>JAOXOE010000506.1:13427756-13477659 GCA_028565055.1 Phoeniculus purpureus | reverse complement strand
TGACAGGCCTGTAGTTCCCGGGATCCTCCACCCGACCCTTCTTGTGGATGGGGATCACGTTGGCCAGTTTCCAGTCATCTGGGACCTCTCCAGTGAGCCAGGACTGGTGGAAAATGATGGAGAGCGGCTCGGCCAGTTCATCTGCCAGCTCTCTGAGCACTCTAGGATGGATCCCATCTGGTCCCATGGACTTGTGGGTGTCCAAGTGGCTCAGCAGGTCATGGACCAATTCCTTAGGGATTTCCAAGTCTAGTTCCACATCAGAACTGGATCCTAGCACTGTCAGGTCATCTGGATAAAACTCCTGTGTCCACTGGGACACCCATGCTGGCTTGGCTGTAGATCTTCTCCTGTCCTGTACCCTTCCCAAGAGGTGCCTGACCTCTCCTCCTACAGCAAGGAGGCAGAAACAAGCTCAGCTCCCCTCTCCAGAACTCATGGGGAAGAGCAGAGCCACCTCAGGAGTCAGTTGGGTCTGGAGGACAGAGTGTACACACACGGGCACAGAGGTTGGTTTGGAGGGGTGGAGGGGACAGGCTCGCTGCACAGTGCTGGCTGCAGCATGGAGCTTTGCTAGGAGCCAGCCCCATCTCCTGGTCCAGTCAAATTCAGTGACAGTTGTGGGTTAGAGAAGCAGGAGGGATGTTCTGTGGGGCATTGCTCTGTGTTTTGTGTAAGCACTAGCAGAATCTCCCATGTTGTGTTTGAATCTGGTTATCAGCTTTAAATTCACTTGAGTGTCACAGAATGGGTTGTGGTTGGAAGGGACCTCAGAGATCATCTAGTCCAACCCACTAGACCAGGTTGCCCCGAATCCCATCCAACATGACCTTGAACTAAAATTACAGGGAGTCTCTTGGAGGTAGCTACTAACCCTTAAAACATGTTTGGTTTGGGCGTCATTGCTTGTGTTTTGATGCTTCTCGGAGAGCTTTGCCTTTTGTTCATCTCCCTGTCCTGCAAAGCAGTCAGAACTGTTGTCCTTGAAGGAGATCTCAGTAGGCAGCTAATGGGAAGAGGTTTTCTCCTCCGTTATAGGAGGCTGTTCAGCAGTGGTATCAGCATTATGCTCAGGCATATAACTCTACCCAGGCAAGAGGTGAGGAATTTGAAAGTGGAGCCTCTGAGGTGAGAAATCATTTTCTTTTCTTGCTGTCTCCCTTGGCTGTTTCTCCCATTAGCTCTGCAGGTGCTTTGGGACTCCAGACACCTGCTTTGTGTGTCGGTAGTGGTTGCTGTTGCCGGCATCATAGAAATAGGGGGCTGGAGAGTGTGGGACGAATGGCTCTGCATGGTCACCCCCTGCAGGACAGCCCTGCATGGTCACCCTCCAGGATTTCCACTCACACCTTTGATTGTATAAATACTCCTCTCGCTAAAATCCCACAAGCTGAAGTTTCCTCTGAAGCTGTACTCCACAGCAGTAAGCTCCTCTCACCGACAACCAGCTCACCGTAACACCGCATCCCAGGGGGTCTGCTGAAGCGTTTTGCCTCACTAAGGCTGTTAGACAGCTCCAGAGAATGAGAAGCAAGCTCTGGGGTTGTTTTAGGAGTTGTATAGGGCAGAACTGTCTCTAAATCCTACATTTGGCTGCATGCTCCTGAGCTGGATCTTTTGTATCTGCCATGGGATCATCACTGCAGTCAGGTAACAGCGAATTGTTAAACCTCTTTTCTTTCCACTCGTGGTTGATGGTGGCTCCTCGTCTGCATTCAGGAATCTATCAGTGGATCTTACCCAGACTACAGGACCTGCTTGCAGGTTGTGCCGACCCTGTACAGTGGAGCCCAGAGATCGGGCTGGCCAGGCAGCTCACAGCTTCCTCCACAAACCCCAGTAAATAAGGTGAGAGGAGAGACCCAGCAGAGTGGCTGCAGATGCAGCCCAAGTCTGCTGCTGATGGAAGTTGTTCTTACCCACTGAGTGGATCTGGACTCACAACAAGCCAAGGCATCTGTGCCCTTCTGGATCCTGCAGATCCTGGTGGGTTTGATGGATAAATCGGTGGTTGGGCAGGGCAATCCAGCTCAGAGCTCTCCAGCCCCCTGAAAATTGATTCCTCGCAACCAGCCAGACACCCCAGGCAGGCAGAGACAGAGAGGTTTGTTCACAGACCTTGGGAGAGTTGGTTTCCGTGAGGGTGAATGTGGAAAAATGCCTGAAGGAGGCAAATGAAGTAGGAAGTGAAAGAAGGAGGGGGCTCATGCTGGGTTTAGATGGCTTTGCAGTGAGTGCCACTGGGATAGAACATCTGGAGTGCAGTTAGCAAGTCGAGGCAGGATTCAGGTAGTCTCAGCAGGAGGAAGAGCGTTTTAAAATGGCTCTCATTTGAGGTGATAGCAGGCGTCAGCTGCCACCTGCTTCAGCCAGGCTGGCTGGGCAAAGCTTCCTTCCTAGTTTTCATCCATGAAAGATGCAGGAAGGATGGGGCAATGCTGTGGAAGCCTGAACAAAGGGCTTCTCATTCCCTGAGTGCCTTACAACTCCTGAGGACCTCGTACCCTCGTGCCAAAGGTAAATCACATTGCTCCTGGTTTTACACATGGGGGAGACCTTAAATGCCAGATCACAGAATGGATTAGGTTGGAAGGTAGCTCAGAGCTCACCCAGTGCCAACCTCCTGCCATGGGCAGCAACACCTCTCACCAGACCAGCTTGCCCAGATCCCATCCAACCTGCCCTTGGACACTGCCAGGGGTGATGGAGCAGCCACAACCTCCCTGGGCAACCTGTTCCAGGGCCTCAGCACCCTCCCAGAGAGGGATTTCTGCCTCAGATCTCATCTCAATCTCCCCTCTTAACTTGAACCCATCCCCCTGCTCCTATCACTGGATGTAAAACGTCCCTTTCCAGTGAGAAGCTGAAGTCAGCAGTGGCGTTAGGGTGGGTGTAGGGCCCACCTCCTGCACGTCTCTCCTCCATCCCAGTTTATCCCTTCACTGTGCAGAGATCATCAGCAGGGAGCAGCACAGGATGTCGTCCTGGCATTCAGAACCTCTCAGGCTTGGCATGAAATTCCCGGGTTTGGGAGGAGATTGAGAAGGGACCCACAGCTGTAACAACTCTGAGAGGAGACAAGGCCTGGCCAGAGCTGGCTTCGACACGTCTTGGGATGAAGAGGGCCAAGGCTTGCACACAGGAAAACCTCCAGCTCTGTGCAGCAAAACATTGACCTTTCAGGATCCTGACACTTGTGATACAAAGGAATCAAGGGACATTGTAATGGGAACAGGAGATAGTCTGCAGCTGGAGCTGACACCTTGCGGTTTATCTAGAGGGGAAAGCCTCTGTGTGGAGCTGGTGTTGAACAGCTCACAAGAACAGTTGTCGTGATGCCCAAGGCTTTAAAAGGCAGCAGGAGAGCAGTTGGTCCCCAAGTGTAGCTGAGAGAGCAGCAGTTTGACTCAGTAGCAAGTTGCTTCCTCACCCCTGCAATCAAAAGCTGAATCTCACTGAAGGGAACAGACTGGTCCCCACGGCTGAGTTATGGATGAGCAGGGGGTGCTTCTGGGAACTGCTGGGAGGTGGTGGGCTTGGGAACATGTGGTCAGCACCAGCTCCTGAGCAAGTTACGTCCCAGTTCATGAAGTGTGGAAAGGTTTGTGAAGCAGTCCCTCCAACATGACAGCCCCCAGCTCTGCTTTCCTAGGGCACCCAGCGTGGGTGAGCAAGTCGTGTTGGTGAGATCAGGTTCACTTAGTTGACACAGGGCAGCTGCTTCTGGTTTGTAGAATGGGGTGACTATTACACCATTAATGACTATTAAGTCATTAATGAAATTAATTACACGCTGGGGCTAAGAGAAAGGTGGTTAAGAGTGCAATGGGTCCTGTTGTGCATCTGTGGCTTCTAGAACTGTATGTGCATGGACTGTGCAGCATCCTGCTTTGACAGAGCCCAAAGAGGATCTGAACCCAAGCCCTGAGAACCCCAGGAGGCCCTTGGCAGTGGGGCAGCCTTAGGTCACCTGTGCCCTCCCCACAACCCCCACTGGGGGACCCTCAGGACTTCCTGTGTGTTGCAGTGAGGCCTCTTAGTTGATACTTGTGATGGCAGTAACAGTTTGTCCATCAATCCTTCACCTCAACTCACACCTGCATGTGGCAGCTGGGTACCCAGACATCACCCCACAAACCTGCTTTGGCATGGCTGGAAACCAGGAGAACTTAACCCTTTCACCTCTCCAAGAGACAAGGAGCAGGAGAGGTGGCTCCACTGGTGCCCTGATATAGAAGCTGAAGCTGTGGAGAGCTGCTGCGACACTGCAGGGTACCAGTATGGCTGTTACACCGCTGCTTCTGTGGAGCAGGGCCAGCCCTTTGTCTGGGGCATTTGCCATTGGAGTTTTTCAATAGGGAAAGGGCTCAATCACTGACTCATGAAAACTCTATAGCTGGCCCTTACAGCTGGAGGAGTCGGCCCTTTGCAGTGGATTCCTGGCTCCTGGTCCCTGGTAATTCCCGGGCCGGAGCTTTAGTTATTGACCCCGTTAGCTCAGGATCGTGTGTCACCTTTATTTTCTTCTTGTCCTTAGGGGGCTCCAACGAGAAGTGAGAAGAGAGGCGCCTCATACCTTATTTCCTCGCCAGAATCCGGCCCTGGGGAGTACATTGGCCAGCAGACTCAGGGCTCCACAGTGCGGTACGCAGAATCCTCACTCAAGAAGAAGCGAGTTTATTGAGCCCAGACACATTGCCCCTGTCCCCCAGGGGTGAGGGCAGGCTGCTTGTACCTCTGCTATTTATTGCTGCCTTAACGTCAGACAAATGATTCTTGTCTCTGTGTGGGTCACAAGTATCCCAGGAGAAGCAACCCTCCGTCATGGGAAATCAGCCAGATCCAGTCCATACTGCGGTGAGGGGAGCTGCTTTGTGGCAGCCTGACTCACCCTCCAACAGGACAGGCTGGTGGTTCCTTCATTGGCTGCTGCTGAAGGTCACGGAGAGCTGAGGCTGACAGAGCAAAGCCTCTCGGTGAGTTTTGGTCACTTATTGGCCAGAAGCAATAAAAATACTGAAGAGGGAACATTGATCCTTCCTCCAATCTTCATACTGGGGGAATTAAAAGATGAAGAAGTCTCGGTAGGATTTTTTTTGTTCTTATTTTTTGTAACTCAGATTGGGGTCCGGGGGTGTCCAATCTTTCCTTTTTCCAGGATTAAGAGCTCTGCTTTTACAGCCTTTATATTTTTAATATTTCCTCTTAATCCTGGGCTGGAGACAAACCAAATGTATCAGTCACCGGAGCCTTTCTGCTGGTCTCAATAAAGGGTAACAGTGAGCTGTGTACAGTGTGTGCTGCCTTAGGTAGGAACTGCCAGTTGGTGGGGCCATATGCAGGCAACACAACCTTGAGCTGCTTCTAGGCCACAAATCCACCTTCTCCTTGGAGTCATGGAGTTTGTGACTGAATCTGTACAAAGAGGGAGTTGGCAGAGCAGCCTCCTGCCCCCGGAAATGTGGCAGTTGAGCTGGGGCTGCTGGCCCTGCTGACAGGGGAATGGGGGTGATTCAGGCAGGGCAGAAGCTCTGCTGCCCTCACTCCTGCCTTCCTGCTCCTCACTCTGGTGGGTTTTTTTTGTTGTCCAAGCAGATTTTGAATTTGGCTTTCACTCTTCCCTTCTGCACTAAGTCCTTCTCACTAGCAGGAGATTTCCTCACCCCATCCACTATGACCCCACCCCACAAGACAAGCAGGTGCCACTGGTCCCAGCTTCACTGCAGGGCTGGTCCTTGTTTTAAAACAACCTTGTATTTTTCCCTCAGTCCTTAAGTGGCTCAGCTTAGACCCTCTGCTGCTGATAATCTTCTAGCCAAAGCCTTAGACCTCATCACCAGTAGCTGTGACAGATAAACCTTGATGCAGCCTGCGTGGGGCAGCCGCTTCCAACCCTGCTGCAGCATCCTTCAGCCTGAGTGCTGAGCCCAGCTCCCAGGGCCTTGTGCTAGGTACAACCCAAGGTAACACCAAAGCCATTTGTCAATAAGGATTTTTAAAACAGAAATAAACTAAAAGAGCTTCAACTGTGCCTTCCAGGCTGACAGATGTGAGCAGGGGAGGTATTTTAAGAGCTTAAAAACCACCACACAGTCACAATCCCTCCTCATGGGGTGGGCTGTTGGTTGTGGAGCAACACGGACAGGCACTGAGGGCTCCAGGAGCTTCCCGGGGAGTCTCCTGTCTGTGTTAAAGTTTCCCTTTGCCATCAGAGTTTGTTCAGCCCGTCTGTACAAACAGCGCTCAGAGCCTGTTAGACTTTTCAATGAAAATAAATGGTTGGTCCTCAGTGAAAGAGGATTTCTGGGGGAGGGAAAAAGCTTCAGGCTGCCTGTTAAGAGCTATTTCATATGAGGTAGGGGAGTCTGAAGACACTGTCATGGTGACTCCTTTTATTATCTGTTTGATTAAAAAAAAGATGCTCGTGAAGAAAAAGACAACCCCATCTTTATTAGATTTGTCGGTATAAAGAGTAACAAAGTGCTTAGGGATTGAAATCGGGGCCATGAGTGACATACAGAAACACAGGTAATACTGTAAAAATACATCTGACCTCGTTGCAGCTCATAATTACAGTTCTATTTATAGATAATAGATGGGTAGGTATTTAAAGACATCTTTCCATTGTTGCCAGAACCGAGCCGCTCCTCAAAGCAGTTCCAGAAACGCTGCCGTTGAAGTGGGAACACGGTGCCTGGGTCTGTGGGCCAGCAGGAGGTTTCCAGTTCAAGGCTGGCGGGTTTACAGCCCCTGACTGTGGAGACAACCCCCCCCCCCACGCTGTGCTGCTCCTACAGCTTCAGTGTGAACTCTGGTCCTGACAACACAGCACTCGTGGTCCCAGTGTGGCCCCTGCTCAAGACTCCCAAGTCCCATTCAGGATCGGCCAGTGCTGTTACAACACAAGGAATCACCGCCTTGGGCCCTCAAATGAATCCCTTAACCTGCTGGCCAGAGAAATCACCAACAAACCAAACTGAGGGCAGTGTGCACCCCACAGGGGCACCGCTGGTACCAGAGAACTGTCAGATGTGTTCAAGGCAGCCTCCTCTCCTGAGGATCTGGCCCTGCTCGCTCAGTCCCCTCCTCTGGACAGCTCACTCTGTCCCCAGAGGAGCCCATTTCCTGTTTCACCTCATGGCAGTCTCCAGCAGGAGAAGCCAAAAAGCATCGCGTTGGCACCTGTAATAACTACAGCAGCAGGTTCTGCAAGAGGAGAGGGCTCCGTTAGGAGAAGCAAATCTATTGACCCAGAAATGGGGTGTCTGAGGGAAACATCTAACTGTACAGGCTGATCCACACAGGGTTTGGGTTTGGGATGTGACACTCAAAGCAGTTTTTACATGTGAGAGCTCAGAAGTGCAGCTGGGTCAAGACAAGTGGATTCTTTCTCTGGATTTCTTTGCTGGGTTTCTGTGTCACTGAAACTGAACTGCACATGAAGGGTGTCTGTCAGCCCAACTCATCTTGGAAACTACCTCAAATCCCCACAGAATTATTTAATCACCCTTCCAGTCCTCTTGTGGGCATCAGTTCAGTTATGGGAGGAGTACGTGTGCACAGACCGCGCCAAGGACTGAGGGCTCTTCTCTCTCAAATCCAGCAGGGAGGGTCAAACACTGGCGACACCAGAAGCGGCTAAAGGTAAAACTGCCTTGGCAACAGCAGCAGCCGCAGTGGGAGGTGAAGCTGTTGCTTCTGCCAGACCTTGTAATTAATTTAATCCAACTGCTGACTAAAATTAAAAAGGAAAACTGTTGGAAAAAGAATTGTTTGAACACATTAGCACAGTCAGAGTACAAATTACAGTAGTTATAAAAGAAACCAACAGCCAAACCCAGAAGGACACTGGGTGTTTGGGAATAGCTCTGACGGACACTGCAAGTGCTGACGGTATAAAAACACTCATTACATTTTACTCATAATTGTTTCGAACCCTTGGATCAGGTTGTGGAAGGATGTGCGCTCGTCGTGTTTGAATATCCAGCACTTCCTCATCAGCTGGTCCACCTGCCGCAACAAAAGGGAAGGTTTTTAGGAGGACAAGTGAAATACTTGGGTGTCTCAGTAAATATAAAGGAGCAGATTCTCACTGACAGAAACACCCCTCAGAGCAAGGACCTCCCCATCCTCACAGATCACCGCAGCAGCTGCGTGCCCTGAGCAGAGCCCCACACACAGACACAAACACCAGCCCTTCCCCTCCCTACAGCTGTCTCTGGGCTGCTGCACAGCCAGGAACTTGGTGCTTCTGAAGTCAGGAGGATTCTGAATGAATTTTGTGTGGAGCCAGATACTAAAGCAAAGTTTTGAAGATGTCGTGATCTTGGGGAACCTTAGTGGTATGAACATCACCACATTCATATGGGGTTTTCAAACCTCAGCAGTGCTTCTGCAAACCTGAAGGTCGTACCAAGAGCAGCCCCACACCAGCCACAAGCGTGTGGTGTCTCTGCTGCTGCTGAGTGATGAAGGAAGGGAACCACTACCCAAGCACAGGCACAGCCATTACCTCCTCGGGGCAGTCAGGTGGACGGGGCAAACGCTTCTCTTCTTGCAAGACACGCACCAGCCGTGCTACCGTCATCTGTCCCTGCGTGGGGCCGATCATCTGGAGGAACTCCTGTGGGAAGAGCAGGAGTAAGTTGGCTCAGCCCCACAGAGACCCAGGGCCCAGCAGTTTGCTCCGAGTCTCCAAATGAAACCCAACAGCAGATGGGCTGGGAGGGGCTACAGGGAAGCTGGAGAGAGGCTTTTATGAGGACCAGGGGATGGGTTCAAGCTAAAAGAGGGAGATTTAGGTTAGATTTTGGTTAGATTTTAGGAGAAATTCCAGTGCTGAGGCCCTGGAACAGGTTGCCCACGGAAGTTGTGGCTGCTCCATCTCTGGTAGTGTCCCAGGCCAAGTTGGATGGGGCTCTGGGCACCTTGGTCTGGTGAGAGCTGTCACTGCCCATGGCAGGGGGTTGCAGCTGGGTGAGCTCTGAGCTCCCTTCCAGCCTCAGAGATTCTGTGACTCTGACCTTATCTTGGAGATACCCTGCACCATGCACTTGTATTTAGAAACTGCAGCCTTTAGAAACAGAGGACATGCAGTCACCACAATTTATGGGCTTTCAGTGAAAGACATCAAGGGTTGTTTCTGTGAGAAGCAGTGAATGACCATCTCTACTGTTTTTGGAAGTGAGAAGTAATTACAATCCAATCTGACTTCAGCAGCTCAATGATTTCTTTCACAGCCACTTACTGCCATGGGGCTGGACTCGGAGTCGCAGTAGGTGAGCAGCTCGTACAGCGTCACCCCGAAGGACCAGACATCCGAGGCGATGTAGAATTTGCTCTGCAGCAGGCACTCCGGCGCGTACCTGCCGGCACAACACAGCAGCACTCAGTGTTCAGCAGAGCCTCACAGACCCATCCACACGTGCCGTACCCCCAGGCACTGAAAGCCAACTGAGGAGGCTCTGAGGTCTATTTAGACCTCTTAGCAAACCAAGGGTACCAAATCTCCAGGGCATCTCAAACGAAGTCTGCAGGAGCAGACAAATCATTCTGCTGCCCAGGCTGGTTACAGAAAAGGAGTTAGGAGTTAGTACCAAAATACAGGACTGTCGCGGTCGTCCTTGACGGTGTAGTACTCCTTGTCGGTCTCGATCGCTTTGGTGAGACCAAAGTCCCCAATCTTCACTCTGTTCTCACTTTCAACAAGGACGTTTCTAGCTGCTAGGTCCCGGTGCACGTACTGCCGGGAGCCCAAGTAGTCCATTCCCTACGGGAGAAAGAAACCGTTCATGCCAGTTTCTCCAGTTGCCTCAATCCCAGCTTTTCTCCACCTTGCCCATCACACTCTCCCTTGCTCCTCTGGAAACATCCTGCCAGGTGTCTCGGTGAGTTCTCCATCTGTTGGCATCTTCCAGGGCCCTTTTTATGACACTGCCTCGCCCCTAAACTTGGCCTTTAGGTTCTTCATCTGTTCTGCTGCTGTCCCTGCTCTGTGCTTTTTAATTGTCAGCTCAGCAGCCACCAGCCCTGCTCCCTTCTGTCCACAGTTGCTCACCACAGCCTCACTGCATCCACATCTCTTCCTCTGGCCAGCCCACCCTTTCTCAGACCTCCCTTCTAAGACCTCACCTCCTGCAGCAGGAACATCTCAGGGTAAACGTCAGCAAAAGGAACCTGGTGGTCACTCCCTTGCTGATCTTTGTGCCAGGCACACCCAAAGGTTGCTTTAGGGTTCAGCTCCTTGGCAACACCAGTTCAGCTTCTCCACCCTTCCCCTACTCCTCTCTGATTAAACAAGTCGCAGAGCAGAGCCACAGAGAGGCTCTGGGGCTCACCTTGCAGATCTGAACTGCATATTTGAGCAGCTGTTTGAGATTGATTTTGTTCTTGTTCCGGGGCAGATACTCCTTGAGGCTCCCAGAAGGCAGAAACTCCATGATGAGTTTAATCCCGCTCCCTCCTGAAATCAGAGTGTGTGTTTAATCTGACCCTGTCACATCACCAACACCAGTCATTCCTGTTTACATCTTTAAATTCTACTGATGATTTACCGTCCTCCGTGCAGATTCCCTTGTATTTGACGATGTTCTCATGGTAAAGATTCCTCAAGATCTCAATCTCCTTCTTGAGGTCAGCGATGTGATTCCCCCCACTCTCTGGCTTTAGAGATTTGACTGCCACTTGCTCTCCTGTATTGTCGCCTTCTGGGTCATATCTGCAGAGCTCCACCTTGCCGAAGTGGCCCTGATTGTGACAGGAAAGAGGGTTAATTAGCAAAACACAGAGTCTCTGGTGCAGGACTGTCGGGACTGATGAACCACATCTCCCTGTGGTCTCACACTCAGAGCTCATTCATGCTGCAATACCAACATCCATCCGTGTGCTGGATGCTCCTCTTACCTCTCCCAAATCACGGATTCTCTTCAAGAACCGTTTCTCAAAGAGACTGGGATCAACCTCTGTGAAGGGCTTCTTCTCCGAGACGATGTCGGGATCTGGGAGGGGAAAGAACAGCCCCAGCTCAGACAGACTCCTGCAAGAACATCTTGGCACTGACACAGGAAGGCAGCCCGACTCCTTCAGCCTGCTGCTGTCACTGCATCTGTCCCTACCATCACAACTTCTCTCACTTCAATTCTTCCTACACGCCTGTCGATCCTGCCCCACTTTGTGGGCAGCTCACTGGGTGTTCTTCCAGACTGACAGTTTTCTCCTGGTGCATTTCCCTCCCTGCTGGAGAGATGTAGCTCCCATCGTAATTTACTACCAGTTACTGTGGCCAGCAGGACCAGGGCAGAGACCATCCCTGTGGACTGGGAACTGGGCAGGTGCCACCTCAAATCCTGGGGTCAGTTCTGGGCCCTTCACTGTCAGAAGGACACTGAGGGGCTGGAGTGGGTCCAGAAAAGGACAACAGAGCTGGGGAAGGGGCTGGAGCACCAGTCCTCTGGGGAGCAGCTGAGGGAACTGGGGGTATTGAACTGGAGAAAAGGAGGCTCAGGGGAGACTGTCTGGCACTCCACAACACTCTGAACTTCAGAAGGTTAGAGCCAGGTGGAGGTTCATTTCTTCACCCTAGGAACAAGCAAGCAATAGCACAAGAGGAAATGGCCTCAAGTTGCCCCAGGGGAGGTTTAGATTTGATGTTGGGAAGAATTTATTCACTGAAAGGGTGGCTGGACACTGGCCCAGACTGCCCAGTGGTCCCCATCGTTGGAGGGGTTGCAGAGCTGTGGAGATGAGGGGTGAGGGACAGGGGTTAGTGGAGATCTTGCAGTGCGGGCGGAGCAGTTGGACTCAATGATCTTAAAGGTCTTCTCCAACTAAACCAGTTCTGTGGTTCTCTAATAGTCTGATTCAGTCAGGAGAGTCACAAAAATCTCACGGGGCTCAAAGACTCTCTGGCAACTAAAGCTGCTCTATAAAATAAATGAACTGACAGAACACCCAACACAGCTAAAGCCACAGGCTCAGCGTGAATCAGACAGTCTCACCCTATCAGGTCAGTTCTGCTGTTGCAGGGACACAACACACTCCTGTTGATAGGACCCTACACACAGAGGAACTCTGCTGCAAGGTGCTCATATGCTCCAGCCTTCCTCACCCCTCCAGCCCATAAGCAAAACCCTGCCTTACTCTGTTCCTCCAGCTTGTTGATGTCTCTCATGATGGCTCTGAAGAAGGGTCTCTGGTGGGCGTCGTAGTTCATGCACTGCTTCATCAGGTCAGCCAGCTCCTTGCACGACGGGGTGGCCAACACAAAATGCCCCTCATAGAACCTCTCCTTCTGTAAGGCGCAAACAGAAACCTCACATGAATTTTAGCTTCTAAATTCATAACCTTCTGTTCTGCATCAGAAAACTTGAGGCACGTCCTTAACTCACTGTGACCTTCACTTTGCCAAGGAAATCCTCAGCAATATGGCTAAACCATCTCCTACCAGCAGAGGATCATTACTGGGCTCAAACTGGTCTAGTTTGGAGCAATCACCACAAACACAGAGTTTCTAAAATGTGATGGAGATTTCACCTTCCAGAAGTTCTTTTTCTTTCCCAGAAGTTCTTTTTCTGCCAGGTTCTCTCTAATTTTGTGTAGCTGGTCAGGCTGAAGCAACAGTTCTCAGTCCTTGTAGTAAGGACCACAATTCCTGCCTCAACCTGTGATGACTGAGATGGATCAGCCCCTGGGCAACCTGATCTAGCTGAAGCTGTCCTTGTTCACTGCAGGGGGGTTGGACTAAAGGACCTCTGGAGGTCCCTTCCAACTCAGGTGAGTCCCACTGAGCTGGTTTTCCTGCAGGTGGAAACCACTTGACCTGGGTATGGAAACTGCAGTGGACATACTTGAGATGAGACGTTCCTGTAACACAACCTTACCTCTGCTAACGTCTTGTCCTTCAGGGGTATCTCTCCATTGTAGCAGATCTCCCACAGCGTTGTACCGAAACTCCACTTATCTGCTGCGATGCTTAAATTCTTGGAGTCTTCAATGCACTCAGGTGCGATCCAGGGGATTCGCTCCACACGCTCTGAGAGAAACACAGCAGCGGTGCATTTGGGGTTAGTATTAAAGGGGTAAAACCCTCCTGCCTTGGTTATCCCCCTCTAACAGCTGCTAAACTAAACTAATGCTGCACCATCTCATAGGATCATTAAGGTTGGAAGAGACCTCCCAGCTCATCCAGTGCAACAATCACCCCAACCCTCCCCTGACCACTAAACCCTGTCCCCCAGAGCCACAGCTACTGTGTTGAGCCTCTCCAGGGATGGTGACTCCTCCCCTCCCTGGGCAGCCTGTTTCAACCCCTGACCACTCTGCCAGGGAAGAGATCTCTCCTGATGTCCAACCTAACTCTCTCCTGGCACAACTTGAGGCCTGTTTCCTGTCACTGGTGACTGGGAAGAAAAGACTGACCCACACTTCTCTTCACCCTCCTGTCAGGCAGTTGCAGGTCTCCACGCAATGAGGTCTCCCTGCAGCCTCCTTCTCTCCAGACTAACCAGCCCCAGCTCCCTCAGCTGCTACCCGTCAGGGCCTCCAGGCCCTTCACCAGCTTCGTTGCCCTTCTTTGGACCCACTGCAGCCCCTCAATGTCCTTCTGGTACTGAGGTGCCCAAAACTGAACAAGATACTTGAGGCCGCAGCAATGCCAAGTAGAAGGGGATGATCACCTCTCTAGTCCTGCTGGTACTACTATTGCTGATCCAGGCTAGAATTCTGCTGGCCTTCTTGACCACCTGGGCAACCTGCTGGCTCCTGTTCATCCAGCAGCCATCAAATCATTAAAATCTTGAACCATCATGAAACTGAGCTTTCCAATTCATGGAAGCTGATGATTCCTATTCCAGAGCCACCTTTATCTGGTATCAGTTTTACTTCTTCCTTTTCCCACCACACTGAACAAGGAGAAAAATGGCATCGCAGCCCCATACCTTGTCTGGTCAGCACAGTTATAGGTATTCCTGGGTCGCTCAGCTTTATGAAAGGGCCATATTCAGTGTCAATCCCCTCTCTTGCCAGCAGGATGTTTTTGGTGCACACGTTGCCATGAACTAAATCTTTGTCCTCCTACGGCGAGGGAGGAAAAGGATCGTGAGCACAGTGAGCCCTCGATGCTCTGCAAGTGGTCTTGCACACCCACCCCATGGCATTCGACTGCAGCAGGTACCACCAGGAATACTTGATTCAGGGTTCTTACCAAGTAGCTCAGTGCACTGGCTAGTTGTTTGGCAACTTTGAACTTCCAGGGAGTGGTCAGCACTTCACTTTTGCGGTGCATGAACAGATCCAGGGGCCCAAATTCAACAAACTCTTCAACGATGATATCTACAAAATCACAGAACATTAGGAATTGGAAGGGACCTCGGAAGATCATCCAGTCCAAGCCACCTGCCACAGCAGGATACCCTAGATCCAGTCACACAGGAACATGGACAGGCGGGTTTTAAATGTCTCCAAAGAAGGAGACTCCACAACAACCCTGGGCAGCCCCTTCCAGGGCTCTGTCACCCTCACCGGGAAGAAGTTCCTTCTCATATTGACATGGAACCTCCTCTGTTCCAAGCTCACACCCACTGCCCCTTGTCCTACCATTAGATGCCAGTGAGCAGAGATTTATCAACATTAATGAGGTCACCCCTCAGTCTCCCTTTTTCCAAGCTCAACAGACCCAGCTCCTTCAGCCTTTCCTCATCAGGGAGATGTTCCACTCCACCATCTTTGTGGCTCTGCACTGGACTCTGTCCAGCAGCTCTGTGTCTCTAAAACAATCATTTCTCTAGAAAACCAGTATTGTCTTTGCCTTTTTTTTTTGCACTTCAGCTGCTGCACTGCAAAACCAACAAATTGATACGAACTTCTCCAGTCCATTTGCTAGACACCAAAAAGAAGCATGTATATCCATTGAAATACCTATAGCCATTTCAGAAGTCCTGGATTCTGTATCACAACTGCTTTTCAGGTGATGGTAACTGTGAAACAAAATATGGTTCTACTTCCTTGTAAAGCCCTGAGGATTATTACTAAGTCTTCAATGGAGAAGGATTGTGTTTAAATCAATACAGATGTGAAAGAAAATAGAAAGTTGAGGTTGGGTGGTTGCTTTTTTGAGGAAGAGGAGAAAAGAATATAGGAAAGGATGTAGAAGTGACAGTTTCCAATTCCCCAGTGGAAATAAATTCAGACTGTGCCTCATCTTTCTACATAAAAAGCCACCCTGGTCCTTCTGAAGTCAATCACACTATTTCCACTGAGTTCCCAAAATACATCAGCAGTGAAGTTTTCCCGCACAGGATGCTTAGAAACGCCAGTATTGGCAATACAACGTACTTGAGCGTGGAGGAATCATGACTGCCGTATGATTGAAAACATCACCAGATTCACACACAACCAAACCCAGAATTTCTATTCCTCTTGTTCCTCAAAGTGCATAAGACACAACTAAACAAGCGGAGTTACTAAACAACCAAGGAGGTTCCACATCAATAGGAGAGGTAACTTCTTCACGGTGAGGGTGACAGAGCACTGGAAGGGGCTGCCCCAGGGGGGTTGTGGAGTCTCCTTCTCTGGAGATGTTTCAAACCCACCTGGACGTGTTCCTGTGCGACTTGGTCTAGGTGATCCTGCTGTGGCAGGGGGATTGGACTGGATGATCTTTTGATCTCTCATGTTCTGTGAGTCTGTGAAGCTACACACACACAAACTTTCGAAACTGTTACCTTACTAAGTGCATTATGAAGTCTTGGTTGCTAATTACATTAAGAATTTATTTCTTTTCTCTTTACAAAAGCCAGTCTTGGAGATGTCAGAGCTGCATCTTAGGAAATCCAGTTCCCGTTACCTATTCATCTTTTTGAACATTAGGAAACCCAGTTCCAGTTATCAATTTATTTTTCTCTGAAATTACTTCAGCAACCAACCTTCAGCAATTGTAAGGAGAGATTTCTCGGAGATCAAAGGGATCAAGACTGGAGCAAAGGCTCATAAATGTACTGTTTGGTAACTAGCGGATGTCTGCACATGATCCATCTCTCTCTCTGTCTCAACTGGCTTTGCCCCATTCAATGTTTTGAGGCATTCCTAGACAGAAGATTAAAAGGAAAAAATCTTCTGCGGCTCCTGGACTTCAGTTCTAGAAGAATGCAGCCAACTTATTCCAGGACTCAGCTGGAAAACAATGGTTGTTTTTCAAGAGCATAATACTGAATATTGAAAGAATCATTAATACTCTCAGCTGACTCCAAACAAACTGCAAGGACCAGTACCTAATGCAGGGAGCAGTAAATGAAGTTAATACACATCAGGACTTTTCCTCGGTGCCTCACGTGTTAGAGCATTAGGCATCTCTAGAAACCTGTATATTCTTCCATGTCTCAGAATCACAGAACATTAGGGATTGGAAGGGAACCCGAAAGGTCATCTAGTGCAATCCCCCTGCCACAGCAGGATCACCTAGATCAAGGCACACAGGAACACCTCCAAGCGGGTTTTAAACATCTCCAGAGTAGGAGATTCCACAACCCCCTTGGGCAGCCCCTTCCAGTGCTCTGTCACCCTCACCATGAAGGAGTTCCTTCTCATATTGATGTGAAACCTCCTACATTCCAGCTCACACTCGTTGCCCAGTGTCCTATCATCAGATGGCTCTACCCTCCTGACACCCTGTCAGCCTGCCCTTCACCAAGTTCAAACCATTACAGCAAAAATTTCAAATATTACAAGCATCAAAATTCCTGAAACCAAAAATGCTTCACCAACCAAAGAAACACAATTATGCTGCACTGGATCAAAGGAAACAATTGCTGGTTGCTAGTCAACAGGCTACTACATACAGCCTAATGTAATGACAGAGCAGTAGCTACTGTGACTGGAAAGGCAGGTAGGGATGAGCTGTCGAATACCAGTCAACAAATTCAAATTATCAGATAGCTTCTCTTAATAGTCTAATAAAATAAAAGATACAGATGGCAAGGGTCAGACCTCAGACCTATTAGGATAAACTCCTAGACAAATTTAGTACACAAGAGGCCCTGGGTAGTGACATCACAGAACCACAGAACATTAGAGATCGGAAGGGACCTTGAAAAATAACCCAGTCCAATCCACCTGACACAGCCGGATCCCCTAGATCAAGTCGCACAGGAACATGGCCAGGCAGGTTTTAAACATCTCCAGAGGAGGAGACTCCACAACCCACCTGGGCAGCCCCTTCCACTGCTCTGTCACCCTCACTGGGAAGAAGTTCCTTCTCAGATTGATGTGGAACATCCTGTGTTCCAGCTCACACCCATTGCCCCTTGTCTTATCATTAGATGCCCCTGAGCAGAGGCTGGCTCCATCCTCCTGACACCCACCCTTCACATATTTATCAACACAAATGAGGTCACCCCTCAGGCTCCTTTTTTCCAAGCTCAAGAGACCCAGCTCCCTCAGTCTTTCCTCAGCAGGGAGATGTTCCACTCCCTCCATCATCCCTGTGGCTCTGCGCTCGACTCTCTCCAGCAGCTCTGTGTCCTTCTGGAACTGAGGGGCCCATAACTGGACACAATATTCCAGATGCGGTCTCACTGGGGCAGAGGGGGAGGAGAACCCCTCTCAGTCTGCTAACCACCTTGCTTCTGATCCATCCCAGGATGCCGTTTGCCTTCCTGGCCACAAGAGTACATTGCTGGCTCATGGTCACACTGCCAAGTCCCTATTCTGAAATCTCTACTGCAATTCAATGATACATTCAATTATTCCCAGAATATTCTGCAGCATGCCATGTAACAGTCAGAGAGCATTAACATACAACTGAAAAGCAACTGCATTTTTCCAGCAGAGAAAGAGACTAGCTCATAGAACAGACTGGTGTGATCCTCAGCTCTGGGAGCCTACCTCCCACGCTGCTCTGGACTGCTGTCAGTAACTACCACGCCAGTAACTACCATGCCAGCTATCCCCAGGAAAATTACTCTCAGGTCTAGAAAGCACAGACAGACAGAGTCAAATACGCTCCCATAAAATATTGTATCCAGTACCTGATTCTCTATGGCCTTTCTGTTCTTCGGATCACTAACAATCGAAAGCTGCAGCTCCGCCATCTTCTTCATCTTGCCATCCATGTCAATCTTCTGGAAGAGACTCTTGGTTTGGTTTTTCAGCAGCCTGACGGTATCCTCTTTCCCGAGCTTCTTTGCAAATAGGGAAGCGCAGGCTGAATGTATGGCAGTAACCCAGTTTTCCAGATCCGTCTGGCTCGTCGCCTGTGAAACAAATCGATGGCGCGACACAATGAGTGACAAGAGGAAAAATAAAACATGATAGAATTCAGCAGATCTATCACGTGAAGCGCTTGGCGGGTTCGCTGTTATCTCAAGCTTTTTATCTTAAAACTAAGTGAAGTAAGTTTATCTTTAAAACTGTGCAAATGAAGTGTGAGCTTTTCCTGCACACCATCGGGGCCTGCCTCCAACCTTCAGCTTCTGCTTCTTAGAGCTGCAAGGCTCAAGAGCTTCAGGAGCACAACGGAGCCCCATGAGCTGTGGGATAGAGGCGATTTTCATCCTTCATGCCTCCAGTTACTTAAGGTAAATCCCCCTGCCCAAGTTTCAAAGATAAACCTTGTCTTCTGCAGGTTCTTTTACATGTAAGGCCTGAGAAGAGCTGCTTGCTTACTTAAAAATGCCAGGTTAGTTGAAAGAGGATGGCAAGGTAAAGAGAAAAGACCTGCCCAAAGTGTCTCTGGAGGTATTTACAAGCATGCCTAGGAACCAACATGTTTCTGCGCAGGCACTTCCACATCATCATGTGGTTTATTAAGATTTCCAGCGATGCGCTGAAGCGCCCAAGAGCTTTACATTCTTTTTAGCCATCTTTTTTGAACAACTTGCTCAAGAAGCCTTTCTCTGAGGCTAAGAGACTCAGAGTTGAGTGCACCACTGTGTAACAGCAGAATGCTAACGGATGTGGAAAAAAGGGGTAATAAAGATGATTTTCTACAAGATTGCTACAACCAAGTACCAAACACGTCCTGCAGATTTGTGACCTTTGTTCTTTTCATTGCTGAACCATAAGCACCTGAAACAACTGATGCAAGTGAAGTCATACCATACACCAATAAATTGATTGTAACAGTCTAGAGTAAGAGTAATCATGCTCCTATTTTTAAGCCCAAGGCACAAGCACGAAGCAGGTGTGTGCATATACGATCGTATACTTGCACGTGCATACTCACAAAACACATCCTACACTGGAATCTGTCACAGTATAAACACAGTTACCTGAAATAGGTAGACATCTCCAAAAGAATTGCTGAGACAGAACACATTTTCTTTCTTGGGATGTTCTGGAACAGACTGAACGATGCTGTCTTCTGCAAACAGGGCATATCGAGGCAAACTGCTCTGCTCCACCAAGTTCCTTCCATACGTCTCATAGAACAGCAGAGTACAACCTGTACAATTCAGAGGGATAAAAGACTGTGTTAAAGTAATTTCTGTATCTCCCATTTGAGCTCTCTTAGATTAACACTTTTGTGAAGTAAGATACCGTTCAGTACAAGAAACATCACAGAATCATGGAACATTAGGGATTGAAAGGGACCTCGAAAGATCATCCAGTCCAATCCCCCTGTCACAGCAGGATCACCTAGATCCAGTCACACAGGAACACGTCCAGTTGGGTTTTAAACATCTCCAGAGAAGGAGACTCCACAACCCTCCCTGTGCAGCCCATTCCAGTGCTCCGTCACCCTCACCGTGAAGAAGTTCCTTCTCATATTGATGTGGAACCTACTTCAGAGGTGCAACCTATGTTTCAGAGGTTACTGAGCAAATGATCTGATGACTGAAAAGTTTACAAAGGGAGGAATCCAATACATGGCTATTTCTCTATAGATACAGAGATATCCATTAGAGGTAAAGTACAGCTTTTCCTATTAGCGTTCTGTGAGTCTTACAGAATATTTGGGTAAGAGCAAATCCTATAAAGTTGGCCCATACTTTTGCCTTGGCAGCCCTCACTTGATCATCTCTGTCATTCAGAAACACTTGGAGATGTCTGCAGATGAAAAAGAAGGATGTGGTTTGTTACTCTGCAGATGGCGCTGGCACTTCTGGCATCATTTCCACAGAACAGAGCAAACGAAACCTACAAAACCAAGTCCCCTCCTGCAGTCAGCAGCAGGACCACTTCTGCACATTAGAAAAGTGCAAATGAAGTTTTATTTTGAACTCCTGCATTTCCTCTGTGTGTTACTGAAACGGTAACTAAAGATTCCCTGTTGATCCCGACACTTTATATGTACTTAAATAAAAATGTCGAAGGGCATGCATGTGTGTTCAGGGGTAAGACGCCCCAGCTGTATCTCTGGGCCAAGCCAAGTGATCCCTGGAAGGAGCTAGTGCAATAATCTCTGGCACACCCACTGAACACACTATCACCCAAGTACTTCAGTCAAAATGATCTGAAAGAAAGGGCAATGGGAAAGCTATTTCCCTCATTAAGTGAAATTAATTAGACAGGACAGATGGAAAAGAGAAACTCCTCTTGTGAAAGGGTTATGACTCAAGCTCAGGTCTTGGTGGCACTGAAAGTAGAGCAGAGGCCTCAGGACATGGCTACTTTGAAGCCTGGCAGGTAACCAGAAGGTTGTAAGCCTTCTGCATATTTATAATTAAACACATCTCAACCGTGTGAAAAGAAACATGCTGCTCCCCATGTGCATACGTCGCCATTTAAAGTCGTATTTTAAAATATCTTGGCTATTTAAACTTCAAGAACAAATCAAATACAGATTTAATCAAAGTCCTGAATACGGAGAGCCAAAGTGAGCGCCCTGATCTTGATATAGCACATTATGAAAACACAACTACGCCTTGATATCCAGACAGGCAAGTTTATTTTGGCACCAGAAGTCTCCACAGGACAATAAAGGTACGAGATCGAGGAAATGAGGAACATGTATTTAAAACAGCTAACAAAGTGGAAACGATTCTGCACCATGAATGCCACCACATCACCCCCATCCAACAGTGAAAAGCATTCAGTCCTTCTTATAATGTTAGAAGTTCATATAGCTTTTCACAACTAATTTTGCTATTCCTTTTATATAGGAGGTAGCAAGAAAGGATGCTACTTGTTCAAGGTGTCAGGTCCAATTCTGGGCCCCTCAGTTCAAGGACACGGAACTGCCGGAGAGAGCCCAGCGCAGAGCCACAAAGATGATGGAGGGAGTGGAGCATCTCCCTGATGAGGAAGGGCTGAAGGAGCTGGGTCTCTTGAGCTTGAAAAAAAGGAGCCTGAGGGGTAACCTCATTGATGTTTATCAATATGTGAAGGGTGTGTGTCAGGAGGATGGAACAAGGCTCTGCTCAGTGGCATCTTACCATAGGACAAGGGGCAATGGGTATGAGGTGGAACAGAGGAGGTTCCACATCAATGTTGAGAAGGAACTTCACAGAGAGCGTGACAGAGCCCTGGAAGGGGCTGCCCAGGGAGGTTGTGGAGTCTCCATCTTGGGAGATGTTTAAAACCTGCCTGGCCATGTTCCTGTGTGACTGGATCTAGGTGATCCTGCTCTGGCAAGGATGATCCTAGATGATCTTTGGAGATCCCTTCCAATCCCTAATGTTCTGTGATTTTATAGCAAAGAACCAAACACAAAGCACCTAAATTCTTACTCAGAGTTTCAGTATGGTAGGAGTACACAAGCTATTTGTATCGAGCACACTCCAGTTTAGAGTTTTGATGGGATTGTTTACAAGCTACTTGAGTTTTAGAAGAGGCAGATCAAGCTTACGTTCATTCTGCATAACACAGACGCATACAATAGGAGGGTAGAATTCAGGCAGTGTTTTTCCAGTTGTACACACTGCCTGCAAGCATGACTCATGCTACCCAACGATCAGGATAAGTGATTTAAACTGTTAGGACTGCCTACGTTTTGATCCCTTGATAACAGGTCTCTGAATTATCAGACAGAATTGCTGCATTCTTGTGAGTTTGCTCCTTTTAAATTCGCACTATCAAGGACAACGTTACCAGCAATTCCTGTTTGCTCTTCATTTTTCTTCAGGCCTACCCCCATACAGAATTTTGAAAAGGGCAACCTGTGGGAAAGTTGCTGATTTTCTCTCCTCCAGTCCCAGATATGGCAGGAAATTATTAAGTCTGATCATTTCCTTGCTCATTAACTTAGCATTGTATTTACTGAAAGGCAAATCCTTTGGATACCATTCAAAAAGAAACCCAAAACAAATCTATGAAGTCACCCATTAAATTCTCTTCCTCCCCACAACAGAGATTGTTTTCCTTCTCACACTTGGTGACACCCATAGACTTCACACAGCACATCTACCTGATGGCTTACTGGGAGCCATCAGTGTGTGCTGTGAGCGGGCCTCTGAGTGCAGCAGTCACACCGCTGTCCACCAGCAGCCCCTTTTATGTGGGCTGACTTCCACATAATGTCAGGCTTTCACAGCAGGACTGGAAGATGGGTAGGTGGGCACATCAGAAGCCAGAAGAGGTTAGAATTGTGCGTAACAGGCAAGGTGAAAGAGTTTGCAGAGAAAGGAGGGAGATTTGGCGAGCCTTGCAAGTGCTCCATGCAGCTAAGCCTCCAGCGCTGCAGGGTTTCCATTGCTGCTGCTTCGGCTGATTATACACGTACTATTAGGCACTCTGACCCCCCCTACCCTAATCCTGCTAACAGGAACTAGCACTCATTAAGAGGTACTCAGACACCATTGAAAGAGATGCTGCTGCCCAGCCCAAGGAACAATGTGGTGGTTTACCTTTGAGGGTGACCCAGTACTGCTTCCATTTCCGCCGTGTGACCAGCTCCAGCTTCTTCTCCTTCTGCAGGGTGACAAGGGGTTTGAAGAACAGCCAGCCTGCTTTGCGCACTACTCCTTGCTCTTTCTCATACAACAAATCCAGCTGCTCCAAGCTGCTGAGGGACTCACTGCTGGAGTCCTCTGTTTCTGATGAGGTCTCAGTGTTTTCCAGGTTTGTCCTGCTCATCTCCAGCTCTCTCATGAAGTTTTCGTATATGTTCTGCCTCAGTGTATCACTGCTGAACGCATTGGTGGACTCGCTTCTCTGGGACAGCATGTGGTTGGAGCCAGGTGACCACAGCAAAGTGGAGAGCTGTGACGGTGCCAGCATGTCTGTGGTGGAGTTGTCCATTCTGCTGTCAAAGTATTCACTCCCATCTTTACACTTTGGCTCCTGTGCAAAAAAAAGGAGTTTGTCAGCAATCAACCACAAGAGCTGTGATGAAGAGAGACACCTCATTAGGCAGTTCAATTTGTTTCATGTTCAGCCACAGCTAGTTCCTTTATCAAGGGCCACCTCTTTTAACCATCACATCACAGGCTTTGCCTCAGCAGCCACCGCCACTGTCAGTGCCACCACTCATGGCTCTCTCAGCAGAACCCCATTACGCTCTAACCACTACGTCTGCAACTGAGACATCTGCCAGTAGTCTCCAAGTTCACTAGTAACTACTGAGGCCTCTCCTGGCTGAGTGACTCCAGGAGACACAAACATCCTCCAACTGAATCTCAGGCGCCCCCACTCACGCTTCTGTTTGAGCACAAGAAGGAACAGTGTCACAACATATTTCTTTATTATTACAGGGTTTTCAGCATGTTCCTGACACCAAATTTGTGTGAGGTGGCTAAATTTTACCTCTGTATTTGTCATATGCTTAACCAACACAAAAAAAGGGCAACAGCTAAGAATATTTTAAGCTTGTTAGTACTGACCCACTGACAAAATCTAATCTAGTCGAAGATGTGATTTATAAAAAGGAAGATGCACTTGCTGACTGGCGTGAACCCAAGTCTCCAGACTGCAGAGGTGTGTATTTTCTGGTGTGCTGGAAACCCCCCAGGGGCCTGACTATCTCATTGAGCACCAATGGGCTTGCCTTCTAATTGCATTGTGCAACTTTAGCCCTTGTATTAAGAGGCCCGGCCAATCTATTTTTAAATCCTCAGGCCTGATGGTATGACTTCAGCTCTGCCTGGCAATACAGATGCTAACGTAGGCCCATTTCTTGCCACTGCTTGTCGATGTGGGACTTTGTTGGCAGACTGGGCCTTCTCATTCTTCAGTTTTTCCAAGTAATGTGCTGACTGCTCCCAACTCTCCCAGGCTCCAGTGATGGGCAGGGATTTTTGTACTACCCAAGACAGAGCTACTTGGACTAACTCCATTGTTGAGAGCCATGCCATCCATCATATCAGCTCAAGCATTGATGATGCTATTTAAAATAAGCAAGATTTAAGAACATATAACACAGAAAAACTGCTGCCTTTTCCAGTAAAAGGGCAAAGGAAGAGAAGAGATGGCTATAAACAATTCAAGAAGTCAAGCTACTACCCTCAGCAATAATAAAGCTATTATACTTCCAAGTTTAGACCGCCTCTCTAAAGGCATTTATTTGCTCACAGACTTCTGTACATGAATAAACTAAATAAACCTTGGTCTCCTGTGAGCTGCTCTCAACAGCAGCTTTGAAAGCAACTACTTTTTTGTTCCTTTGCTTCCCAGTTGCTGCTCTTCAAAACTGCAGCGGAAAAGCTGTGCTATGTTTTGATAACACCAGAACCTCCAGCACACAGCCAAAAGCAACAGTGGGGATCACATGCCCTCCCAAGCATCGCCAGACAAACCACTTGTGTCTGGCAACAAGGATCCAGTTCTCCTGCAAATGAATCACAGAACACCAGGGATTGAAAGAGACCTCAAAACATCATGCAGTCCAATCCCCTTGCCACAGCAGCATCACCTAGATCAAGCTGCACAGGAACATGGCCAGGCAGGTTTTAAACATCTCCAGAGAAGGAGACTCCACAACCCACCTGGGCAGCCCCTTCCACTACTCTGTCACCCTCACCAGGAAGAAGGTCCTTCTCATATTGATGTGGAACCTCCTCTGTTCCAGCTCACACCCATTACCCCTTGTCCTATCACTAGATGACACTGAGAAAAGCCTGGCTCCATCCTCCTGACACCCACCCTTCACATACGTACAAGAATCACTATTAGAATCACTAGGGATTGGAAGGGACCTCGAAAGATCATCTAGTCCAATCTCCCTGCCACAGCAGCTCATTATATGAATTTTGCACACTAGTTCTATTATTACTACCACAAAGAACAAAAGGAAAACATTAATGATTATAACCACAAAAGAGTATTTATGCAACATTTTGATCATCTGTCTGTAACATAAAAACCCATTATTTCATTGTTAACACCTAAAACACAGTTGAGACTCTACCAAAAGATTCAATTCAGCTACTTGTCAAACACCGTGACCAAGTCAACATTTGAGCTTGCAGACCAGCTAAATTATTGAATTCTCCCACTAATCAGGGAATCATTAGGGATTGGAAGGGACCTCGAAAGATCATCCAGTCCAATCCTCCTGCCACAGCAGGATCACCTACACCAAGTCACACAGGAACACGTCCAGGTGCGTTTGTTTGTTTCTTTGGTTCATTACCCCACTGACTGTAATAAGATAGCGGCAGTGCTCTAACTCCCCTTGCGACAGAACAGAGTCCTGCCTAACAGACTGCACTGCATTCAGGAAATCAGCGTTAACACCACAGGAACCACTGAAGAAATACAGCCTTCCGTTAGAGAAACAGGCTCATCAATAAGAATTCAAGTCAGAAGCCGGAATGTTATTCTTCATTACAAAAGTATTCCGCAGCCAAAGGACAAGCAATGACGAGGAGTGCATCCACAGACAGGTTTCATTAGTTCAGTGAGATCATACAGGTCATACGTGAGGTAACTGCATTTTCTTCACCATGTGCCATCACGGAATCATACAGTCATCAGGGATTGGAAGGGACCTCCAAAGATCATCCAGTCCAATCCCCCTGACACAGCAGGATCCAAGTCGGACAGGAACATGGCCAGGCGGGTTTTAATCATCTCCAGAGAAGGAGACTCCACAACTCCCCTGGGTGGCCCCTTCCAGGGCTCTGTCACCCTCACTGTGAAGAAGTTCCTTCTCATATTGATGCGGAACCTCCTCTGTTCCAGCTCACACCCATTGCCCCTTGTCCTGTCACTAAATGCCACTGAGCAGAGCCTGGCTCCATCCTCCTGACACCCACCCTTTACATATTTATCAACACTAATGAGGTCACCCCTCAGTCTCCTCCAAGCTGAAGAGACCCAGCTCCATCAGCCTTTCTCCATAAGGGAGATGTTCTACTTCCTTCATCATCCTTGTTGCTCTATCACAGAATCACAGAACATTAGGGATTGGATTAGATGATCTTTTGAGGTGCCTTCCAATCCCTTATGATTCTGTGATTGGAAGGGACCTCCAAAGATCATCTAGTCCAATCCCCCTGGCATAGCAGGATCACTGAGGAAAACAGAAATACCCAGTTCTTGCCTCGGCTACGTCTCTTACTTCACTTCCCTGTTTTTCCAGTCAAACAGGACATCCACATATTCTAACTACATCTGCACATAGCCTGACAAGTGATTTTATTATAAAGGTCATGCGACTGCTAACTTTAATGTTAGCTGTAGGTTTGCTGCGAGAGCACAGACTTCAAAGTACGTTAGATTCAATCTTTAATTGGACTGGCAGTTTGGAATGCAGACACTGATTTATTCACGCATCGTAAATTCACAACAGTGTTTTTGTTTAGTAAATGGGTACATGAAGTCACCAAAAAAATACCCCCCATGGATTTCTATACCAGCAGCAGACCGGTGTAAGGGGCAAAATTAAAACACAAACATGTTCTACGCTGTGAAGCCTGTGGCGACTACACCACTGCTTTAAGCCAAGAGAAATCTCATTCCCTGCCATGCACATCACTGTAAAATAAGAAACAAATAGAGGGGATGGAAAAGAAACAGCTGGAAACACGTGGAATTTCTCTCATTTACTTCACAGCAACTAACCCAAGGGCAGGAGCTGGCAAGAGCACTGCCTACAGTTGTGGCGCAAGCTCCGATACCCACCAGACGCCTTCTTCAGACGCGCTGTCATCAGTGTCAGAAAACCTGACACCACAGTTAGGAGCGTCCCCGCTGCTACGAGGTCTTACCACAGAAGTGTTCATCAAAAGTGACAGATTAGTGCCTAAAGAAGATTGCTATAAAAAGAAACGAGAATGGTTTCTCTCTCTTTCCACAGAGAAGACTCTGAAAAGCAACCGTGCAAATACAAATCCAGTCAGAAAGGCTTTTTCCCTGCAACATAAACATCTTTTGTTTTAATTCATCTGTGAAATGAGAACACACGTTTGATTGATGGACTCATGAACTCATTACAGGCTGTTTAGACATAAAAGATGAATGCAAAGTATAAGAGTGGGTATTAAATCAGCGTTTTAGCTGGGCTACCTGTGCAGTTTTAGAGGCAGCTACAGAATTCTGTCATTTTGAAGCAGTTATTTGCTCCACAAATATCACAGATTTTTTGGACACGTAACTGCAGAGCAAAGACAGCAACTGGTCGAGTGATGTGGGCCGTGCAGCTGGTACAACCATCATACAGCTAATAGTCGCAGTGGAAAATAAACTGAATTTGGAGCAAGCTCAGAACTTTTAAGGCAAATACAAGTGTTTGTTAAGGGTCTGTGACTCTGGGTCTGCATGAGAAACCCCCTCTAACTCTTGGCCACGTTGCCCTGTTCCACAAGACTGCTGGCAGGTTGCTCCCAGGTGAGTTATCACCCCTCTTTTCCCATGGAAGGCTCTGTGTGCTTCTTGATTAATGCCCATGAGCGAACCAAGAGGTGTATAAATCATGGCTCAACGGGCAGCCTGACTTAAAGGGCAAGGCAGCACTAGCTTACCCTCTGGAGGGAGGTAACAGATACTTGACATCACCTCTGCCAGCGTGCAGCCACTTGGGGATCACAACTGGAAGGCTCACTTGGATGCGAAGGGGCCATATTATGGCACACGACCTACCCTTAAGCTAGCAGCTAACTACAAGTAAAGCAAAAGTTCCCCAGGAAAAGGAAGGAAGCCTGACATATAGAAGAAGTAAATTGATTTCAGAGCAGCATCTCCACAGCTAGAGAACAACTTCATATTAAGTAAGAGGCGGCCACCATAGAAAAACCTTTGCCAGTCACCTGAAAGGTTCTGTGGTAGAAAGAAACTTCCACTTCAGAAGAGCACAAAGGCACAAGCCAAGGGTATAAGACCCCCTCCCTGTGAAGTAAAACAGTTTCTGTAATAACAAGAAGAGAGAAAATAAGGTCTTCAGGGAAAGAACAATCAAATCACCAAAATCATCATCATGTGGGTCCCTGAGTAGGACACCAGCAGGGTGTGCACTTCCTTCCAAACAAATATCCATAAAGCTACAGAAAGGTAGAGAAAACTCATCAATTCATAATACAACTTGAAATTGCATGCAAACACCATGAAGAAAACCCCTGCAGTAATTCCAGCAGCTTTGTTTGGTCACTTCAGGACAAAAAGTATCTCGGGTTTGAGATTCTAGGGAAAAGACAACTGCTAAGCATCAAAAGTCAGCTCACAGGAAACAGGCACATTGTTCTTTGCAACTGCAGGTAAGCAGAGGTAAGCATCACTGCATTGATTTCTGTCCCATTCATAAGCAGACGCCTCTTCACTCAACACCGTGCTAGGAACTGCCTTTGCTGAAAAGCTCAAAAGCTCAAACATTAGAAGAAATTTCAGGGCACAGGGTCTGCAGCCAAAGCAATCTGCCTACTAAAGGAAACCTGCAAAAATAAGAGACATTTATTGGATTCCAGTGTGTTTACAGAACAGACTCGCTTATTACTGGAACACGCTTTCAACCCACGAGCAGCTGCGTGTAAGAGAACCACCGGCTTATTTACGATAAAAGAGCCCACGTCCGTGAATGGGGCACACGTTTATGAGGTACCGAGTAACACCGATGACACCAAGAGTACAACTTGCCTCTGTCTGCCATTAAAATACCGAATTATCAGGGTTTCAAGCTATGTTTATCTAACACAGTAATTACTTCTTCAAGTGCCTCTATCTTTTTGGAAATCACCTGAGTTGAATGATTAAAGCAGCAGAAACTAGAATTAACTGTCACAACTGCACTTTGCTTTTGACTGCATCTTCTCTATGACAGTCTGCATATTCATCACTCACTCAACCTAAAGCTTCAAACGTTCCAAATCTGTTTATAAAACTGCAGTTTGCTACCAGCAATTATTTGAACAAACTGCTGAAAACAACCGTGATTTGAAATGGTACCTGCTCTTACTTATAATTATAGAACACCAGCGTACAGGAAAAAATACACAAGAAGTACAAGTGTTCATTTCTGCTAACTACTAATTCATTTATTTGCAGACTGGTGTATTTATCAAGCACTGAAATACACACACAGATCAAGTGAACTTCCAAACTGCATTATCCACAGATTTCAGCTTGCTGCCAGGGAAATTTACATTTTTATCGAAGTCCACAAGTACTTTCACTCACAGAGTTCATTTCTTTCCCAAGACCTCTGCAAATAGAGCATCAGAACTGCTTTAAAGAGCGAAACATTAAACTGAAATAGAATCACAGAATCATTCAGGTTGGAAAAGACCCCCGGGATCATTGAGTCCAACCATCAAACCTACTCTACAAGGTCACCCCTAAACCAGATCCCCCAACACTACATCTAAGCGTCTTTCAAACTCATCCAGGGATGGGGACTCAACCACCGCCCTGGGCATACTCAGATGTAGTAAAATATATCAGCAATTTACATTTTCCTGAATTAATCTATTTCATCTTGTTGCAATAAGAACAAAAGAAAATAAATAGGTTAGACTGTGGCCATGAAAAATGTGCGTTAACACTTGGACTGGATCTTTAAGGTCTTCTCCGTGTTTCTATGATTCTACGTATGCTGTACGCTCTGTACCAGCAGGACTACAGGGAATCAAGAAAGAACAGCAGCAGTTACTTCATAGACAGTTTGAGCTACTAAAATGTATGTGACTTTTGGACTACGAATGTATTTTACTGTGAATCACAGAACATTAAGGATTGGAAGCGACCTCGAAAGACCATCCAGTCCAATCACCCAGCCACAGAAGGATCACCTAGATCCAGTCACAGAATCACTCAGGTTGGAAAAGACCCCTGGGGTCATCCAGTCCAACCATCAATCCTACTCTACACATTCACCCCTAAACCAGATCCCTCAACACCTCATCCAAATGATCTTTAAACACATCCAGGGATGGCGACTCAACCACCTCCCTGGGAAGCCCATTCCAGCGCCTGACCACCCTTTCTGGGAAAAAATTCTTCCTAATGTCAAGTCTAAATCTACCCTGTTGTAACTTGAACCCCTTCCCTCTTGAATGTTGCACAGGAACATGTTCAAGTGGGACTAGGTATGTTATATCCACCAGTTATAATCCTTGTGCCTACCCTTCTGTAGGGATAAACATTTAATAAACCAAAAAAGTCATGAAGTGATCTTTCAGGGATTTTTAAGAGAAAAAAATGAAAAGCACATCTTTGCAATGAAAAAACAGACCTGCCATCATTTTATTCTGAGAAGGCAGAAGGTCATCTTACTGGCACAACCACTCTGCACTTTAACATGACTAGCTACAGAAACATTAAGTAAGTCCTACAGAAGCATTTTCAGGGAGCGCCTGAACAGTTTGAGGGTTTAGAGGCGCTGACTGTATGTCATGTTGACAGAATTCTCAAATAGGCATTCATCAGCAAGAGACACTTTCTTTCCATTTTTCTTCCCTTATGAGTTAACATGGGGGAAAAACTCTACAAAGACCCTATAGAACTAACTTTGAGTAGTTTACTGCAACTTAAATCAAATATATTCTGCACATTAATTTCCAAAGCCTCTGCAAGCACGACAAGACACCTAAGTTTCAATGTCCAACGCTTGTTACAGTCAATGAAGACCTAACTAATGTCCTCACACATGTAGAGTGTGATTCAGCTCATCATAAATTAGGTCAAATAAACTGCTCTCCAAGATCCATCAAGTGCTGATGAGCTATTGAATGGATCAAAAGGGAAACTCAGGAGTTTGAGTATGTGTTGACAACATCATGCACCTGAAGATGTTAAACAAACAACTGAACTACAGCTCAATGCATGAGAAGCACCATTTTGAAACAGTCTTTGAACTAAGAGAATCATAGAATCATTACGGATTGGAAGGGACCTCGAAAGATCGTCTAGTCCAATTCCCCTGCCACAGCAGGATCACCTAGACCAAGTCGAAAGCAAAAGGGGATTAGGGGATTTATAAAAAGCAATTCCTATCTAAAACAGTATGCTACATAGCCCCACTAGATTTAAAACAAAGGCAGTGACCATAAATTGAATAAATGAATGCCTTTTAAATTGAATAAATGCCTTTTAAATTGAATAAATTCCTTTTAAATTGAATAAATGCCTTTTAAATTGAATAAATGCCTTTTAAATTGAATAAATGCCTTTATGCTTCTGAAGAATGAAAGTCTACCTTCTTTTAATTTCAGGAACTGAAGTATCCTATCAACCTTTCACAAAGGTAAAGCCCTAAAAAAGGTTTGATTTGGTTTTCAACAGAATTGGTGTGTTCCTCAGTGTCAGTATCCATCCTGCCTTCCATTCTCAAGACAAACACCACCACACAATACAGCCTCACCTTCCTCTTAAGGCTGTGAAAATTCCACATATTCATCTCAAGATTATTCCCCAGGCCTTCAACATCTTTAAAGACACACATAGGCTAGACCTTAGAGGAACTAGCAAAACGATTTGCGTACATTCTGCCTTTACAATTGCCTCGTTTCAAATTGGCAATGAAAATTATGGGAGAGCTCTAGGCTAGCTGTTTTCATTTACAGCTGAAAGCCATGGATAACTGCTTCCTCTTCGCCTCCCTGCACCTCTGCCTTTCCAGTAAGAAAGCAAACCAACAACAAACAAACCTTTAGGTGAAAAAAACCACTTTCCTTTTCAAAGACCTCCTCTTTTCATGCTATATGCCACTTCATGCCATCGAATTCATATACTGGAATACATAAGGCAAAAATACAACATCCTAAAGCCCTGAACACACCAATTATAGCTCCAGCATTTGCAGACTGTGATTCATTATACAGGTATCCGTAGACCACATCCCATCCCATAGCTGTTTGTACCTGCTTTGCTGAAGCAGAAGATGGACGTTTCACCGCTAAAATATCACAAAAAACAACTGCCAGACTTCAAAGGCTTCAGCTTTTTTGAAGACAGCAAATCAGAACTTCACTAAAAGCAAAGCACATGCTTCTCTCCCACAACGAGAAGGAAGGGCTGTATTACCTTCGTGCACTGTTATTCCACAGTTGTCACACTGGATTATTTCATCGGCGTCTTCGCTGTTATCTCCGAGACAAACGCAACAAATCAAAATATGGTCCATTTTCTGGGAACTCCAGTTTTGAGACTTCTCAAGGATCAATGAGTCCTGATATTGAGAAATGAAAACACGGATTAAGCCAGGATCTCCAATTTTACTTGAAACCACCTATTTGCTCGATTTTTGAACAACGGACCAAAACCGGATGGAAAGTTTCCACAAGACTAGAAGCTTCGGTTGTCAGAACATTCGAACACCTCATCCAAATGTAAGAGCTAGTAAAAAGGATGGCTAGAACTCGATCTCAATACACCTACAGATCTGTTACAAGATCCAGAGAAATGTGCTTCTGTCGGAGGAAATAAAACCAACATCTTTAAACCATTTACATTCTACCATAAGGAACAAACACACACATGTAAGAAACCACTCAGAGACTAAAACTGAACCAACTCAAAACCACTAAGGCCAAAGATGACCTCAAGTGTCCTGGCATTCAGAAAAGTTGCTTTAGCTTGTGGAAATTCACATCTTCCAAGAGAAAGAAAAGTAAAGTCATTTTTAGATGTTTCAGACCTGTGTGAAGAGCTAACATAAGCCTGGAAAGCTTTCACTTATAGAAAATAGAACTAATTATCAAATCTTTGTAGTCATGGAAGTTTTTGTTTCTATGCAAAATCATACGATTTATTCCAACTGGAACAACTTATCTTCTTCCAATTATGTACAGGAGTAAGGACTCGCAGAACAAGGGCACAGCTCTCTTTTGACAGTCTTCAATGTGAACTGCATCACTTAAAAAAAATAAAGTAGTTTTTGATAGGGAACTTCTCTAAGCGAGAAGCGTTTCAAAAAACAAGCAAAAAAAGCTGTATGGATACTTGATTTTTCTCATAGAATCATTCAGGTTGAAAAAGACCCTTGGGATCATCGTGTCCAACCATCAACCCTACTCTACAAGGTCACCCCTCAACCAGATCCCCCAACACTACATCTCAGCGGCTTTCAAACTCATCCAGAGATGGGGACTCAACCACCACCCTGGGCATGCTCAGACAGAGTAAAAGATATAAATTTTTTTCTAATGCAGTATATTCCTTAATTTTATCAAAGTACATCTCAACTACCACCCTGGGCAGCCTATTCCAGGGTCTGACCAGTCTCTCCATGAAGAATTTCTTTCTGATGTCCAGTCTAAACCTCCCCCATTGAAGCTTGAAGCCCTTCCCTCTGCTTCTGTCGCTAATGACCTGTTAGAAGAGACCAGCACCAACATCTCTACAATGTCCTTTCAGATAGCTGTAGAAAGCGATGAGGTCTCCCTTTAGCCTCCCTTTCCACACCATCCAGAGTTCTTATTACTTCCACTGTGAGATTCAGCCACAGTCTCTTCTGCAAACTTTCAGAGGTTCCATAAATTTTCTTCCATTTCTATACTAAAAGCAAATTTGAGCTTGAACTGCTTTCACCAGTGACATGAAATTGTACAGGGAAATGTGAAATGAGGTATGCAAGTAAAAAATATTCACTGCAGTATCCAGAAATCACCATAGCCTCAGAGCAGATGGCAGTTTAAGCCTAAACAGCACCCATTCCAAGAATCACAGATCTGAGAATATTCCAGAACTGCTGTGCTCATGCACCAGAGGGAAACAAAACAAAGGTGGAAGACCTTTTTCTCCTTCTAATTCCCTGTTTATAAAAAAAACACAGCTCCAAATACCGTGCCTGTGGCCATCTCAAGCTTAAACAGATTAAAAGTAAACTTCAGTTCTCATATTAAGCAATTATTTCTCAACCTGGTACAGTAAGCTTCCCCACAAAATTTTCAGTGAATCATTAATGAAGTCTGTTGGTGCTTTAGGTTTATCTGTTCAGGTATTTCATAGAATCACATGACACTAGGGAATGGAAGGGATCTCAAAAGATCATCTAGTCCAATCCTCCTGCCACAGCAGGATCACCTAGACCAAGTCACAGTATCACAGTAGATTAAGGAATGGAAGGGACCTAGGAAGATCATCTGGTCCAATGCCCCTGACACATCAGGATCACCTACATCAAGTCACGGTATCACAATACATTAGGGATTGGAAGGGACCTCGACAGATCATCCAGTCCAATCCCCCTGCCACAGCAGGATCACCTAGACCAAGTCGCACAGGAACATGTCCAGGTGGGTTTTAAACGCGTCCAGAGAAGGGTAAGGGGACAGGGGGGGAAATCTGTGCTTGATTTTAAAGAAAGGCAGTGGGGTAGATCAACACAACCATATAAAGCTGGGCTCAAATACTTCACCTCAAATAATAGAGGTGGCTTGTTAGAATGATTTTGACCTAGGAAAGGTCAAACTCATCTAGCAGTTGGGGAAAGCTTCTAGATATCCCATCCACTTTCTCTAAATAACATAACACAACACAACCTAGAGAGCTAAAAAAAGCCAAAGACCTCATCTAGGAGTAAAAATGAAATAGTAGCCAACCATTCCCATGGTCATGGTTGCTTACAGGAAGGCAACTAACTGTGAAAAATTGAAGGTTCTCCTCTCGAGTCAAAACTTAGAGCATCTCTTCCTGCATCCTCCTTTTCTGAGGCGCCGCAAAGCAGTCGGAGGAACGCAGGAAACCTGCACATTATTCTGGGATTGTTTTGCAAAAAATACTGTGCCCTATCATCACTCGAAACACCCAAGTTTAGCTCACTACTCACATTACAGATAAGAGAACAGCAGCAGATCCTCCCCAAGGTTTGGCAGATTAATTGTGCCAGAGCACAGGCTTCTCAGATGCATCTCACGGCTCTGCAGGAATCAACTTTTTCTGACAGTATCCTCGACTTAAACAAAATACCAACCTAGCACTCTATTACTTGAAATTCAACTGTAAAACACCACCGGCTTTTTAGGCAGTGAAAACGTATGCAAACACAGGTGAAACAAAAGAAACGAGCGGACATCTCAGGCTTAAACTAAAAGAGATTAATAACTGTGGTGATGGAAGGGCATAAAATCTGCATGTGAAGTTGGGATCTCCAGAAAGGTTTACTTCCCTTACGTGAAGACAGACAGCAGGAGAAACAGAGCAGCAGTATAAATGTTCTGTGCAGACACAGAGAGGGAGCGGCATGGAACGTAACCTGCTCTCTCCTGCTTAGTCACAGAACATTAGGGATTGGAAGTGACCTCGAAAGATCATCCAGTCCAATCCCTCTGCCAGAGCAGGATCACCTAGACCAAGTCACACAGAAACATATCCAGGTGGGTTTGAAACGTCTCCAGAGAAGGAGACTCCACAACACCACTGGGCAGCCCCTTCCAGCACCCTGTAACCCTCACTGTGAAGAAGGTCCTTCTCATATTGATGTGGAACCTCCTATGTCCATGAAAGCACCTGAAACACCCCACTCCAAAAGCTGCCCTCACCCACCTAAAGCATGGGAACTTTTATGTGGAGATGGCAAGCACTTTTGTGTGAAGATGGTCAAATCCTCAGCAAGTTCCATTACCTACTCAGGTGAAAGGACTTCAACTCGATCACTATGTAATTCCCATTTCTGTGGAGTTAATGGAGAAAGTTAGCTCTGCAAGCTATGATACCTCTAAAGTTAAATGAATTAAATCACCAAATGACAGAACATTAGGGATTGGAAGGGACCTCGAAAGATCATCCAGTCCAATCCCCCTGCCACAGCAGGATCAGAGAATCATTAGGGATTGGAACGGACCTGGAAAGACACAGCAGGATCGCCTAGACCAAGTCACACGGGAACATATCCAAGCAGGTTTTAAATGTCTCCAGAGAAGACATTACAGCCCCCCTGGGCACTTCCAGTGTAAATAGAAGCCCCACCTCACTGAAAACACAGAATCACAGAATATTAGGGATTGGAATGAACCTTGAAAGACCATCTAGTTCAATCCCCCTGGCACAGAAGAATCTCATAAAGTGGCAGCAATTATAAAAACATAAAAGCATCATTTATCTACTAATGATGCTTGACCCCACCAAAGAAAGCTAAGTTGGTATTCTGTGCTTAGCATGGCAGAAAAGCAGGCAGTATTCCATTACAGCACAGGCTAAAACACTCTACACAGACCTCAAAGTATTTTCTAAAAAGTAGAAAAATAAAACACAACTCGCACAGAAACAACAGAACCCGCTCCCAACACACCCCAACCATCACACCCCAAAAAGTAAGTAACAGAAAAGAAAGATGAATGTATAATAATGACACTAAAACATGTGGAGTTGATTACCTGAACATTACTTCATAATATTTTAAAATATTGTAGTAGGGGAGAGTAAACCTTTACGATATGGTTATCAATCTGAACATTACAGTCTAGAATCCTCTCTACAGATACTCGCTGCTGCAAGGCTTCTTCATAAAGACCTATCCACAGAATCTCAGAACTATGTGACTTCTTGAGTCAGTTCCAGAAGGACACAGAACTGCTGGAGAGAGCCCAGCGCAGAGTCATGAAGATGATGGAGTGGAGCATCTCCCTTATGAGGAAAGGTGGAGGCAGCTGGGTCTCCTGAGCTTGAGAAAAAGGAGACTGAAGGGTGACCTCATTAGTCTGTATAAATATGTGATGGATGGGTGTCAGGAGGATGGAGCCAGGCTCTGCTTAGTGGCATCTAATGATAGGACAAAGGGCAATGGGTGTGAGCTGGAACAGAGGAGGTTCCACATCAATGTGAGAAGGAACTTCTTCCCAGTGAGAGTGACAGAGCACTGGAAGGGGCTGCCCAGATGGGTCGTGGAGTCTCCTTCTCTGGAGATGATTAAAACCCACCTGGACATGTTCCTTTGCGACTTTGTCTAGGTGATCCTGCTGTGGCAGGGGGATTGGTCGAGTAATCTTCCGAGGTCCCTTCCAGTCCTTAATGTTCTGTGATTCTGTGATTCTTATGTCCATATTTCATAGAATCACAGAACGTTAGAGATTGGAAAGGACCTCAAAAGAACATCTAATCCAAGCCCCCTAAGAATCTAGTCCAAGCCCCCTAAGAATGGAGATTCACATCCCCACTCTGATATGGGCAACAACTCTGACAAAAACCAGCCTGTTTATACTTGAAGTTCTTATCAGTATTGGCAGAGAACACTCAGCTCCTGAGCCAACAGTATACCAGTAACAGCACTAGACTTACAAAGCTAGGCCAGAAGATGCCTATAACAGAAAATAAAATTTAAAAAAATAATCAATTTTCAATCACAATTGTTACTAACAATTAAAATCAGCCAATTCACAATTCTGTATGTGAAGCATAACATCTTCTGAAATGGGAACAACTGATTCTTCCAAATACCCTGCTTAGTTCCATTTTACACATCAAAATAAAGATTAAGTGGAACAGCAGAACTCTGAGCGGCCTCGTACCACTTCTCATTTATCTAATATTATGGTGACATCGCAATTATTTCCTGAAAATTGAATGCAGGCTTTACAGCAACTCTTTTGTCTTTGGTCAGAATTTTACTGCTACAGGAAAGGAAGTCAACCATCCTGACAAACGAATCTCTTAGTTCTTCCACAGGCACAATAATCAAGGCTGCATCAGAAAAATCAAAAGATACTTAATATAGTAATAATAATCATAGAATCATTAGGGATTGGAAGGGACCTCGAAGGATCATCCAGTCCCATTCCCCTGCCACAGCAGGATCATCTAGACCAAGAGTTGCCAAACGCTTTTTAGTAACATAAATTACTCCATTTGTGAGCACTATGAGCAAACCCAACATAAATTATCATGATTACCCTCTTTGATTTTAAACCCAGTCACTTCTGTAATCAGAACTGTTCTATCAGTGAACTTCAGCGTTCAGATGCTTGTGGCACAGAACAATAACGAATAATCTGTCATTTAGCTATTTTATGAGTGACACAGACGCCTTTAGCTTTTGGAGTACTAGAGATTTATGCTGAAACAGAAGTCTTGCTAATGCATGTTGACTGGCTTACTGGGCCTCCTCTTTGCTTTAGAACTAATCCATCACCCTTGAAACCCTAGAGAAGTCTCTCTATTGACTTCAAAGGCATTAGATTGGCTAAATAGTCCAAGCAACGCAGTGCCTATTTAGCACCATGTTGCCGCTTGGCTTATCCCTGCAAACACAATTCCAGCCAACCAGTTTAACTTTTCAAATTAACAGAATGGCTACTGGGGAGTAGCTTCCCTTTGTCAACAGATATATTATAGAAAGTTGGTTGCACTACCTCATTACTCTTGCTTTGTGAAAGAGCCAGGCTATCATTTGTCAATTCCTCATCATCTGCATTATTCCTGTTAAGAACTTTACTCTTCTTCTTCTTGGATCCTCCATCGCTTGCCGTGCTGCTGTTATCTTCTTCATTACCTTCCTCATCATTGTCATCCTCATCACTTCCACTCCCATCATCTTCGTCATCCTCGTTATCTCCATCGCTCCCCTCCTTCCGCAGTGCGTTTTTGCCTTTCTTTTTCCCAGCAGTAGGCCGCCAGTCATTGTCATCTTCGCTGTCATAGTCATCCATATCATTCAGCTCTTCCATTGACACAAAATCCAGCAAAGGTCGGTTCCTGCGCAAATTCCACTTTTTTGGTTCGTTTGTTTGCTCGTCAGGCACAGCATCGGGTTCCGATGCCTTCTCCTTCTCTTTCTTCTTTTTTGGTTTTTCTTCCTCATCTTCTGGTTCTTTCTTTTCAGTTTTAATTACCTCTTTGTCTGCTGTCGGGACCTCTTCTTCAGCGGAGCTTTTTGGCTGTTGCTCTTCTACTTTCACCTCTGCCGGTTCCTCCTCTAAGATATTTTCTTCTGATTCAGTACAGGAAACTTCACCACTGTCCTTTGAAGCATCTTCACTCCCATGACCACTTCCTTCAGAATCTGTTGAGCATATGAAAATTTAAAAAATGTTCCGACACAAATGCACCCGCAAAAAATAAAATCTGTTGAAGCAAGTTGATAAACAAAAGAATGATGCATGTTCCTCCCTCAAAAAGGTATTCCACCTATTTTTTTTCAGCTGGTGTCCAAATACTGCTATTTCGAGTGGTAAGTTGAGGAGCTGTTAAGCACGAGTGCACTTTAAGATGGCAAAAAAAAGAATAGCAGAATTTATTAAATGAACGTTTAATGTTCCTTTGAACTGCAGCTCGTATTAATAATTCACAGAATTCACAGAATCACTCTGGTTGGAAAAGACCCCTGGGATCATCGAGTCCAACCATCTACCCTACTCTACAAGTTCACCCCTAAACCTGATCCCTCAACACCTCATCCAAACCATCTTTAAAACACATCCAGGGATGGCAACTCAACCACCTCCCTGGGAAGCCCATTCCAGTGCCTGACCACCCTTTCTGTGAAAAAATTCTTCCTGATACCAAGTCTAAACCTCCCCTGTTGTAACTTGAACCCATTCCCTCTTGTTCTATCACTAATTACCTGTGAGAAGAGACCAGCACCAACCTCTCTATAATGTCCTTTCAGGTAATTGTAGACAGTGATGAGGTCTCCTCTCAGCCTCCTCTGCTTCAAACTAAAGAGCCTCAGCTCTTTCAGTCTTTCCTCATCAGATTTATTCTCCAAGCCCCTCCCCAGCTACGTTGTCCTCCTCTGCACCTGCTCCAGCACCTCCACATGAGAAGTCGCATCTTAAAGAAAGAGACTTTCACTTCTTAATTTCTACAGGCGTTTTCGAAATCTTCAAAAAATAGCTATAGAAGAGGCTTAAAATTACAAATTTAAGACTTTTATATAACAATAATGTGAATAAGTCCACACCTTCATTTTTTGTACATGCTTGGTTTTCCAGGTTTAGGGGCTCTTCTGATTTCCAATGTTACTTCACTTATTAATCCCACAGACACTACGCCTCGTTCAACGTTGCTGCTGCACAACAACGCATCAATCCTAACCTTATACCACTCATTTGGTGTGTAGTCACTATTTCCATTAGCACCAGCCATTCTGTGCAACAGCAAAGAACAGAAGGAGGGTTTGTACTTAAAAAAAAATATCACAAAGAAGAATCACAAAACTCTACCATCTGGCAAAAATGCTGTCAAGAAAATGTAGAAAGCATTAAAAAAAAATGACAAAGGAGCTTGTTAACTTTTTTAATTGCCCACCTTGACCTATCATCTCACATTCACCCACTACTTTTCATTCAAGGTATGAGTTTTAATGGAAGAAAATATTCTTTAAAACCAACAAGAAATAATAAAGTGGCTTGATCCAGTGCCAGGATCAATTAGGCAACTGCTACAGTTTCCAGTTTGTTCAGTCTCATCACCAAGTTCCTGATGCACTTGTCACATAGATGCAAAGAAGACATGTGCTTGCAAATTTAAAAAAAAATCCTTATTAACTTTAGTTACTATTTAAAAAAAAAACCTCACAAACCCCCACAAATGCTCATTGTCACCTTACACAGAGAATTCCTGTGAACAGCCATCTCCTTATAAAGCCAGACAAACAGCAGGGATAGTACACCACACTCTTCACAGAATCATTCAGGTTGGAAAATTGAGTCCAACCAGCAACCCTAGTCTACAAATTCACCCCTAAACCAGATCCCCCAACGCTAAACCTAAGCGACTTCTAAACTCAACAAGGGATGGGGACTCAAACACCACTGTGGGCAGCCCAGTCCAGTGCCCGACCACTCTCTCCGGGAAGAGTTTCTTCCTGTGTCCAATCTAAACCTCCCCTGTTGGAACGTGAAGCCCTTCCCCCCCTGGTTTCAGCTGTGCAGTTCCATTCCTAAACATGCTTAGACTTTGAACCCAAGCTTCCAGTTAATTCTGAGGGACAAATCTTAGGTCTAGGTATAGTCTGAATTTAACAGCATTTTAAATTACCAGTAGTGATTGCTGCACTCCAATACTACAGCACTGAGAATACTCTCGAGCTGCTTTATGCCTTGCAAACAATATAAAGCAGATAACAAATAAACATCAGTTTCATTGACTACTTTCCTTTGAAATTTGCTTTGCCTTCTGCCTGCACATTACACATGCAGGTACATAGCTGAGGTACCTATAGAAAAGGATATCCGTCTTCTCTCTGAATGCATCCACCGTGATAGGTGCTTTTCTAGAAAGAGCTATTCTGCGATAACAGCTATTTTTGCAGGAGTTCTTCTGTCAGATGCACTTGCAGTTAAGAAGAGGCTGTAGTGTACAATTTCCTCCTTGAAAGAAATTCTTAAAGAATGGCTCTTTCAAATTGGCAACCGAATCATGTCATTCCCTTTGGGAGAGAAGTCAAGCTACTCTTAGTGAAAGATGGAGAGAGATACACCATCAAGTAGTGAAGAATATAGAGTTCCACCGAGAACAAATATGAGAGATAACAGCTCCGAGAAAGGCATCATTTATTTCTGTGCACCTTCCAGCTCCGGTTCTACTGAGCAAAACAGCAGGTGGCAGTCAAATCCAAAGAAGATCACTCTGAGAGGAATTCTCTGGGACAGAACATTATGCTCCAGAATTAACATACAAAAAAAGTGGAATAAAGTTAAACAAGTAACTTCTAATCTGCACGTCGTGTGGAGTCTTGTAAAAGACTTGATCTAGGTGATCCTGCTGTGGCAGGGGGATTGGACTAGATTGGAAGAGGTTCCTTCCAATCCCTAATGATTCTATGGTCTTTCAAGGTCACTTCCAATCCCTAATGATTCTATGAATACTAAGCACATGACTTCAGGGGAAGGCTTCAGAAATCAATACAGCAGTTAAAAAAAAATCCACCCTGGGTTTTACAGGACCATTTCACAAACAACTTTAAACATAGTAACCCGTGATTTGTGTTTACCTTCTACCAAAACCCACAGATTAAGTGCTACGCTATGTATTTAACCTAAACAAGGAAGTCTAGACCTCATTAATGTTGACAAATACATGAAGAGTAGGTGTCAGAAGGATGGAGCCAGACTCTGCTCAGGGGCATCTAATGACAGGACAAGGGCCAATGGGTATGAGCTAGAACAGAGGTTCCACATCAATATCAGCAGGAACTTCTTCATGGTGAAGGTGACAGGGCACTGGAACGGGTTGCCCAGGGGGGTTGTGGAGTCTCCTTCTCTGGAGAGGTTCAAAACCCACCTGGCCATGTTCCTGTACGACTTGGCCTAGGTGATCCTGCTGTGGCAGGGGGATTGGACTGGATGATCTGTCAAGGTCCCTTCCAATCCCTAATGTTCCGTGATTAGTTGTTTTTAAGTGAAGTCTGAAGGGTAAGCTAGTTAAAGGACATCACAGGTTGGATTTTGGGCTTCCCTCTTCAACTTACAAAGCCTAATTAACTCCAGATAGCAGAAGCATCTGTATTCATTTTGGAAAGCTTTTAAGTGTGGTTTGGGTGGAAGGGATCTCGGGGGTTTTTTGGTTGATTGGAAGTGTTTTTGGTTGGTTGGCCCTAGATGAGTTTAAAAGTCACTTAGGTGTAGTGTTGGGGGATCTGGTTTAGGGGTCAACTTGTAGAGTAGTGTTGATGGTTGGACTTGATGATCCCAAGGGTCTTTTCCAACCTGAATGAGTCTGTGATTCTGTTGGGGTTTTTTTTGCACCGAGCCCTGTCTTGTCAAATCTTACCCTAAGTGCTCAAAGCTACATCTAAAGAATAAAACCCAGAATACTGGAAATGAGTAAAGGAATGAAAAACCCAACAAACTGAGCATGATCATGCAATACAGAAACAACTATCATACCTGAAGATATTCCTATTAAATTATACTGCTCATTTACAATCCTCAGGCATCACGTGAGAAGTCACCCAGCCCACAGTAGGCTCTTTTTGAGGACAGTAACAAGACCAGGCTATTTATGAGGTCATATTTTGGAAGTTAAAGCCATTTAATTGCCATGACCCTCTCTAGTGGTCCCTTCTTCTCTTTCTCCCAGTCAACCACAAAGCAGACAACAAATCTTTGACACAATGACATGAAATTACCTGGGTATCCACGGTAAAAAAAGCATGCTCCACACCACAGATAGTCTCTCACCCAAGTTGCCTGCATCCTGACAGACAGGGAAAGTGGAAAGTACTGCAAAAAATACTTGCAAACAACAGCCTCTGCCCATAAACTTCCTTACAAGAACAAAATACCTTTGCACACATCCTACATGTAAAAGCAGCTGCACTTCCTACACATCTGATCTAGAAATCACATAAAACCTAACGACTCAAAAACATGTTCAGAAAATGCCTGAACTAAATAGAAAATTCAGATACTAATTAATGCATATAAAAATCCACAATTTCACTCGATTCAGAAGATGAATGTTTAATAGAAAAAAATATGGAAGAGAAACACAAATTTCTTTAGCTTGGAGGAGACTAAGGGGTGACTTCACTGATGTCTATAAATATGTGAAGGGTAGGTGTCAGCAGGATGGAGCCTAATGACAGGATTATCTAATGATAGGACAAGGGGCAATAGGTGTGAGCTGGAACAGGAGGTTCCACATCAATATCAGCAGGAACTTCTTCATGGTGAGGGTGACAGAGCACCATGGGGGGGCTGTGGAGTCTCCTTCTCTGGAGACTTTTAAAACCCACCTGAACATGTCCCTGTGTGACTTGTTCTAGGTGGTCCTGCTGAGGCAGGTAGATTGGACTAGGTGATCTTTCGAGGTCCCTTCCAATCCCTAATGATCCTATGATAAATTCGAAGTTGTTTAGCAAGCAGTTTTCTTACTTCTACACTGCCAGTAATTATACAGGACGTAGCATTTCAGTAGTTACCCCAAGCCATGAAAGCACTCAAAACTAAAGGTTGCCACATCTGACTGGAGTCATTAGGCACTGCCTTATTTACAATGCTACAACACAGATGGGATTGGTGACCCTACCTCATTGTTTACTTGACATTTCCTAGTTTCCCTGTTTTCAGTGTTATCAGATTTAACTCATTTGGATATCGCACACCCCCTGCCTTCTCTCAGCAAAGCTGCAGTCCTAAATAAAATTGGATAGCAAGACATTATAGGGAGCAAGGATACTTATATTTCCAAGAAACACCTAAGAGTTTCATACCTCGTGTAAGGGAACTGACAGCTACTTGACACAGTTGAAGATGTGTCTGAGACATGCTGAGTCTGAGACTCTGAGGCACTGTAATGCTCCAGAGACACTTGAAACTTCCCATCCTCACTGAGCACGTCTAGAATCGCAGGTGTCCAGGATGCAAACAGACCATCCCATTAACAAAGCACAGAAGAACCCTCTTTACGTAACATAAGAGATGGACATACACACACACAAAAAAAAAAGATGCAAGAGAAAGTGAGGCAGCAGTGGTAAAGTAGGAGACCATAGAAATCTTGTTCAAGACTGACTGAACAAGCCTAACAGCACTGAACCTACAGGGTGTCGGAAAGGACAGACAGACTGGAAATGCAAGGCACAAAGATTCATAGCAGGGGGAAAGCAAAGAAAAACACTGTCATCCAATCACTAAACCCACCCCATCCAGACACACTGGAATAAAAGCTGAGATTTCTGTTAGCGTTACTCCTCTACCGTCAGTAAGCAGAATGAAAGAGAGAAATCTCTCTAGGGATGGAAGGAACCCAAGAAAACACATTGTATTCTCCATTTTCTCAATGGGAAAAAGCCCTCACAATGTGAGGGACACTTGCAAGATCCAGCCTTCAAATTAACAATTAAGACTGAGCAATTACATGATAATTTACTAACGATTAGCTATTCAGTGTTTTATCTTCGACTAAAACACCCTACAATTTTTCTTTGCGTATAATTTAATTTTCTTCTCAAACCCAAACTTAGTTTCTTTATCATTTCAGTAGTTTTTATCATCGCTGCATTTTGGTGCTGCTCAAACACTTCTTTATATCACAACGCCCCATACAAGAAAGCAAAAGTGGAATCTCCATCGTGGCAAGAGGAAACAAATTACGGAAAGTTAAAGGTATTTGCAACTGTTGTCTTTTTCTAGATCAAGTCACCAGTTTCTCAGAGCACCTAACACATACATAGACAGCCTCACACGTTTTAAGCAGAGCTTCTACTGATCTCAAGAGCAATAACAGTACACAGTATTTATCCAAGTCAGGCTCCACAATCAACACCAAAAATAACAAATCTTTACAAACATCTCTATAAATTTGAGTCTGAAATACTTGTACCAGATGTGGTGGCAGAATCCAGTTGTTCAAGGCAGCATTCAGCTACGCTCTTCTTAGCTACTCTGAGATGCAGAGCCAGCCCTTGAATTCACACATCGCTCTCGTTCAGGGACCGCCACACTACATTTGTCTGCATCTTTTCATTATGTGAACTGCCAAAACAGACCAATTCCATCGAGGAGAGAATAGAAAAGAGGTAAATGCTTGTTTTGGGATCCTGCTGGGAATTACTCTACAGCTACACAATGATTTCTGAGAGCAGTCATTTCTCCAACTGCTCTCATTTAAGGAAAACAAAGCCACCAATGAAAAAACCCCCCTAAAACTGTGCTGTAGTTAACTTAAAAGTAAGATTTTAAGTTAAAACTTATAATACTTCACGAGTATAAATAACTTATCTCCATTGTAAAACATTATGAAGCTTCAGCTGAGTGAAATACAGTCCCACCACATCAAATCACTTATTTGTACGCTGACACCAAAGGGAAGCGTTTTTTGATTGATCCCACATTACAATCACCTACGACATTCTTAGAACATTTGAAGATGTTTATAGGAAAACCCTACTTTTAATACATAACATTAGTACTTCCTATTAGATAGAAACAGAAGCTATCGGAAAAAATGTTTCATAAAATATTAACACAGTGAGAAGCCCACAGGCATGAAAACTATTTACGTTAAGTTGATTTACAAGAATATAACTGTCTTAAAATCAGTTTCCCTAAAGAGATGTCAGAATGAGGGGATCTTTCAAGTGGAAGAGGCAGTAATTGCCTGTTGGTGTGACCTAAATGCCTATGAAAAGCAATTAGCTATGCTGTAAGGAAAGGCCGTATCTCCTGTGGGCTTTTTTTTGGTGGAAATAAGAGGTTATGTGGTTAGAAATATTTTCTGAAGCGGAAAAAAATTCACCAAGGCATCAAGACTCCTAATACAATTAAGGCAGAAATGCCCAGTCCTTCATACAAGCTTCTCAAACCCTTACTGCACCTCATATCCCCAGGAATCTGGCAGAATAGTGGACATGTAAAAGCTTAACTGTTTAGGGCTCAGTCTTCCTAGACTGACACAGTATCATCTAGTATCCTGAGGCATCCTAAAGCTCATACATATGGATGCAACAAGATCAACAGGGAGAAAACAACTTCATTATTCTCTCAAAATTCAGTATTTAAACAGTCCTTCAACTCTTAACTCTCAGGTGTGTTTAACATTAAATTCCTATCGGTGAATTGAATGAACATACATCACAGAGCTGTGGAATTACCACACTTAGGGGTTTGGAAGCCACCTGGAGTGTTCCTGCACAACTTGGTCTGGTGGTCCTGCTCTGGCAGGGGGATTGGACTGGATGATCTTTCGAGGTCCCTTCCAACCCTTCATGTACTGTGATTTTTCTGGGGTCACGAGTAGATTTTATGGTCGTTTTCAATATAAGAAAGGTTGGTTCTTCCTTCTGCCCCATTTATTTCCCTTTGGAAGCAAACTACACAATGAAGTTCTCAATTCAAACAAACACTAAATACTGATTTGCCACAGGTGCAGACGGAAAGACCTCTGTGGTTACTGAAAGAAGAAAAATGGCAACAGTCCTGATTCTACTAGGGGAATACACGTTGGGCTCTGAAGGCTGAATCCACAGTAGGAAAAAAAATGAAATCCTATTTTCTATCAGCAGCAACCCAGAATTTAGGATTGCTTGTGTGCACACACACATTTATATCCATTTGAGTTTGAAACGATCAAGTTTATTCACGTATATGTAGGTGTAAAAAAGCCCCTTTATTTCAGCACTTCTATCTGAATCTAAATGGACTACATACAACCAGATTTAAGGCTCTGTTATACCAGCTTCATTTTACATCAGCATAGATGTAAATAGTCTGCAGCTATTAACTTACATCACACAGGAGAAATGTTTGCCTTTCAACCTAAGTAGTTGCATGTTTAACAACTTTCTATTTGCCAACTCCTCCAAACCCTCATAACTTTCCCCTTTCAGACTGACATTTTACATTTATCATCAAGTTTTCCAACTCCGCTGCTTTTCAAATTGCTGTCATTAATTTCTAAACTCCATCAAACACAAGATTTATTTTTACAAGTGATAAATAAATTCAAATTGAGATTTAAACATTCTCAAGGACAGACACTGACTTCCCTCCCCCTTGTCACGTGTACATACAACATCCTAAAAGCGAGAGGATATCAATCACAAATGAATCCTCTGCATTTAAACGCAGTAGAGACAGGAAGCTTTATTCATTATTTTAATTCATTACTCACTGTCTGTTAATACATTGCCCTGAATTACATGTCTATACCACACACGCCAATTCTTCTTTTCTTTTAAATCCTGCCTTCACTACTGTTCCAAGATTTTCTTTGGGAACTACAGAAATTCACTTCCCTTTATTGCAAACTGTCTTCACAGTTGTCTTTAGTCAAAAGAAAGGATAAAAAAAAAAAAGCCTAAAATAACACTGAAAGAGATAACAAAACAAGCCCCAAACAATCTTAGTATGAAATTGTAAGACAACATCACTTTAAGCCTCTTAAGTCATTGCAGTCTGCTTCTGCCAGACCAACCATGGGAAATACGCCTAAACTAAGGAAAAATAAAAACAAACCAGGAGCATTTGGCCATCTCTTAAAACTGGCACTGGAGAAACGACTATTAAGCATCTCTAAGTTTTGAGGAGGAGCTTACCAGATGTTAAAAAATAAACCTTTAAATATTGATGGGCAGTATTTTTGCACAATACGTTCACACGAAAACACAGTTCAGCATCCCCAGCGCAGAACTCACAAAGTGAAGTCAATTGCAACCTCTCATGATGCCTCCCTTAAGTCTCACAAAACCTACATCTCTTATTGCCCTGAGTTATGGCACAGAACAACCAATGTGCAGCTTAGTCACAAACATGGTCCTGCCCCTTCTTTCCTTTCCCTCCAATACACTGTGGATGTTCACTGCAGACTTAGGGATCTGCACACACAGAGAAGAATGCAGAACACCATCACTCTCAGCAAAACTGGTTTCAGCAAGGAACTTCCTTCTATTAGGGGTTTCTGCATCACTGTCTGAACATGCACCTTAAGTTCGTCTATTGTAAAAAGACAGTAAAAACTGAAACAGGTTCTCTTTCTCCTTAAGGTCTTCACTCACCCAGTGAAATTAACCTTGAGAAACAGACGAGTTCTTAAGTTCACAACAACAGCAAGGACTTCCTTCTAGTAGGGGTTTCTGCATCACTGTCTGAATGTGCACCTGAAGTTTGTCTATTGTAAAAAAAAACAGTAAAAACCTAAACAGGTTCTCTTTCTGCTTAAGCTCTTCACTCACCCAGTGAAATTGACCTTGAGAAACAGACCAGTTATTAAGTCCACAATAAACTCCTATCCTACACTAATAAATACAGGGACAATTTCAGAAGTTCTCTTTCTGCTTAAGGTCTTCACTCATCCAGCAAAATTGACCGTGAGAAACAGACCAGTTCTTAAGTCCACAACAAACTACTATCCTACAATAATAAATACAGGGAATGTTTCAGAAGTTCTTTTTCTGCTTAAGGTCTTCACTTACCCAGCAAAATTAACCTTGAGGAACAGGCAAGTTCTTGAGTCCACAACAAACTATTATCCTACAGTAATAAATACAGGACTATTTCAGAAGTTATCTCTGCACTGAGGAAATAAAACTCCACAGATACAGCTAAAGGAGGCAGCACAGAAGCTGCTCAAATGCTCCTGATAAAACCTGTCTGACAATGAATTTTCTACTGAATTAAAAAATAACAGCAGCTGAAGTACTGTAGGGCTGCATTGTTCCATCAGTTGCTTCCTACCCACGTGCTGTGGCTACAGAATTCCCAGCTGTCCAAGCCACTGCACTGCCTCTGCCTCCAAGTCCCAACAGCACTCTGTCTCCCAAATGATTCTGAATGAGCAGCCATGGAAGGACACAACTCTGCACCGAGGGGGTTAGGCAGCATATTTACCTGAAGCATCTCCAACTTTAAAATCACTGTCATCAGAGCTATCATAATCTAAAGCTTCCAGCAGCGAAGCTGCCAAAGGCTTCACTTGTCTCCTCTTCGAGCTGCGGTCCACTGCAGGAACAAGAACACAGACAGTAGCGTTACCGGAGCATCGCGATCCGCCAGCGATCCGCCCGCCGACGGCGGCCGGGGCAGCTCCGCGGGCAGCCCGACCCCGGGCCAGGCCTGGGCACAGCGTCCGCGGACACTTACTAAAGGCTGCGAAGGGAGCCACAGGCGAGCAGGGTGTCGGGCGCAGCGCCGCGGACCCTCCGCGCCCGGGGCCCTTCCCCAGACAATGGGCACAGCGGCGGCGACCCGGATGCAGACCCGCGCCCGCCCGCCGCGGCCCAGCC
>JAOXOE010000506.1:13295991-13307880 GCA_028565055.1 Phoeniculus purpureus | reverse complement strand
CCCCCGCTTACATCTGTGCAGCTTTGGCCGACAGCGCTCGCGTCGGTTCTCCTAGGATCTCATGGATTTACCGAGCGAAGCTGCAGCCCGGGGCTATCGAAAGTAAAAAGGGTCAGGGGGTGAAAAAAGCGCAACAGAGGCAAAAGCTGGGCTGGGGAGTCAAGGCCGGTTCCTGCCCCCCTCTATACAAGCGGTTGAAAACAGACTGTGTAAAGCTTTTCCAAAGAGAGGGTTGTCCCTTCTTTCTGGGCTGTTTAACCTTTCCAAAAAAATTAGAGGGTTTGGGGTTTTTTTAAATAAAATCATGAATTTTCTGCTGTTGCCTGCGATGGAGTGAGTTGGGAGGGGAGGAAGGAGGTTCTGCGATGCCACTGGGGCATCAACAACAGCTCAGCTCCTAGGGGATGGGGACAGGCAGGGGAGGAAGGAGGTTCTGTGATGCCACTGGGGCACCAACAGCTCAGCTCCTAGGGGATGGGGACAGGGAGGGGAGGAAGGAGGTTCTGTGATGCCACTGGGGCGCCAACAGCTCAGCTCCTAGGGGATGGGGACAGGGCAGGGAGTGGGGACAATAGGGCAGTGGGGTCCAACCATCTCCCAGTGAAGCGTCGCTCACCTCTGGAACTCCTGATGTGAGTCAGGTCAACACGAAGGAGCCCGAGAAGCTGCGAGGTGCCCGCTGCAGAGGCTCAGCTGCCTCACCTGCTCCAGTGGGAGAGGCCAAGCAGAGCCGACAAACCCTCACTGCTTTACTGGGAATTACACGTGGAAGTTTGGGATTTATGAAGCATCATGAAATACTGTCTGGTAACATCACAAACACCTTTCACCCACGAGTCGAGAACACGGAGGCAGCGGAAGAACGAGACATGAGGTTAAGTGCTGATGGGAATCAGGGGGACCCACTGGAGGTACCAAGCCAGGACCCGGTGATCCAGAAGATGTCACCCTCCGGTAAAGCAGTGCCCAGCAGGATCTGGCCACCACCACCTCCCTTCTGCTTCCACCACAGGAAAAAGGGACAAGGTCTCTTCAAATCCACCCAGACAAACTGCACTCGGCCGTCGGCCCCGATCAATGTGATCGGTCGGATTGAAAACAAACAAACGAACAAAACCCCCAGCGAGGAGAGCAGAGGCAGGAGACGGGTCGAGGCAGCACAGGCAGCAGCTGGGAGCTCATGGGGTTAGGCAGGGTGTGGGGTTTATTTACACCAGCTGTATTGGCTGCTAGGAAAACACCACGAGGACCTTCACCTGCGTTAAGAACTTCCCAAGTGTCCTGAAAGGACCTGCAGAGGCAACAGCAGCTGCTGATGCTGGGCAACCACCAGCCACTTGTTCGGCTGCTCTTGGGGGGACACCCCAGGTTGAGCTTCACCCAACTCTCACAGGCAGCACTATGGGGAGTGGGGGGGAAAGGAAGAAAGAAGCCCTCATCCCTTGGTACTTTTGTTCAATAGGCTGAAGGACCTGGCAACCACAGGGTGAGCTCACCCAGCACAACACAGAGACACGAAGGTGGTCACAACGCTCCACGGAGAAGCCAACAAAGAAACTAGAGCTGATGGCTGGGATTTGGATCAACATCCCCAGCCCCACTGACTGAGCAGTCCCACGGTCACCGGGTGCTGGAAGCCCAACCCCACTGACTGAACAGTCCCACCACCACCATGTGCTGGAGGAAATCCAACCCTAATCATTGAATGGTCCCATCGCCACCACGTGCTGGAGGAAACCCAACCCCAATGACTGAACAGTCCCATCGCCACCAGGTGCTGGAAGCCATCACTGTGCCCCACGCAGCACTGACACTCGGATTGATCGCTGCTCATTAAGGCCTGTGCAGGTTCATTAGGTTCATTAAGGCCTCAAGAAAGGCAAATGCATTTGGGATGACAGATCTCAACTGATTTTCTTAAACCCTTCTTTTCTTGCTCCTCAGATACCTGCAGCCAGAGAGGAACAGGGCATCACTGGGGTCGCTTCCAGCCACCCAGGAACACCCCACTGCCATGGGTCACGAGCACTCACCCAGGAGCATCCATCCCAATCTGCTGTGGGAGGAAAAGCACAGCCAAGGCTTTGGGGTGTGGAGTGGGGTGAGGAAAAGCACAGCCAAGGCATTGGGCTGTGGGGTGGGGTGAGGTTTTGGTACCGGTGGTGCTCACCCCGCGCACACCCCGCACACACACGCATACAGAGAAAGAGGAAATCAAACCCTTAAAGCTCTGGACGACGATGGAGCTAGAAACCCTGTCTGAGGCACTGTAAGGAGGACAAACGCTGCTTCTCTAGCGGAGGCTGTAAACATCACAACGAAGACCGACGACGAGTAAATGTTTAAGTACATTATTCACACATCCCCGCCCGCCTGCCAACACCGGGGTGCTCGAGGGAAGAGAAAAGAGTGGGGGGAAAGAAAAGAACCTGCAGGTATTTCCAGTCCTACCCGCTCCTCCGCGCTCCGGCTGGCTCCGCAAAACCCCAAGCGGCTGGTTGATCTGACTGGGGGATGGCAGGGCTGCACCAGCTGGCTGCACCCTCCTCGATGCTGATGGCACCAGGAGATTTAACCCAAAAGGTTTTGAGCTCAGCTGGATCTCCCAGAGGATCACAAGAGGGCGGGGAGCAGGGGTTAACCCGTCGCTACAACTCGTTATGCTCTGGTCTAGGAATGATGTCGGTTAACACCCGGGTTCACCCCCTTTTGCTGTGAAACGAGGGGGGTTTCTCGGTTTTAATTCATTTTTTTAACTCTATAAAGACAACCTTTGCCCCGAAATCCTGCACAGCCGCTCCAGGGACAGGCTGGGACGTGTGGGATGATCTTAGAACCCACAAGAGAGGGTTTGAGTTTTGGTTTCTAACAGAGAGCTTCGCGTGTGAGAACTCGGCAGGGCAAAGGCTGGTTCGGAAGCTCTTCGGGGAGAGCTTCCAGCAGCAACCTGCCAGCTCCCCACCATCGCTTCCTTGCAGAGGGGAGCTGGCTGGCAGCTAAAACACTTCCCAAGATGCTTCCAGGGGCAGAGGGGTTTTGCTGTGTCCGTGTAGGAGGGGAGAGCAGGAGATGGCTGTAGGGATGGAGTGGAAGACCGCTGCAGGGATGGAGAAATAGATGGGCTGCAGAGATGGAGCAGGAGACGGGCTGCAGGGACGGAGCAGGAGACGGGCTGCAGGGACGGAGCAGGAGACGGGCTGCAGGGACGGAGCAGGAGGGGCTTTGTGCTCTATCGATCCTGAATCTAAAATTGAATTCACTGCTTCATCCCATCCCGTCGCCGTCATTCTGGGCTTCTCCAGAGCCGATGAGCGCTGACGGGGAGCCGACCGCCTACCGCCCGTTTCCGTGAGCCACCCAGAGCACTGCTGACACAAATAAAAGGACATTTCCCATCAAGAAAACCCGACTTTAAATTAATAAATTACTTCCAGACGCTTCAGCGAGGCCCTTGGCTCCTGCTGACGCGCTGATTATTATAGTTATAGCTTCTTTCTTTCTCTCTTCTCTTTCAAAGTTCATAAAATAACAGCAACTCGTCGACGTCGTGTGGAAAAGAGCGACGACGGAAGAGCAAACCCAACTGTGTGGAATCCTACAGGAGGCTGCTGCCCAGTTTCAAGCGGTGGTGATGACTGGTCCTCCTGAACGCACAAAACCTGGTCCAGCTCCAGGCACCGGTACCCAGCGGCAACTGGGGCTTGCAGGCAGAAAGAGCTCTGTGTAGGCGGCGGCAGACCGAAGGAGAGGAGAGCGGGGCGAGGACGTGACCCAGCCCGCTCGCATCTCGTCAGGTGATGGGGGGGCAAACGCGACGGCTTGAGGTTTAGCAGCAGCAAGTCGTTAGCGAGCGCTAACGGGATCGTGCGGTCCTTCTCCCCACGGGCTTTGTGCAGTGGTTTCCGTAAAGAACCCGGCGCTCACACCGCTGACACTTGTTCATCCTCTGCGGAGAGAGGGAAAGGAGAGAGGGTGGGTTAGTGCTGGGGGCACCCAGGGCACGGAGCAGCCTTCCCCATACCCCACCACCACCACCCCGTGATTGGTTCCGTGGAGACTGCCCTGCTGCACCGGGGTGTTTTCACTCCCTTCAATCGCATCCAGCATCATCACCAGTTAGCGAATCCTCAAGGGGACTCCACAGGGAATGAAGAAATAGAGGCTGCAAACCAGAAGACTCCCAGTTCCTCCAGAAAATCACCAGCATGCAGCAACCCCACCGGCCAGAAAAGCCTCAGATTCGGGAGAAAAGCCTGGGAACTCCTCGCCAGCATGCAGCGAGCGCCGCATCTCACGGGACATCCACCAGGCACTGGGAACCAACGGGAACCCAGACGGATCTCCAAGCCTCAAATTTAGTGCTGAAAAATGGGAATTGAAGTGCTGGAAGCAATTGCTCCCTTATTTTGGGTAGAGCAAAGCTTTTTGGATCTGGCAGGGGGACTGACCTAGATGATCTTTTGAGGTCCCTTCCACTCCCTAATGATTCTATGGTTCTATGAATTACTGCTGGGCACCCTAATAGAGACGGGAATATATATGGGGAAGGATAGATGGGAATCACAGGATAGTAGGGATTGGAAGGGACCTCTAAAGATTGTTGAATTCTCCCTGCCACAGCAGGATCCCCTAGATCCAGTTGCACAGGAACACATCCAGGTGGGTTTTAAATGTCTCCAGAGAAGGAGACTCCGCAACCTCCCTGGGCAGCCCTTTCCAGTGCTCTGTCACCTTCACTGGGAAGAAGGTCCTTCTCATACTGATGTGGAACCTCCCCTGTTCCAGCTCATACCCACTGTCCCTTGTTCCCTCATTAGATGCCACTGAGCAGAGCCTGGCTCCATCCTCCTGACATCCACCCTTCACATATTTATAGACATTAATGGGGTCACCCCTCAGTCTCCTTTTTTCCCAAGCAAAGGCACCCAGCTTCCTCAGCCTTTCCTCATAAGGGAGGTGTCCTACTTCCTTCATCATCTTTGTTGCTCTACGGTGGACACCCTCCAGGAGCTCCATGTCCTTCTTGGACTGAGGGGCCCAGAACTGGACACAAAATTCCAGATGTGGTCTCACTAGTGCAGAGTAGAGGGGGAGAAGAACCTCTCTCGATCTGCTAACCACCCCTCTTCTGATCCACCCCAGGATGCTGTGGGCCCTCTTGGCTGCAAGAGCTCATTGCTGGCTCATGGTCATCCTGCTGTCCACTAGGATTTCCAGGTCCCTTTCTCTTACACTGCTCTCTTAACTGGTCAGTCCCCAGCCTGTACTGGTACCTGGGGTTGCTCTTGCCCAGATGCAAGACTCTACACTGACCCTTGTTATATTTCATTAAATTTCTCCCTGCCCAGCTCTCCAGCCAATCCAGGTCCCACTGAATGGCAGCCGAGCCTGCTGGGGTGTTGGCGACACCATCCAGCTCTGTGTCATCAGCAAACCCGCTGGCAGTGCTCTCCAATCCCTTATCCAGGGCATCAATGAATAGGTTGACTAGGACTGGTGAACGTGGACGTGTGCACATCAGCCCTTTAAGGAAATGCTTGCTGCTATGAACGTGTGATTTCAAAAGGGCTAACTGAAACATCTCACCCAGGTACGGTTGGCGGACGACGGAGTGGACGGAGTGCCGTGTCGATCCTCTCCTCAGCCAACAGGACAAGCGCCGAGGAAATCAGACCGTGCTGTGCGGAGGTGGCATTCAGACCCGGGAAGTCTACTGCGTGCAAGCCAACGAAAATCTCCTCTCCTATTTAAATACCCTCAAGGAGAAAGAAGGTAAATTGGCTTCACTTGGGATTGAGTTAGTGTGAAATCAGCTTTTCTGTGTTCCGGGGCTCCTTGACAGTCGCTGTCCTCTGTCCTGAGTGCTGCCTTGCCTTGCAGGCTGCTGCTATTGTCTGGTTCAGATAAAAACACCTACCTGCAGTAGCAAAGACTCCATCCTCTGTGCTGCAGACAGTGGTTCCTAGGCAGAACCTGCTAGCTTTTCACATCTACTGGAAAAATACTGTCTTTTGGGAAGGATGTCTCTCAACGAGAAAGCAAGATAAGAAATCCCAGATTTGGTTCCTTCCGGTACCACAACGTTCCCTTTCTATCCTTTGGCTAAGCGATGAGCCTGTGCAGTTTGTGTGCAGGTCAGTTCTGGCTTGCCGGCTCAATGTGGAAATGTTAAAGCATTAATATAGACACATTAAATTGTCACTATAGAAATATTAGAGCAGTATTAATGTACAAATATGAAAGCATTAGTATAGAAATAGTAAAGTATCGGTATAGAAGCAGTAAAGTATTAATATAGAAATACCAAAGTATTAATATAGAAATATGGAAGCATTAATATAGACATATTGAAGCATTAATATAGACATATTAAAGCATTAATGTATAAATATAAAGGTACTGCTATGGAAATATTAAAATATTAATGTAGAAATGCCAAAGTACTAATATAGAAATAGTAAACTATTGGTATAGGAGCATCAAAATACTAATTTAGAAGTACCAACGCGTTAATACATAAATATCAAAGCATTGATACAGAAATATAGAAATATTAATTTAGGAATACCAGAGTATTAATATAGGAATATTAAAGTATTAAGATAGAAATATTAAAGCAAATGTTTGACTGTTTCCTTCTCAGGGAACTGATTAATATTTTTAAAATCATGATTTATTCTTTTCTCCTTCTCTTTGGTCAAGTCTCTAAATCCCTTTCAGGACTTCCAGCCAATATAATTTCAAGGGTTTGCTGCTGTGTCGGGAAGCTGTAGGAGTTGGCCTGTTGCCACTGGTATAGCTTGTGCAGCATCTTAAGAGACGACAGACTAGAAGAAAAATATCTTTGACTCGTTCGGAACTTCAGAGCGGCACAGGAACATTTAATATTGGTGCAGCGCTGTAGGTTTAGAAGCGAGCGGCTTGAGCGAGATGCTTTAGCTTGCTAACTAAACTTTATCTTCTCCTGCAGCTGTTTCATACCAACACAGTATTACAAAGAGAGAAGGAAATAGAGCCGCATACTTGAGGCAAAATAAGGTCATTGTACAGGTCACGTGGGATGCAGCAGTTAGACCAGAGCTGCCCAAACTGCAGGCGAGTGAGGTTCCTTCTCTGAGTTAAAGATCCTCTCTCTCTCGGAGTTAAACTTGCTGTAGACTCTCAAACTTGCCGTAGAAGTAGAATTTCGGGGGAATCTTAATGCCAGCATCCATTTCAGCTCTGCTCAGATCGGTAGGGTGTGACTTGTGAGCTCCACGGGCAAAGCAGAAGCTTTCAAGCCTCTTCGCTGAATGCAAATCAGCTTCCGCCCAAGGGCTTTCCATAAATCGCCTCTTTGGAACAAAGTTGAGACGCTCCTGCCTTAAAGGAACGAAACCTCGCGGCTAAGGAGAGGTAACAATGAACTCAGCGGCAGCTCCCGCTGCTCGGAATGATGATTAGGATTTTGGTCGGCTGTGGAGTCTCACCGGCTTAGGCGGGTGTGAAATCTGCCCTTATCAGGCTGTGACAGGACGGTGCGAAGCCCATCAGGAGGTAATCTCTGCAGGCTCTGGGAAGCTGATTAAAACGGAGCTGGCTTCTGGATGCATAAACATGAGAGCCACTTGTTCAAGAGCTCAGACGAGGGGTGAAGTGGGGCTTCAGTTTAAAAAGAACCACTGGGGTGCTTCCATATTAAGGGACAGGTTTCTCTGAAGAGCTGCTTCTTCACTCATCCTCCCTCTCTCCGCTCTCCCGTCTTGGATGCAGCGTGGGCAAGTGCTTCTCTCCAGGCTCTCCTAGGAACCAACAAATCAGTGCTTCTGAGCACAATACTGTTGGGAAAGTCTGAGTTAGGCTGCTAGTTTGAGCAGTGGGGAAACGCCTTCACTTCAGGGTCACTTGCTGTTGCTGCTACGTTTCAGTGCTGTCTGGGTAAGGCTGCTTTGGAGACCTCATGTACTCACGGTGGCGTTTCCCTGTTATTTCAGAAAGTCAGTCACAGAGCAAGTCGAAGGCTAGTGCTGCACCTCTGCTCTCGATCACTTTTGAGATCACAGGTAGGTAAATGGAGGCCTCTGACCTGACCTTTCCAAGTGTGCAAAGGAGGCAACGTCCCTCTGGGGGAACGACACGGGCTGGATGTGTAAAATGAACGTGTTTGTGTAGCTCTAGAACAGCTTAACAAGTGCACGTGCTCTCAGGTCATTTCACATCAGTGGGAAAGTGACAGCCCGAAGTTCACACTAAGTTCACGAGCCAGTCAGGACACTGGGGCAGTGCTCTGCTCCACTCCTGAATCGCAGAACATTAGGGATTGGAAGGGACCTAGTCCAATCCCCCTGCCACAGCAGGATCTCCTAGACCAAGTTGCACAGGAACATGTCTGGGCGGGTTTTAAATGTCTTCAGAGAAGGAGACTCCACAACCCCCCTGGGCAGCCTGTTCCAATGCTCTGTCACCCTCACCACAAAGAAGTTCCTTCTGATATTTATATGGAACCTCCTCTGTTCCAGCTCACACCCATTGCCCCTTGTCCTATCACTAGATGACACCAAGCAGAGCCTGGCTCCATCCTCCTGACACCCACCCTTCATGTATTTATCGACATTAATGAGGTCACTCCTCAGTCTCCTCCAGACTTAAAAGACCCAGCTCCCTCAGCCTTTCCTCATAACGGAGGTGCTCCTCTTCCTTCATCATCCTCGTTGCTCTGCGCTAGACTCCCTCCAGCAGCTCTGTCTCCTTCTTGAACTGAGGGGTCCAGAACTGGACACAACACTCCAGATGTGGTCTCACCAGAGCAGAGTAGTGGGGAGGGAGAACCTCTCTTGATCTGCTAACCAACCTGCTTCTGATCCACCCCAGGATGCTGTTGGCCCTCTTGACCACAGGAGCACACTCTGGCTCATGGTTATCCTGCTGGCCACCAGGACCTTTTTAGCCAACTGCTTTTCGTCTCAATTCTCAGTGCTGGGAACTACTTCAGTGCTTAATCACTGCTGCTATTTCCAATCTCTTTGGTAGAGTTAGAACAGAATTAGGACTTGTAACACTTTGTTAAAGCAGAATCCCTCATGACATGTGGTTGTGGAGTCTCCTTCTCTGGAGACGTTTAAAACCCACCTGGCCATGTTCCTGCGCGACTGAATCCAGATGATCCTGCTGTGGCAGGGGAATTGGACTGGCTCATGTTTTGAGGTCCCTTCCAATCCCTAATGTTCTGTGATCCTGCTCTGGCAGGGGGGATTGGACTGGCTCATGTTTTGAGGTCCCTTCCAATCCCTAATGTTCTGTGGTTCTGTGACTCAGGTCTGTAGTATCTCCTATCCAAAATCATACATTTAGACTTGCAGAAGACAAGGAAGTACTGGCTGTAGGAATTAGGCAGCTGAGTATCAGGATTCCTGGAGGCCACTGTCATTCTGCCATTTACTTGCCACTGACTTAAATTGTTCCATCTCTATTCACCTATTTGACTGGTTCTCTCATGTCAACCTGTGAGGTTGGCTGTGTCATCTGTTCCCCGAGTACCTTTAGAACAGTCAATGTAAATTGAAAATGGGAGAAGAGTTCTCTTGCGGGTGTAAAATCGTTCTACATCTGCAAACACACACTGATGCAGCCACATACAATCCCCTCTCTAACTGAGTCATTACAGGGCGCTAGTCTGTTGAGGATTCTCGGAGAAGAAGGGGGAGGTTGAGACTTCAATAAATAATGAAGAATGGTGGTTTTACCTTTCAACATGCAGGTGTTTTCCGAGGGGAAACATCCGGCTCAAATTTCCTAACATAGTAGATGGATTTGAGGATGGAGTGATGGAATCTCCTTTTACTTTCAAGGTCACAGTGTCAAACTGAGATTCATTCAAAGCTGAGTCTGAATGTTTAATTAGGCTGAAGGAGAGAGACTAGAAAAGTGCATTCAGTTGTTTTCGTGTTTTTGTCTCAGCAGTTGGTCAGATTCCACTCAGACCTTCTAGTATCAGGCATGCATCACAGGTCAGCACTCAGCATCACTGCCAAGGAATACAGAGCAATCTATAGCGATACTACAAGAGACTATGAGAGAACAGAGATGTATTTTGGCACTGGAATGGTGTGGTGGTTGAGCCCCATCCCTGGATGTGCTTAAAAGTCACCTAGATGTAGTGTTGGGGGATTTGGTTAAGGGGTGAACTTGTCGTGTAGGGTTGATGTTTGGACTCAATGATCCCAAGGGTCTTTTCCAACCCGAATAACTCTGTGTGACATATAATAGATCAGGTAGGAGAGATCTGAACGTCACTTGTGTTCTGAGAGCAGCATTTCAAACACATTTTGGCATATTGAGAGATTGATCGGCAGCACTTACCTGTCCCTAAAGCAGTTCTTTCTTACTCTGCTCTCTGGTGAGTGATGGAAAAGGCAGCTATTTTCAGCAGGCGTTTTTATGCATCTGGGCAGGAACAACCCCAGGTACCAGTATAGGCTGGGGAGTGACCTGTTGGAGAGCAGTGTAGGAGAAAGGGACCTGGGGGTCCCGGTGGCCAGCAGGATGACTATGAACTAGCAATGGGCTCTTGTGGCCAAGAGGGCCAACAGCATCCTGGGGTGGATCAGAAAGGGGGTGGTTAGGAGAACGAGAGAGGTCCTTCTCACCCTGTACTCTGCCCCAGTGAGACCACATCTGGAGTAGTGTGTCCAGTTCTGGGCCCCTCAGTTCAAGAAGGACACAGAGCGTCCAGCGTAGAGCAACGAGGATGATGGAGTAGGACACCTCCCTTATGAGGAAAGGCTGAGGGAGCTGGGGCTCTTGAGCTTGGAGAAAAGGAGACTGAGGGATGACCGCATTAATGTTGATAAATATGTGAAGGGTGGGTGTCAGGAGGATGGAGCCAGGCTCTGCTCAGTGTCAACCTGCCTGGACATATTCCTGTGTGACTGGATCTAGGTGATCCTGCTGTGGCAGGGGGATTGGACAGGATGATCTTTCGAGGTCCCTTCCAATCCCTAATGTTTCTATGATTGTATGACACAACACCTAGGATTCATATTGGACAGACAGCTCAAAGCAACTGAGATGCTGCTGCTACTACTTCAGTCACCCTCTTTGAGGCAAACAGCGTCGTCATGCCCTGTATTGTAAATGTTGATGGCGCTGGAATTCCAGCTTGAAGGGAAATCGATTGAAGCAGTAGCACCGTGGTAGTTAGAGCTTCCTGATGTAAGGTCCTTGTTGTTGTTCTGAGTAGCATCCCGTAAGCCAGCGTGCCGAGGAGTACTTTATGCTGATGCGGGCTGGAGACGACGCTCAGCATCCTTCAGAACACTTTGTTCTCTGAAGCAAGGCTGCGTCTCAAGGGTATAATTGACCCTTAATTCCAACTGTCTCACTCGGGCAATTCGCTGATTAAATCAAGGTTAGCAACATACGGTTAGCAATTACTTACCCTTTCTTCTCTCCTTTTTCATTAGAATGTGTTCAGTAAAAATTCAATTACAGGCAAATTATTGCTATCCGTGTTCTACACAGGATACTGTGTTGGTTGTCGTGTGCGCTAGCTACAACCGTGAAGCTGATTGTAAAGCTCAGTGTTCTGTCATGACATTTCATCCCGACGTAGAGCTGTGCAAATGCTGGAGTGTTGGGTCTCGTATTGAGCCAGCAATGGGCCCTTGTGGCCAAGAAGGCCAATGGCATCCTGGGGTACGTCAGAAGTGGGGTGGTTAGCAGATCGAGAGAGGTTCTTCTCCCCCTCTGCTCTGCACTAGTGAGACCACATCCGGAATCTTGTGTCCAGTTCTGGGGCCCTCAGTTTCAGAAGGACACAGAGCTGCTGGAGACAGTCCAGTGCAGAGCCACAGGGGTGATGGAGGGAGGGGAGCATCTCCCTGCTGAGGAAAGGCTGAGGGAGCTGGGGCT
>JAOXOE010000506.1:13279805-13294003 GCA_028565055.1 Phoeniculus purpureus | reverse complement strand
TCACCTGCTCACAACGCACGCAGCTGTTTCCAGCCCCGCTCTCCTGCAGCGGCACAAGGCTCAGACACTCCCTGCAGTCAAGAGTCTGAACAGCCACATCCATCGTCAGGGGGTTGTCTGGGTGAACGAATCCCTCCGAGCAGCTGCTTTAGCCCTGGATCATTTCGCTCCAGCCATTGCCGACAAGGGGAAGGAGCGGAGAAAGAAGATTGAAAACAATTGAACGAGAGAAACACGACCTAAGAAGACCAAACGGCGTCTGCGGCCCTGCCTGCGCAAACTGCCTCACTATGACCCTATTTGCCTACTCCTGTTCGCCGCGCTCCTTAGAGGTTCCTACCCTTAAACGCCGCACGGACGGTCCCGCCGAGGCTCCTCCCTCCGGCCGCCGCGAGGCTCCTCTGGGAAATGAAGCGCCGCCGCTGCTGCGACGCGGTTTAAAAAGTCCCGCCGAGACTCGCTTCTTCCTTCCGGCCGCCGTGAGGCTCCTCTGGGAAAAATGCTGCTATGCTTCTGTGCTGGGAGGAGTTGTTCATGGGACAAAAAAGGAGATGATCATACTACGAGACCTAATTGCCTTGGGGGGGCTTGAAATCCCAATAGCTGTCGACAATATGGTCAGTTAAAGTCATAGAATCGTTAAGGTTGGAGGAGACCGTCAAGATCTTCAAGCCTAAAGTTACCAAAACCTTTTTGCGTGTGATTTTAAGTGCATTGTAGGCACCACACCAACAAGTGTTGAGCAACTCCGGCTGTGGTGTGAGCTGAGCCGATGCGGAAATGAGCGTCAACTGAAGAGGGAACGAGAGGACAAATTCTTGGAAGAGCGTTAGGAGGAGCAGCAGTTCTCAGGGATATTAATTGAAAGTGGGAAGGAAGCAGCCAGGAGAAGCATGAGGAGAGGCTGAGGGAGCTGGAGGTGTTTAGCCTGGAGAAGAGGAGGCTCAGGGGGGACCTTCTCCCTCTCTACAACTCCCTGAAGGGAGGTTGGAGCCAGGTGAGGGTCGGGCTCTTCTCCCAGGCAGCCAGCACCAGGAGGAGAGGGCAGGGCCTGAAGCTGACACAGCAGGGTTAGGTTGGATGTTAGGAAGCCCTTCCTCGTGGAAAGGGTGCTCAGAGCCTGGAATGGACTGCCCACGGCAGTGGTGGAGTCCCCATCCCTGGAAGTTTTAAGGACAGCCTGGCTGTGGCCCTTAGTGCCCTGGTGTGGCTGATTGGGGTGATGTTAGGTCCTGGTCTGGGCTGGATGAGCTCAGAGGGCTTTTCCAGCCTCAGTGATTCTGTGACTGCTGGCTTAACCCCAAAGATGTGGCAGCATCCCTGGATTAGTGCTGCTGGGGGAAATTCAAAGTAGGCACAAAGCTGGCTGCCAGACAGACTTCTGCAGATGGAGTCTGTTGTCCTTATTAACCATCAGCAAAATACTCTTGAGTGTATTTGATGAGCAGAGAATGCACTCAAATGCAGGAGAACCAGTTATACAACCAAGATGCTCTTCTGTCACCTATGCAGCTAAAAGTTACTCTCCAGCCAGATCTTTTCACAAAATCATAGAACTGTTCAGGTTAGACAGGACCTTTAAGATCATCAAGTCCAACCATTACCCCAACACTCCCAAGCTCAGCACTAATCCGCGTTCCTGAGCTGATGTTAGAAATATCAGAGTACCTATAGACCTAATCCTTCCAAATCTTTCATCATACAGAAGGAGGATTTACACTGTCCTGATCCCTTGGTGGTGGGGTGACCCCTCATGGTGCTGACAGGCACTCCCAAAGGTTTATATTCAAGGTGGAACATCTCTGCTCTACTGAAATGCTGGAAAATCATCTGCAACAGATGGTCTTCCCTGAGTACTGCAGACACACTCCCTGGCACAGCCTCTCGTGAGGACACAGGGCTCAGCAGCAGAGATCTGCTCGTTTGCCATCCAGCAAATAGATGTTTTCACTGCAAAATTGCAGAAAATCGATGGGTTTGCTGCAAGAATCCAGCAAGTAGAAATCTTTTTGCTGCAAAAATCCACCAAATAGATTTTTTTTGCTGCAAAAAAAAATCCACCAAATTGAGATGTTTTTATGTTGTGAAAACCCAGCAAAGAGATGCTTTGGTCTCTCTGAATAGCTTTTTTAACTCTTCCAGAGGAGCTCACTAAATGCAGGTGTATAAACACCTGAAATGAGCCTGTGCTCGTGATTTCTAGACTTCTTTGAAGGAATCGTGAAGCCTAAACTTGCAATTTCTTGGTCACTGTTGCACGGAGCAGAAGCAAGGTGGGAGCAGTGAGACTCCCATGAGCATTTCCACAATGAAATGGGATTTGCACTGCAGTCACAGCAGGTTTCTGTTTGCCCTCTGTTTAACCATCGCAGAGATTAACCTCCACCAGCTGATTCCACCGGACTTTCAGCTTCACACCCAGGAGATCCTGAGCGAGATGGTGCACCGGGACAATAATGGGTGTCCCAAGCACCTCCCCTCATCTCCGACACCCTTCAGGGCTGCCTGACCCCCGGCTGCGCTGCTGTAGAATTTGGAGGAAATGAGCCAGAACTGATTTCATCGCTCCTTTGGTGCTTCATGAGGAGTGTAAGTTGGACAGAGACTTTTCAATCCAGTCTTGCTGCATGTGAGGAAAGAAATCTGCGCTCTGCTCCTCGTATGTGCTAGATGACTTAAGGTACTGAGCAGAGCTCAACCTATCACATCCCCTGGGCGCTGAGGAACACTGGAAAACCCCTCTGAGCTCCGTGGTGTGTCATTCCACACCAAAACAAGGACTTCATTGCTTTAAATAGTCACCCAGCTTAACCCCAGGCTGAACTCAGCCTGTCAGAAAGATGCCCAGTGTCCCACCTACACATTCACACCCTCCCCTCTGGTGTTACTGATGTTATGAACGGCTGGATGTCTTCCCGTAGCAGATTAGCTTTAAGAAGAATGTTTCAGCCTTACCTTAGCAGGGAGGTTGGAAAGGAGCCTGGAGCTCGTCCTTTGCAGCGGCAATGCTGAGCCTCCCCAGGATGGCCGTGCTAGTCGTCCCAGCAGCTCTCAGAGCTCCCTTTGTCCACACACTGGGTTTTTTCACTCAGGCCCTTCTGCCAAATGTCATTCCTCACACCATTGCCTTGTTCTTCCCTGGCTTCCTCCCTTCTTCCTCCTTGGCAGGGCTTCAGATGTATTTATGTTATAAAAAGCAAACAGAGCATATTGTTGTGGAATCGCTGGAGCTGATTCTCTGCACAGTTACTCAGGAAATTCTTGTGTCTCAGCCAAGAGAGCGAGGAAAAAAATGAAAAGCTGAGCCCAACAACAAACCACTCACACAGATCCCCTCTCTGGCAAGCCCTGGGATGGCTCTCGCTGCAGCGAGAAGGCTGAAGTCAACAGCAGGATCACAGCGCAGCCTGAGCTGGGGGAGCTCACGGTGCCTCTCTTTTATCTCCGGGTGGCAAAGATTCTGTTTGCAGACTGCCCCAGTGCCACCAGTCTGGTGAAGGAGGGGCAGGGAAGTGTTGCCTTCTGGCTCGCAGCAGCTCTACTCTTAGGAAAGCTTTTCTGGGTTGACTCTGTGCTGCTCAAGGGAAGGGGTTTGACTCCATCCCCAGGCTGTGGAGCTCACTGGCCCTGTGGTCACCCACCAACGCTGAGGGGCTGGTGGTGGGAGGGAGCAGCAACCGGCTGGGACAGAGGCTGAGACTGCAAACACAGAGGAACTGGGACAGCTTCCGGACAAAAAACACGCTCCTAGGATTTCAATAACATTCCGGTGGCTCAGAGCGGGGAGGGCTCCAGAGGTGCAACAAGTCAGGACACAGAATGAAAGCAAGAGGTGTCCCCAGAACATCTCCCAGGTGAACAAACCTTCTCTTCCGCTGTCAGCTCCTCCTCACACAGGGGAACAAACCTAAACCTCAGGTGAAGAGATGGACTTGCCAGGTCCCAGTCCGTGAATATCAAGCAAAGAGACCTCCTTGACCACCTTCTTGATCAAGGTGCTGATCTTTTGAGGTCCTTATGGAGAGCAGCTTTCTGGCTGTTGGGTTGGCTGGTGTGGGGGGTTTTCCTGACAGAGGCAGCCCATGACTGACCAACGGCAGCCACCTACTGGTGCCCACTCACCCCCTTCCCTGCCTGCATTGCCTAGACACCCATGTGTGCCTGTGTGATCTACCCTTATCCTCCTTGCTCCTACCTGCCTCATCCATCCCTGCATCACCAGCATCAACTGAACAGTGCAGAGGAGCTGAGGGTCTGGCTGCTGTGCCTGTCCCACGGATCCCACCCTGTCTCTGCAACCAAGGCAAGTCAGACACGCGTGCTGTGGCCAGAGACCTGCTCAACCTAGTGTCCTGCTCCAGCCTTGCTTTGGGTCAGAGCACATCTCCTCATAATAACTGTATGTTAAAGATCTAAGAGCTGCCAGTTTTCATTACACTTTTCCAGGGACTCCTGACTCTTCTCTTTTTCTACTTTCCTAGTGGTGGGGAGCAGAGATGGACCAAGGTGGCCTGAGCTGGAGCACACAGCAGATTTATTGGGTCAAAACACAGCTCCAGCAGCCGTCCAGCAGAAAACACCTATTTGTGGCCACGAGACACCAGCCTGAGGGATGCAAGCCAAAGCCCTGGTGTCCTGCCATGGGTGAGGGAGGGTTTCAGAGCCTCCATGGAGTTTGCACAAGATTCTCTCCAAAGACTGAGCCCCCATGAGCAGCTGCTGCCTTGGGACCTGCAGCTCATCCCAGCAGGGTTATTCATCAGCGGATCTTTCTGGGGCAGGGGCACAGGCAACCGGCAGGGATCAATTTCTCAAAGGATAGAAGCTTTATTTACTAAAATAACAAGTCTTTGTCCCTTTGTGAGGCAGAAAGCCTGCATTTTGCGGCACAGGTAACCAAGTCCTAGGGCTGTGTCTGGCCTCGCACATCAGTAACACTGATGAAGTACGTGGAGTATTTTCCTCTGTGGCTCCAAGGGCTCAGGGGTAAAGCGATCTCTGCTCCACAGCCACGTGCGATGCTGCATCCAGGTCGTGCTCCTCCGGGTCCCTGGTGAGGTCTACAAACACCTGCAATGCACCATAGAGGAAACAACCCCATCACTGCCAGTGTTTACACTGGTCCCAGGCTGTTCCTTCTTTTTATACAGGTAGTTCCTGACCTGTGGCCTCTGCACCAACATACCTGCTGCAGTGTGTGCAATGACAGGCTGTACTCCTCGAGCCTGAAGTTCCGTTTAGCTGCGGAGGGGTGGAGAAGGCATCCTTAAAACCACATCCATAGGAACAATTTGAAACCAATCTCCTTAGCTGGTTGATGATTTCTCTTTACCTGTTTCTAGCTTGGAGAAAGCCTGGGACAGAGGTAGTGCATCTTCCATCGGGATCTTGTACGTGAGCAAAGAAGTTGTCCTGAAAAAGTAACGTAGAAAAAGCAATTTAGCTGTAGGGGTGCTTGTAGGGTCACTGCACTGCCAGTTGAGCAGCACAAGCCCAGGCTGGGAGAGCAGGCAATGGGGCAGTGACCTTTCTTGCCGAGCTGCACAGGGGAAGAGGCGCAGAATTTCGGCGTGGAGAGCATCGCTTTGCCCTGCATCTGTCATCTTCACTTCTAGGTGGTAACTTGAGCCAAACTTATTTTTCAGATCCTCAAGGGAACCGATGTACCTGCAGAGGAGGAGAACACATCACTCAAACCATCATATGCATTGAACTCACTGCTCTCTACAACTACCTGAGGTTGGAGTGAGGCAGCCTCCCTAGAGATTAGTGACAAGACCAGAGGACATGGGGTCAGATTGTGCCAGGGGAGGGTCAGATTGGATCTTAGGGAAAACTTCTTCCCAGAAAGAGTGGGGAGGCCTTGGAACAGGCTGCCCAGGGTGAGGGTGGAGGCACCATCCCTGGAGGGGTTCAACAAACGGGCAGACAGAGTGTTTAAGGAGGTGGGTTAGTGGTTGGGGGTTGTAGGGGTGCATGGTTGGACATGATGATCTTCAAGGTCTTCTCCAACCTTGATGATTCTATGATACTCAGCCCATTAAACAGTCACTGGATACAAAAAGCAGATGAACATCCTCTTATTCACCATCACTTTATATCGTGCTGCAAAACAACCCACCTCCTCATAGAACTCTGCTTGTTACTCACCTGGAACAAAACAAACCAATGTTTTCTATTACATTAAGAAGAAAAAAACACCCCAATAACAAACCAAGTAAAATCTCCCCCCAACCCAGACTACAAATGGGGTGGCATGTGACCCCGGTGCCCACCGCAGCTGTCCTGACACCAGAATGGCCACCCGGTCACACATCGCTGCTGCCTCCTCCAAGTTCTGTGTGGTGAGGATGGCTGCCCGCTCCCTGCTTTTCATGGTGTTCCGGATCACTGTCCTGAGAACAGAGGGACTGCAGTCATTTTTCAGAAACAGCCAAAGAAAATTTCCTCCTTTAGAATCATAGAGTCACAAGGTTGGAAGGGACCCCCAAAGGGCATCTAGTCCAACTCCCCTACAACAAGCAGGGCCATTACTTGCTAGACCAGATTGCCCAGAGTCCCATCCAGCCTGACCTTGAATGGCTCCAGGGATGGGACCTCCACACCATCTCTGGGCAGCCTGTTCCAGGGATTCCCCACCCTCTGATTCAAGAACTTTCTCCTTCAATCTCCCTTTGAAAAGGGGAGATTGTCCAGTAGTTTTACTACAGCAGGGCTGCTCACCACATCCGACGCTGCCCTTTTGGGTCCAGACCCACAGATGGCTCATCCCAAAGCATCACCATTGGATCTCCCAGGACACTCAGTGCAAAACACAGCTGCAATTGGAAAGACCTTGATGTCATGTCTGCTCTTATTTTACCTGCAAAACTGGTGAGTAGTCCTGCTACGTCCTAATCCCTGTTAGTATTTTAGAAGAAGCAGCTCTTGATTCCAGAACACAGGAGCAGCAGGGACTCCAAACCACTCACCTCAGGCGTGCTCTTGTTACCATAGAATAGAATCATAGAATCATCAAGGTTGGAAGAGACCCACAAGATGATCATCCAGTCTAACCATCAACCCGACACTACCATGCTCCCTGATCTCCCCCAGACCAACTTTCTGCAGAACTTTCAAGTTCTCCAAGTGGTTTTCCAACCCATTTCCTGGTAGGTGCACGCGGTGGGACATGAAGAGGCCGTTACCTCATCAATCCAATTAGCGGTTGTATTAAGTACAATATGCGGGGGAGTGGGGGAAGAGGAGAGGATTGGGATCCTGGCCAGGCTGCCTTCAAAAGCTGTTGATGAAAACAAACCACGCCAGGAACTCTGTCTGCTGAAGGTTTTCTGTGCATCATTTTCAGGGGAAGAAAGAGCAGGATTTGCTCAAGCACAAGTCTAACACATACCTTTCTGGCTTCTCCAGCAGGTAACCTCCTAGCCGGGGTTCTTAAGTGCTTCTGAAGATCCAAGGCCTTTGCTACGCTGTGGAAAAATATGGAGACAGAATCATAGAATGTTCTAGGCTGGAAGGGACTTCTAGAGGTGATCCAGTCTAACCTCCCTACACTGGGACAACTCTACCTATGTCAGGTTGCTTAGAGCTTCATCAAGACTGACCCTAAATTACTCCAGGGATGGGGCCACTCCCACCATCCTGGGCAGCCCATTCCGGCTATCAGCCACCCTCACATTGAAGAGTCTTTTTTCTAATATCCAGCCTAAACCTATCCTTTCCCAGCTTGAACCCACTGCTCCTTGTCCTATCCATACAAATCCTCTTGAAAAGACCTTCCCCTGCCTTCATGTAGACCCCCCCTCAGGTACTGGAAGGTCAAAAGAAGGTCGCCCTGGAGGCTTCTTTTCTCCAGGCTGAACAGCCCCGACTCTCTCAGCCTGTCCTCATAGGAGAGATGCTCCATTCCCCTGATCATTTGAGTGGCCCTCCTCTGGATGCACTCCAGTATGTCTACAATAGATGACCATCTCTGGTAACACTGTGGGGTTGATGGTACTGAGGAACCAGAAACACAGAGTGGTCTGTGTTGGAAGGGACTTAAAGATCATCCAGTTCCAACCCCCTGCTATGGGCAGCGACACTTCTCACTAGACCAGTTTGCCCAAAGCACCATCCAGCCTGGCTTGAACACTTCTAGGGAGGGTCACCGGGGTGGTAACTTTGCTCAGAGACTAATGAGCTTATTTTTGGCTTGTAGACATCACCTTGGGTTACTTTTACTCCTAGCTAAGAAATTTGTGTAGAAACTCAAGATAACAAGTGCAGCTAATGAGTGAACTGACCTGCTCAGGGAACTGGCCATGAGCCAGAGCCAGTTTAATTTTTTTCTGAAGTTTTAGAGATAAACTATGGCTAAAATCTTTATTATATTGACAAGTGATTGAGAGCAGTTTGAATTAGCAGACCTCATCACAAGGACCCCCCCATTCCTCCAAGATAATGAAGCACTGAGGTGCTGTTCTTTTAGCCACATGAGCCACGTTTGAGAGCAGAAAACCCTTTCCTTGCCCTACATTTCTGGGGAGAGGAAGAACCAAAAGTTAAAATCATTTGGCTTTGTACCGGATGATGGTAACAGCTGCATCTTCGTTCCTCATCCCTCTCACGGCAGCATAGGTCTCCAGATGCTGGTGCACAGTGAGGTCTGGCCAGAGCGGGTTTTGCTGTGGGCAGCAGCCCAGACCCCCCAGGCTGCCCTGCTCTGGGGAGGAGGCAGCTGCATCGTGGCCCTGGAGCAGCACCTGCACAAACACACACAGTTGTAGGGTGTTATTGTGGGTTGGATCAAGGAATCTCTTGGAAACATGATAATGTTTTCCTTTTTAGTGTGAGGCTCCTTGTTAGTGCATGGGAAGGGAAGGACAGTGCCACCGGAGTGACCAGCTGCATCCACCATGGCTTCTGCTCACCTGGATGCAGGAAGGTGTTTGCACAAAACCAAACTGTATTTACTACCATAAACCTCTGGGTAATAACACAGAACCACAGAAACCCTTGGGTTGGAAGAGACTTTTGGCATCATCACCTTCAACCCAGCACTGCCAGGTCACCCCTAAACCGCATCCTCAAGTGCCAAGTTCACACATTGGTTAAATCCCTCCAGAGATGGAGACTCCACTGCTGCCCTGGGCAGCCTGTTCCAATGTTCGATAACCCTCTGGGTGAAGAAATTCTTCCCAACATCCAGCCTAAACCTCCTCTGGTGCAGCCAACATGAGACTGTCTTTTCCTAGTAATACTTTTTCTACTCCAAACATCCAGTCCCAAATCTGTAACAGCAATGGTATTTGTCCTCCCCCAGCACATGTCATTAATCATCCTGCACATAATTAGGTGATGGATTGTTGCTGGCCCAGCCCTGTTCCCATTCGTTTTCAATTTCCTGGGGTTTGTGAGGCTGTTTATGAAGAGCTCTATTAGTTTTTTTTGAAGTGTCATCATTTTCTTACGGGGCTCAGTGAAATTTCACAACGGGCTTCAAACGCCCGTCGGAGAGTCTGTGTAGCTCAGCCTCTGAAACACCCACCATTGGTCTTGATGAGAAGTGAAATGTTCTTTGAGTAAATCAACACTTCCTTCTTACATCTGTGCCTATCCAGGGCTGTGCGTACACGACGTTTCCCGACTTGGGGGCGTCCTGATGTAAAGAGCGGGTGTCAGCAGGATGGAGCCAGGCTCTGCTCAGTGGCACCCAATGCTAGGACAGGGGGCAATGGGTGTGAGGTGGAACAGAGGAGGTTCCACACCAATCTGAGAAGGAACAACTTCTCAGTGAGGGTGACAGAGCTCTGGAAGGGGCTGCCCAGGTGGGTGGTGGAGTCTTCTTCTCTGGAGACGTTTAAAACCCACCTGGCCATGTTCCTGTGCGACTGGATCTAGGGGATCCTGCTGTGGCAGGGGACTTGGACTGGATGATCTTTCAAGGTCCCTTCCAACCCCTAACGTTCTGTCTTCCCGGCTGTTGAACAGTAAGAGAAACCCCTATGTAGCACATCATGAGATGGTAGAGTGTGACACCTAGAGGCCATAAGTTAAGGATCCCTAAAGGATGACTTTTTGAGCCACAAGCTTTGCACAGCACATTTAATTTTGGACTTCAGGAACGGAGCTGCCAGATTGGATGTCAGTGCTCCAAGGTACAGCATGGACAGAACTCTCTTGGTGATACAGATGTTGATATCATAGAATCACAGGACATCAGGGATTGGAAGGGACTTCAAAAGATCATTCAGTCCAATCCCCCTGTCACAGTAGGATCCCTCAGATCCAGTCGCACAGGAACATACCCAGGTGGGTTTTAAACTTCTCCAGAGAAGGAGACTCCACAACCCCCCCCTGTTTCTGTGCTTTGTCTGGAGGTTTCTTCTCAGAAGTGCCTAACTATTTCTTCGGGAATGTCTAAGCTGTAAACATCTCATAAATTATCCTGAGATTTGTATTAGAAGATGGGTTGACAGCATGAGCTGGAAATAGCAGTTACGCTGGTTACTGGTAGCCAAGTCTTGTGTTCACATAGCGAATGGGAGGAGGCTGAGGGCATAAGGAATGCTCTAGGGTGGCAGTGGCTAGCAGCAGCTCTTCGGTAGGATGTGCTGATAGCAGCTCAAGCTTGTAATCGGGATGTATTGACTTTCGTGTCTGAAGTCTAAGTCCTGTATTTAGGTTGATGTGAGTGTCTCTGTCAGCAAGTATCAGCCTATTCCTTGCCCTATGGTTTCACTGGCCTTTCCCTGCCCTGATTAGTAGAAGATGAGTGTAAATACCGCAGAAGTACTTGCCAAAACAGCTCTTCAGGAATCTTCTCTCCACTCCCCCTGCCCCTACATTTGCATGATAATAGTCCATCCATTCTCTTTCAGTGATATTTTTCTGAAGAGTTGTAAAGACCTCATAGCTTCTTCCAAAAAGTGCCAGCATTCTTTCATAGTGAATGATTGCTGAATTCAAGAGTCAAAATTCTGTGATTTTTGACAGGAAAAAAAAGGGTACAGCTGTAAGAAGTAGTGTGAAATGATGTTATTTCAGTAATAGCTATTTTAATCGAGTTTTATGAGTGTGTGTGTGTGGCCGTATAGTTGAATAAATGTAGGAAGATGTTTGACTGATCCTGCTGTGGCAGGGGGATTGGACTAGATGATCTTTCAAGGTCCTTTCCAATCCCTTATGATGCTATGATTATTCAAGTACAATTGAATCAATGTAGGAAGATATTTGACTGTTTATTCAACTACAGTTTATTCAAGTATAGTTGAGTAAATAAGAAGATATTTGGTTATTCAACTGCAGTTGAATAAATGTAGGAAGGTATTTGACTGATTATTCCACTGCAGTTGAATAAATTATTCAACTATAGTTTATTATTCAATATTATTCAACCACAGTTGATATTTGACTGTTTGTATGTGCTCAACCTGTCTCATGATATCGTTTTGTTCTCCTGTCAAAACCCATTTTGATTCATGATGTCAACTACATGGATGATCTGTTCCTTGATGATGTTTCCAGATTATCTGAGTCACGTACAAATTATTTCCATAGGCTTTCTTTGTCCGTGCCTAACAACTGTAGGTAGAATCCGTAGTATTTAATAACTGTGAAAGCATGGTGTCTTTTTCCCTGTAAACTTGAGTTGTCCCCCCAGTGCCTCTTCAGTTAAAAAGGTCTGTTTTTACTCTTAATTTTTCAAAAGAATGTGTGACCCTTACGGGCCTTATTTTACCTATATAAACCGCTAAAACTATCGCTGTATTTCCTGATGTTCTTAAACCCTCGTAGCTCTCGAATTCTTTGTCTCACTTATCATTATGAAGGTGACCATTTGTATGAAGTCAAGTATTCTCAGATCTCTCTGTGTAGCGTGCGAAAGAGTCACAGAACATTAGGGATTGGAAGGGACCTTGCAATAACATGTGTGGCCAACTCAGCCCTACATTTGCCCGTGACATTGCTATAATTCTAGAAATCCAGAGAGCATTTTGGTTTAGAGCAGCACTGTGCCCCGTTCAACAAGGCTGGAGGAGTTTCCACGCTGCCTGAAGTGAACCCAGCGTGCAGTGCTAAAAGAGAATAAAGTGCCTTGGCTGAGGGTGCAAGTTCTGTGTGAGGATGCTATAAATTTGTTGAGATCAGGGCTTTCTGTGTCTCCCTTATCAACCTATAATCTCCTGATTGTTGCCTGTTTTTCAACAGCTGAGGAACAGTAATCCACACTTGCTTATCTCTCTTAATCACAGCCTCGCTGGTGCTAGAGCTCCCTGAGCCTTTAATTCCCTCTTAGAGGCATAACAGAGTGGAAAGTAAACAAAGACGAATTTGCAACCTTCAACATTGCTAATTTGCTCTGATGTCAGAATATTTAAATGGCCAAGGACTTGGGAATTGTTTGATCATGGCTGCTTTTAATCTGATGGTGTGAAAGGGCTGAGGCTGGGAAGGTTGCACAGAATGACAGGCGTCCCAAGAGAGCTTGGCTGAAGGTTTCTTCTCTAAACAACAATAGCTCTGTCATTTTCGAGCTCCGGGACCTGTGCCCCTACTGTGTGTTTTTGTAGCTGTTTGCATCTTTAATGAAACCTCTCGAGTGTGATAGCGGTTCTCTTGAAAACGCCTCCTTCCCTTCCCAGTTTATAGGTGTCCAAACCCCAGTCCTTAGCCTTGTTTTTGCATCTGTTCACTGGGGTGGGTGAGAGATACAGATCCTTGTCTGAAAAGCTTTGTCTCTGTCTCTCTCTCTCTCTCCACGTTCTTGTGTCATTATGACAGCCTAATGTATCCTGAGCGCTTCCATTTGTAAAACTCATTGTGTATTTAACATATTATTGACAACTTCATCTTCAAATTATTTTGAATTACACAGCTGACATTTATGGGGGTGGTGGGGGGATATAAACACACGGATATTTCTTGTCTTCCTGGGTAAGAGAGGATGTTATCCTGTTGTATCTATGACACAGACACTTCATCACAGCATCACTTCACAGCACACGGGTAGCTGCGCGTTGCTACCTAAAACAGATCGGATAATTATGCAAAGGAAGTGAATGGGGGCTTTTTCCCTTTCTTTCCTCTATTTCCCCTGCATTTTCTTCCACTTCTCCTCATAACATCTTAATTGTGTATTTGCTACCTCCATAGTAACTCCTATATCAAGCAGTTAGCGTGTGTATTGTTATCAGGATGCATGACCGGCGTTCTCTTAATGAATATATATCCTTCTGGTTGCATCTGATCCGGGTTGTATGGCTCGTGTTCCCGAAGCACGTCTGACGATGCTTTCTTTTCTTCTCAGTCTATATAAGCTGGGGTACTCCAGAGAGAGACGTGTCTGGGAAGCCAGCCCTTCGCAGCCGCTCTCCGCGTTGAGATTAGAGCGCCGGGCTATTTGTGTTTCTCCTCACTGCTGTTTCTCTGTGTCTCTCACTCTCTCCAGCTGGTGTAAATGACTGCTGATGCCTCCCAGAGCAAGATAACCTGCTCAGTCAGCTGGAGCCCCCTGCGGACAGCTGTCTAGCTTTGAGCTGACAGAAAACTGCTCCCAACCGCTGAATGGAAGAGTGCAGAGCAGCAACCATACTAGCAGCCGCCGTCGCCGCTGCGAGAGCAAGCAAGAACTCTATTGTTCCCTGGTGTTAAACAGTTTTGCCTTTCCGATCGCTATGCACAATAGCGGGAGAGACTCTTCCAGCCCCCTTCTCCCGACGAAGAGATTTTGAAGAGGGGGATATCCTTCGGAGAAGGTTTCGTGGCTGTGCGGCAGGTTCCAGAGGAGGCGGCAGTGGCAGGCTGCTGGAGGCATGGGGTTGAGTGAGGGGATTGCTGCTCTCTGCCCTGGGCCAGGGCTTTCTGCTGGGCCAGCCCGCTGCGTGGGAGTTCTGGTGCTTCTGCTGCTGGGCATCTGGGATGTCGGCGCACAGAGCGAATTTCAAACTTCATCGGTGTATCTCTGGAAGACGGGTAAGTAAGGATGCTCTGCCTAGCTCTGCCTAGCGCTGCCGCGTGTGTGGGGGTTTGTTGTCATAACCTTTCTGTGTGCTTTGTGTGTGTGGAAGGAGAAAGTTAAATCTCGTTCCTGATGTTTACTTGCAGGATTAAGGGGGAAAATAACTAAATTGGGTCATCCTGCAGGATTCCACTAGTCAAGCAAATCCAGCAATTAACACCCCCCCACCCCCCAATTTGTGACTCTGTGGCACTGT
>JAOXOE010000506.1:13260988-13274945 GCA_028565055.1 Phoeniculus purpureus | reverse complement strand
GTGGTCTCACCAGGGCAGAGTAGAGGGGGAGGAGAACCTCTCTTGATCTGCTAACCACCCCCGTTCTGATCCACCCCAGGATGCCATTTGCCTTCTTGGCCACAACAGCACATTGCTGGCTCATGGCCATCCTGCTGGCCACCAGACCCCCAGGTCCCTTTCTCCTACACTGCTCTCCAGAAAATCAATCACCACGTTCTGATTTGTTAGCAAATTATGTAATCAGGTGTAAGGACGGCAAACCTAGCAGGACACTGATCCCGAGAAAGGCTGCAGTTCACAGAAGTAGCTGGCATTTTATTTTTGTGTCTGATGGTTTAATTTTAAAAGCTAAGCTTCCAGCACCAGGCACTTTGGAGAAATTCATTCTTCTGTCTTTGAAAAATAATATCAGTCTAATTTACACTTTCCTGGACCCCTTTAGCATGTTTACTGCTTGATGCAGTTTATACTTCAAGCTGATTCTCAACCTTTAGCCTAACGAAAGAAAAAGTATGCTTGTTTCTTTATAGCAAACATGTAAGCGGCAAACAGATTTATAATTACATTTATGGAGAAGATGTAGCCTGACTTCATAAGAAAGTCAGATTGACAAATACCACTGGCTTCCTGTGTTCACTTCAAGCTGGATTTAGCTAATGCCTGCACGGTTGTAATCTCTGTAACGTTACTTTATTACTTAGAACACATGTTTTGAAGTGGCAGCCAAAAGGATGAGGGCTTGAGGTTAAAAGACTTTGAGACATCATAATTCTTAATCAAAATCTCATTTGGAAAAAAATGGCACCTGGACTCAATAAAGCAGTAAAGCACCATGACTCTTCCAGGGAGTACAGCAGCCTGTCTTGACAGTGATTTATGTTCTTTTTTGCCTACCATGCCCAGGTATATTATCTAGCCTGACATGCATATGTACATACATCAAGTGAGGTCTAGGCACCTGCTACAGTCCCAGTACTGAATTTATCCTTGTTGCTACCTCTGAGTATTGGTAGAGAATGAAAGCTGCGGTCCCTTGACACATGGCAGCTAGATGCAGCGCAACATGATTTCAGCACAAGCTGCGTGTATATTTAGACTCTGCAGCAAAAGTAATTAAGAGTGGAATTTGATTGTCATCTGGCCTTGCAGTTGTTATTGCTATGGGAATCCAGCAACCTGTGATCTCACAGGTCAACAAGCAACAACCTAGCTTCCATTCTCTTCGACATTTCAGGGGCTATTTCAGAGCAGACATGAAGCAAGCACTCTGTGGGGAAAAAATATGACAATAATAGCCATGACTCCTGAAATCTTGTCAAGTGAAGAATAATTTAGATTGTTCTGCAAATCCTATGCATACATTTTCCTAAATTAAAAACACGCTGCTCTATTTGAAAAATACCTAGTCTTATGGCCTTAAGCCTTACAAAAAGGTCACTATATAATCACAGCATCACAGAACATTAGGGATTGGAAGGGACTTCAAAAGACCATCTAGTCCAATCCCCCCTGCCACAGTAGGTATCTACTAAAAAAGTATAACTTTGCAGTAGGTTTTGATCTATCATGAAAATGTAATACAAATATGGCATTCTGGCTTGGAGTTTTCTGGGGCACCATTAAAACAAAATAAAAAAGATTTGCAAATTAAATTGGGTAGAATAATTTTTTAAAAATCTTTGGACATTGGTAATGATCCTATGATGATCACTACTACTAGGTTAGATGTGATTTATTCAGATAAGATACTCATGCACGAGTTTGCCTTTTCTTAATATCTAACTTCCCCTCTAACATGAGTGCACTGGCTATTTTTCTGCATGGAGCATTATTATCTTTTGTATTTGCATTCAAGTAATTCTTGGTTAAACTCCTAAGTGAAGTATGCAGATCCTCTTAAAACTTCCTATAAGACATTTATACTCACAGCATTCCTTTAAGAGGTACAAGACAAGAGCCACAGAGACCTCCAGCATCTAAAAATGGGATTTAGACAGAATATGGGCAATTAATATTTTTTAAAAGCATTCTAGAGATCTTCTACATGGCTAAAGCTTCTAGACATCTAAATTATTTTTGCTATGAAATTTGGTTTGCGGGGTTCTCTGGGTATCTGAGCTTAACCAAACCAGATTTGAAGTTAAGCCTCAATTGAGTTGTTTCAACAAATAAACAGTAAAGGCTGTTTTTTTTCTGGATTGTGTCAGAATCACAGAACATTAGGGAATGGAAGAGACCCTGAAAAATCATCTAGTCCAACCCCACTGCCAGAGCAGGATGCCTTAGGTCAGGTTGCACGGTAACATGTCCAGGCAGGGTTTAAATGTCTCCAAAGAAGGAGACTCCACAAACCCCTTGGGCAGCCCCTTCCAGTGCTCCATCACCCTCACTGGGAAGAAGTTCTTTCTCATATTTGTGTGGAACATCCTATGTTCCAGCTCACACCCATTATCCCTTGTCCTATCATTGGATGCCTCTGAGCAGAGCCTAGCTCCATCCTCCTGACACCCACTCTTTCCATTTTCATAAATATTAATGAAGTCACCCCTCAGTCTCCTTTTTTCCGGCTAAAGAGACACAGTAAACTTAATTGAATTTACTGAATTCCAGCCCTGTTATTGTGCACCAGAAAGAGGAGATTTCACAGAGATCTCATACTCTGCCTTACTCTGTGGAATCATAGAGTTATTATCATCTAATTATTAGCTGAAATATTTAATGGGAACCTGACCAAGACACATTGAGGAAAAATCTTAGCATTACATCAAGTGAATGGGTCATACTTCACAAGATGTGTGAGGTTTTCAGAAGTAATGCGCAGACGTGTTCAGCCTTGATGTATGAAACGCACAAGGCTCATTATAATGCAAATTTGAAGGGCAGTATCCTAAAGTGATGAGGACATCTAGGAGAGCTTTAGTAGTGAAAGAAGCAGTGGCATAAATCACATATGAGCTGTTCTTTGGTTGAAGATGGATATTAGCAGGAAGGCTATGAAATTTGCATTTGACTCTGGTTCAGATTGGAGTACCTTGGTTGCTGACCTCGTATCACAAGCATACTTCTGTGACTGACTGTCTGTTGTACTGAAGTCTGCCTCACACTGAGTGCTCTTTGTCACAGCCCACACAGGTGGACTCGTGTAGGTTCTTTTAGTGTGATCTTGAAGTGCAAAACAGAAAAGCAAGGTGACCACGCCAAGGGGTTACGCTTCAATTCAATAATGCAATTTTGTTTTGCCTGTAAAGCGGCATGCGATAGAAAGAAAAGAGTGATGGAAAAGGGAAAGAGAGTAAAGTAAGAGGGGAAAGTGGGTAACAGCTACCACTGCAGGGTCCCACACAGCATTCCGTCAGCCTTCTGACGTTCTGAGCAGTGTTCCACCAGCCTTCTGATCTTCCAGGTGATTCTTGTCCACTTGGTTGCTAAAGAACCATCTTTTATGCCAAGCAACACACCTTGCTCCACCACTGTCCTGTGGAGCTTTGCCAATCTCCGCCTTCTCAAGCCAGGCTTCCGTGTTTGTCCAAAGAGGAGGGTCTGAGAGCTCTCCCTGGAGGCAGTAGCTTTTGGACAGGAGGTGTGTTCTAGTGTTAGAATGAGCAACGTTCTCCTGAAGTCCCAGATTTCTTCATCGATGTCAAAGTGGCCCTTGGTGATCAATCTTCCTTGACAGCCTAATGTGATCTGTTCCACATCAGGTAGCAATGAAATAGCACCATGCAATTAACTGTGTGGCATAGGGGTTCCTGGCTCTTTCTGCTACTATGGTTTGATCAGTTTCAGGGTACCTTCTTGTACCTTAGTGTCCAGTTCTGTACCTTAGTGTCCAAGTCCATTATGACCATATTGAGGCAATTCTGACTGACTTTTACACTCCTAAACCAGTTTATTTTGGGAATCAGAGCTGTAAATACATCCATGCTTCCAGTGCTGAAGGTGTAGATTTCTTTAAAACAGTAAAAGGGCTCCACTAGAACATCCTTTGACTTTCAGAAACAGAAGTAAACTGCTGTAGTTTAAATTATTTTTTATCAGTGTAACTGTGTTATTTAGAGAAAAATATAAGGTACAAAAATGTATGTTAGTACATCAGCCAATTTACTGAGGATTGTAGTGAAGTTTTTATATGCCAAAACAATCTGCTGTCTGAAGCTTCTCTTCTTCAAAAGAATTTCAGGTTAGGAGCTATAGAGGTGATAGAAGATACTTACAGAAGATACTTTTAAAGAAGGTATTTGATGGTTTTGTATTATTCACTGATTAAATAATACGTTGCACATCCTTTTTTTCTTTCTGATTACTTAAAACCCTCTCTAGAAATGAGGTGGGGGAGGGGTAGTTATCTGGGAACCTATTTCAAAACAGACAATTATCAGTCATTCAACCACCCGAGTTTCTGCTATGAAGAAGTGGGTGAACACATTCAAAATGTATTTAGCAAATATCAAAAAAATGTACTTGAAGAACTTGAAAACGCGGTCAGCTGTGCATAACATTCTCTCTGTGGTGGTGCTCTGGCTAGATAAGAGTTTTGTTGTCTGCAGTGGAAAAAAACAGATGAGAAATGTGAGTCTGCACACTAGGGACAAAAAAGCCCAAACCAGATGAGGTAATGTTTTGCAAGAGGTTGAAAAGCAAAGGGGCATGAAGAAATAAAAAGCTTTAGTAGCATATTATATCTGACACTGTTGTCTCTCTCTGTGTTCACTCACCCACACAACAGATCATTTCTTAATTTTTCCATATGTGTTTTCTTTGTGTTTTTTCATTAATTGTCCTACTTTCCATAATTAACTGCATACTTGCAGATTTCTTCCTCCGCTTAAAAATTCTAGCTGATTGCTTTCTGCATCCTTCCATTTTATTTAGCCTATTTCATCATCTTTCCCTCTCAAAACCCATTCCCCATATTTCTTTTTCTGAAGCAACAGCATTTCTCAAGTTGGCACTTCTCATTGAACTTTAGCAGCATCCTTGCATCTGCTAATTCCCCGTGGCACTTTTGTTCTCTTGCAGTAGTAACAGCCTTATTTCTTCCTTCCTTGGAACACTGTGGTGGCTGATATGAGCAGTGAGACTCACAGGCAACCATTTCTAACTCAGTATCTGTAGAAAGAGGGTGCTCCTGTCAATGCCACAAGTCTTTTCCAAAGCATGTGTGTGGTGCACACAAGTAAAGGTGCAGAAGGAGGGTGTCATAGTTTTGTGCAGAGTGCATGTCTCATGAGCTAGTCTATACTGGCAACCTAACTGTGAAGTCCACGCTGATCCCAACAGATGTCTCAGTTCATCTCTTGCTAACCCACTTGTGTAGGCTGACTCCAGATTTGGTGAACCCTTATGTGATCTCAAGAAATGGCAAGACAACACCTCAGTAAGATTTGCTGGGTAGTTCTCATGTAAAATCACATTTATATGGAAGTTGAACTCTTTTATATTTGTCTCTGTATTTCAGTGGATTTTTAGTCTGCAGTGTCATTTTTGCCAAGAATTATGTAAACTCTATGTGTTTTTCTTCCCTTTGCTTTTTTCATAGCAAATCTAACCAAATTCGCTCAGAGTTTTTAGTGCGGGGAGGTGTTGTTCGTTTATTTTTAACAAAAAAACCCAAACAACCAAAATCTTGAGACTTGTAATTATGGAGAGGAGGAAAGGCATCAGGTCCCATCTCTTGTTGATGTCAGAAGCAGAATGATATTTCTCTGAGTTTTGGGATGGATCAGCTAAATTTAGACTATTGAGTTACCATTCATCACTCAGTTGCAGCTCTGGACTACCAAGAAATAAAAGTATAGTATCATTGTGAAGCGCGATGGAATAATAGCCTGTGGGAAAGGTGCTTTCTTCTTTGTAGCAAAGAACATGCTGCATGTGTCACATTTCAGTACTGAGAATATAATTGGTTGATGTATGGAGTTCTTGGGTTTCCAGCTGTGGAAGTGTCATGAAGAGCCATCACTTGCAAGAGGAAAAGATACATGGACACAACTATCTGTGTCACCATAAAACTACCTCTTGTTTGCTTCTTAGGCTGAGAGAAGCATATTTTGAAGGCTCAGGTGATAGGAATTTCTTTGCAGACAAAAGCAGAAGGTGGAAATGTTGAGGAGGGTGATGTTAGTTTCAAGATGTTTAACCACACATGCATCTCAAAACTGCCCACCTTCTCAAATAGCTCATCTTGCTCCTCAGAAGCTTACTGCTTAACAGTGGCTTTTATATCACTTCTTCCATGGACAAGTTATTAGGAAGTTTTGCTATTGAATTTGTGAATGTTGTGAGCAGTGCATTTTAAAAGCAGAAGCTACAGGTTTTCGTGTAATGAACCAACAATGACAGCATACATCTCCCCCAACAAAAGATTTCTGTATGTCAAGAATGCAAGACCATTTTCATAGAATCATAGAACCATAGAATGGTCAGGTTGGAAGGGATCTTAAAGATCATCTAGTTCCAACACCCCTGCAGAGGCAAAGACACCTTCACTAGGTAGGTTACTCAGGCCCCATCCAACCTGGTCTTGAACACTTCCAGGGATGGGGCAGCCATAACTGCCTTGGGCAACCTCTTCAAGCATCTCACCACCCTCACAGGAAAGAATTTTTTCCTAATGTCTAATCTAAATCTCCCCACTTCAAGTTTTTAACCCTTTTCCCTTGTCCTCTTTTTTTGTTTTACCACATAATGGGATTTAGCTTCATATTCTGCCCTCATCAGAGGATAAATGATCTAGGAATCATAATTTTGTGCTTGAAAAAGGTCAAACCTCCCACAAAGGTATGAGGTCATGATCCTTAGTGCTGTCTCATTTATTGAGCTCAATGAAATTATAGGAAGAAGTTTTGACAGAATCACAGAACATTAGGGAAAGGACCTCGGAAGATCATCTAGTCCAACCCCCCTGCCAGAGCAGGATCCCCTAGATCAAGTCACACAGAGGAACATGGCCAGGTGGGTTTTAAATGTCTTCAGAGAAGGAAACTCCACAAGGGTCTTCAGAGAAGGAAACTCCACAAGGGTCTTTTTCCTGAGGCAAACTCTTGAATATCTCCAGAGCTTCTTGACAGAGTTGTACCGTCCTTTTGGATTTTGGTGCTCCTGGTGTCAGGAGTTTTATTGACCAAGCTAACCCCTCTAAAAGTACCTGGGAAGTAAGAGACTTTAATTACGAGAAATGGTTCCCCTGAAGGGGAGAAGAAAGGAAAATTATTTGCAAATACTTGACACTTACAAAAGCAAAATCTGTTACTCAGAAGTTGCTATTCTGGCTGCTTGTGCAAGCACATGTTTAAGTCATCTGTATGTGATGGTTTGCCAGCAGACTTTTAGCCACAGTATGTTCTGTCAGGAAAGGCTCTGGAGAGATCTTTTTTTTCCTGTGTGTCTTTTCTGAACAATTAACCAGGATAGGAAGAGAGGTTTAGTATTTCATTGCTGCTTTTCTTCAGATTGGAAAGGTGAGGAGAGGCTGGCAGACACTACACACATAGATCTAACAAACTGTAAACCATCTTTCTACAATCAATAGAAGCTGTTTTAAAAATTTCATCCTTCAGTTCCCTGCTTGTTTGTAGCTACTAAATGCCATGAAAAAGACATATCATTATCTTATCCTCTGCTCCGCCATTTCAGATGTTCAGAGCCCTTGATAAATTAACAGACTGGTTATTCAGGAAAATAAAATTACATTTATGGATTAGATTTATGATTATTATGCAAATTAGGCTGCCATATTCTATGCAGAAAGCACATTTAAATGCCTGAAAATAGCAATAATCCTTTTCAGGAGGTACTTCAGTTAATATTTTCCTATATAGAATGGAGTATTCATTAATAACTTCTGGATTGTTATTAGAATTGTTTTATTGTAACATATAATTTGCTTGAACTGACTATGTCCCTCTCAAAATGGTTTTAATTACGGAAATAAATGACAAAGCTTAGTGGAGATGCTTATACAACAGTGCAGTTATTTTCTATGTGCCAACTGGAAATTCATTCTTAACAGATGGAATCCACCAGTCTGCAAAGAATGAACACAAGCCCCTAACACTTTACTTAATCTGTCTGATAAAGTATGAATGTGGCTGGCTTTACTATTCATCAATTGTCCTGTTACAGATGGAGAAAATACAAGGAGTATTTTGCCATCATGAATTTGGTATGTTCTCTGGGTCACAATATAGGTACAGCTCAAAATGCCTCCTCTTCTCTGCAGCAACTGTGACATTTATCCTTCTTCCTTCTGGTGGTGTGGGAAGTATGCTTGCAGATTATTTTGGCCTCTTGTTTCTCTCATCTATTTTTGTTATGATTCTGCCTGAATCTGTTCTTGTAGCTCTTGTTGTGTTCATAAATCAGTAGGTATGACCTTCTTCCAAATTCTGATTCAAGATAAGGGCTGTAGATAGTTATAAGACAAAGACGGTACTCTAGATGCTACCTAACAGGAAGGAACAGAAAACCAATATTTTGCTCTGTGTCGGTGATCTGGTTGATTGCAAGTCTAGCCTCTTCCCTGAGACACTAACTTTAATGAACAGCAGTAAAAACATTGCCCAGGAGTAGCTCAAAAAGTGGAGGTGCACTGATTAGGCAGGACATAAAGAAAGGAGCTATCGGCAATGTGGGCACAGTGAGAGTATCAGGCTGGATGACCCTGTGGACTGGGGTAGGAGCAGAGAGATGTATTCATTAGTATCAACTGCAAAATCACATATTGAAGAATAACAAGGCATTCAGCTACAAGTTAATTGCTCATCAGTTAGAAATGAATGAGAAGTAAAACCCTGCAATGTGCTAAATGACAACAGGATGAGTAAGCCAGAGTGTTGTGGTGGTGGAAGAGGCAGTTGTTGTGCTGGCCTATGTCAAGGGAGAGACAACTGGCAGAGATACTGTCCTACAAGAGGAAAAAAACCTCCACCACTCCCATCTCCCTAGCTTTACTCTACACTTGTGGCACAGCAAGACTCTGCGTCTACTGTAAATATGCCTGACTTTAACAAGTCCCTTGAACCCCACAACACGAAGGTACTTACTGTAGAGCTTAAGTACTGCTGTGAAACAACATCCTTGCTCATCTAATGTGATCTTGTTTACATTTCAATCCTCTAAAAGAAGTGGCTTCTTTTAACACAGCAAAGCAAAGACTAGAAGTGAAAATAACTTTATCAGAGAGGGGAGAAGGCTATTTATGCCAAAGGATTGAAGTGATATGTGAGTAAACAAGGATAAACTGGCCACAGATAAACTTGGGAATAAAAAGAGGGTATCAAGATAGTGGTGTTCTAGTAGGATCAACAGTCAAAAGTGAGATGTTGATAAAAAGCTGTGATCAACTGGTGGTGTGATGGCAGCACCCTGTAGAACCAGCAAGTCTCCTCCATAACTGCCTTCCAGTAGGATTACTCTGGGTGGAAGGGGTCTGTGGAGGTCTCCCACCTCCCCCGCTTTGAGAGAATGAGAGCTGGATACAGACATAAATGATGTGGCATGGCAGCTGATAAAAAATAGCTAAGGAAGATTTTATAAAGAAATAAAAGTCAGGTCAGTAAGCTGAGCCCAGAAAATTGTTTTCCAACAAAATTTTAGTTCCCAGTGCCTCTCCAATTCTCAAGGGCTCTCTAAGCCTTTTCTCTGGCTTTCTGACACCAGAAAGCCCTCAGTCATGTGTGCCTGTTAGACCTCAAGCTCCTCAGAGCTGACACTGCTTGTCAGCATTTTGTACTAATTAAACATTTATAAATAATTTCATAAATGAAATAGATTGGATCACCACTTGTGGACTCCAAGGTAAAATAAGTTGAATGTGAAAATTATATGAAATATAAGCATAGTGACTTGACTTTTTATGACACATATGCAGGCATTTGCATCTCTATTCAATTATTTTAAATTCTACTTTAATCCTGCCATGTCTTATTAATTTGATTAATGCACTTGCTACAGCAGTCTTTTGATAAATATTGAAAAGTTTGTGTTTTAAACCTGACTGTGGTTTGAGCTGTAAATATTTCTTATCAATATTCCTTATCAAGGCTTAAATTTCACATTAGGTTGGTTTTACCTACTTTTACTGTTATAATTTTGTAGAAGACCAAGAAATGATATACTTAGCTCATTAACAATAAATGAGGATATAGTGTAGCTATGCTGTCAAGGAAATGAAAGAGCATAGCAAATACATTCAGGACTATTTAATTAATGTTTTTACTCTGCATTGTCCTACTTTTTGTTCTGTAGCATTCTTAAAAGCATAGAAAATATTATAGACAAAGAATAATTATCCTGGTTGCTCTCAATTAAATAAGTATTCACTTCTATAAAGCCAAATAAAATTAAATTACATTTTTTAAAATAAAAATACAGGGAGGGAGGTCTGAGCAGATCAACTGTCTGGTTTTGTCATTCACTAGTATGTTAATATTGTGGCAGAAAGCATTATTGATAGAATTAAGGTGACGGGTGGGTGCCAGGCGGATGGAGCCAGACTCTTCTCAATGTCATCTAGTGATAGGACGAGGGGCAGTGTGTGTACGCTGGGACATAGGAGGTTCCATATAAATATGAGAAGGAACTTCTTCACAGTGAGGATGACGGAGCACTGGAAGGGGCTGCCCAGGGGGGTTGTGGAGTCTCCATCTCTGGAGACGTTTAAAACCCACCTGGATATGTTCCTGAGCGACTTGGTCTAGGTGATCCTGCTGTGGCAGGGGGATTGGACTGGATGATCTTTCAAGGTCCCTTCCAATCCCTAATGTTTTATGATTCTGTGAAGTATAAAATCCTAAAGGGAACACTTGACACAGTGTCATTTCCTTCCCTCCCCACCTCATCTCTAGTAAAGGAGAGCAAACTTGAAATTTAAGAGGCCAAAGAGGGGGTTCCTATGAAAGGAACCTGCACTCCGTTGCAACTAGTTTTGCTGTATTCATAAGCCAGCATCTGTTCTTGCAAATTGGTTAATTGTGTGTGCAAGCAGGTATCCACTAATTAGGTGCTCAATTACCCGTTTTGCACAAACAATGGATATTTGCATGTGTAAAATGAAAGGTTTTATGGACAGCTAACTCCTCCGCCAGTAATGAGCGTTAGGCGAGGATCATCCTGAAGACATCCATCAATATTTCATGGCTTCGGGGAAGTTGGGAGGCCCGAAATTCTCTAATGAATAAGCACTGCCTAGTGTTGCCTAACAATTAAAGTATATACGTGGCGATATTAATAACAGAAAGCAGCAGAACCCAATATAAATGATAATTAGAGGAAATGACAGCTCAGCAAAAAGGAGCGATAGCATCATTAGTGCCACTAGGGGCTTTGTGAAGCGCGCTCCTTGCTGCACAGCTAGAGGAGAGGGAAGGGGGTGGGCAACCGGAGCTTTTGATTAGGCCAGAGAGTTCTGCGGAAATTCAGAACATTGCTTAGGCAGACTGCAGTCATTTTCTAATTTTCTGAAGTGGCTAAGTGTGGCTTTTGAAAGGGTTTTCAGTTAGCTCTCAGAAGTGCTTTTGAAAACAGGACTTAACTTTGATTCCAGAGCCAGAGCCTTTTTTTTTTTCCTGCTGATCTCTCTGTGATTTTAGAACAATTACTCTAAGACTGACAAACTGGTAGCCTCGCAGGCTTTTTAAAATGCATTCAAACCTAAAATGTAATGAGCTATACTTTGTGGAGTGGAAGGTTGGATTCCAGATCTCTCTCATTTAACATGATCCACCATCAGGAAAACAAAACAGTTATCATAAAAAGAAAGGATGGGTGCTCCTAGTGGGAGACTCTCAGCAAAAGGGCACTGAGTCACCCATCTACAGACCTGACACAGTTGCAAGGAGTTTGCTTCCTCCAGGGAGCTGACATATGTGTCCTTGTGGCCAAGAAGGCCAACAGCATCCTGGGGTCGATCAGAAGGGAGGTGGTTAGCAGATAAAGATAGGTTTCCTGCCCTGCTACTCTGCCCTGGTGAGACCACATCTGGAGTATTGTGTCCAGTTCTGGATCTCTCAGTTCAAGGAGGACACAGAGCTGCTGGAGAGAGTCCAGTGCAGAGCCACAGAGGTGATGAAGGAAGTGGAGCATCTCCCTGATGAGGAAAGGCTGAGGGAGATGGGTCTCTTGAGCTTGGAAAAAAGGAGACTGAAGGGTGACCCCATGAACGTTGATGAATATATGAAGGGTGGGTGTCAGGAGGATGGAGCCAGGCTCTGCTCAGTGGCATCTAATGAGGGAACAAGGGGCAATGGGTGTGAGCTGATACAGAGGAAGTTCCACTTCAATTGGAGAAGGAACTTCTTCCTGGTGAGGGTGACAGAGCCCTGGAAGGGGCTGCCCCGGGGGGTTGTGGAGACTCCTTCTCTGGAGACATTTAAAACCCACCTGGACATGTTCCTGTGCGACTTGATCTACATGATCCTGCTATGGCAAGGGGAATGGACTAGATGATCTTTCAAGGTCCCCTCCAAACTCTAATGTTCTGTAATAAGTGCCATTGCTTAAAGTGTGCCATAATTTGTGAAGACCTCTGGCTACTGTCCATTGTTACTGGTCCCTGTAGGCACGAGTGACACTGAACAGGAACTTGAGCAAAATCAAGGCAGACTGTAGAGCTCTGGGGTCACAAGGGAAAAACATTGGGGTTCAAGTTATCTTTTCCTCTCTCTTGCCAGTTAAAGGAAAGTGGGTAGCCAGGTGTAAGTGGATAATGAACATTAATTCCTGGCTATGTTGTTGGAACCATCATGAAGGTTTTGGCTTCTGTGACAATGGGACATTCTATGATGACTAGAATCACAGATTAGGGATGTTCCATTCCCTGATCACTGTAGTAGTCCTTCTCTGGACACGCTCCAGTCTGTCTCCATCCTTCTTGTGCTGGGGGCTCCAGAACTGGATACAATACTCCCAGGTGAGTTCTCACCAGGGCAGAGAAGGGCAGAATCACCTCTTGTGATCTGCTGGCCATAATTCTTTTGATGCAGCCCAGACTGTGATTTGCCTTCTGGGCTGTGATTGCACACTGGTGGCCCACAACCAGTTTTTCATCCACCAGCACCCCCAAGTCCCTTTCTGCAGGACTGCTCTCCATTAGATCCTCTCCCAGCCAGTACTAGTGATGCCTGTTACCCCAGCCCAGATGCAGGACTCTGCACTTGGCCTTGGTGAACCTCATAAGGTTCATCTGGGCCCACCTCTTCAGTCTATCCAGGTAACTTATCCAATAATAAGTTATCCAAGGATAACTTCTTTCTTATTTTAATAGGCTGGAAGACAATAGTTCAGAAACGAAAGCAGGCATGGCGTTGCACCACAGGCATCAGTAACCTAAGTCTGGCTGCACTTTGCTATCATTTAAAAAAATGAGTAGACACGGCGTTTCAGGAGATGATATAGTGGTTCAGGGTTGTAGGGTAGACGCCTGGACTTGATCTTGAAGGTCTTTTCCAACCTGGATAGTTCTATGATCCTGTGGTAATATTTGTGTGTGCTGTGTCCACACGGTGATAGAGAATTAATGGTTTTGATGGAGCCTGTGAGCAGGCAATGCCAATTAGGGGCTGCTGTGCTGTGGATTTCTTGGGTAAACGTCTGCCTGCTGAAACAGCTAATTAATGTCACATAAGGCCCAGGATATGTAAAATAGTAACAACTCAGTTAATTTATCACAGCTTTGCTGAACGGAGGCAAAAGCTTTCTGATCTCACTCCAGTTTAATTGTTTATCGCCTTGACTTTGAACATCTGCTTTCTTTTGTCAGGACCCTGAGGGAGGATTTTTTTCCCTTGTATTTTTTTTATATCATTGCAAAACCTCTGAAAGTTCTCACTAGTTATGATATTTGAGAAGGTATTTTCTGATCATTTCTTTAAAGACTGTCTCCCAGAACGTTTCACAGGATCACAGAACATTAGAGATTGGAAGGGACCTCAAAAGATCATCCAGTCCAATCCCCCTGCCACAGCAGGATCACCTA
>JAOXOE010000506.1:13246680-13260888 GCA_028565055.1 Phoeniculus purpureus | reverse complement strand
TGGGTTTTAAACATCTCCAGAGAAGGAGACTCCACAACCCCCCTGGGCAGCCCCTTCCAGTACTCTGTCACCCTCACCAGGAAGAAGTTCCTTCTCATATTGATGTGGAACCTCCTATGTTCCAGATCACACTCACTGCCCCTTGTCCCGTCATTAGATGCCCCTGAGCAGAGGCTGGCTCCATCCTCCTGACATTCAGAATAAGTGATCCTAGCAAGTCAAACAGAAGCTGTGGTTTTCCACATGATCAAGTAATTTCTATCAGTCTTACATCACCAATATTCCTTTCCCTAATCCCACCCCCAACCCCTGACTAGGCCCACCTAAGAAGAGCCAACAAAAAGCAATGCAGACATGGGCCTTCACCAGAGCATCCCAATTGTTAGTCACAAGAAGTTTCTCAGCAGCCTTTTTCTTTAGTGTTTATTGCTAATTTATTTCGTATGCTTCTGTGCAAGAGAAAGGCAGCATAAAAACCCACGACATCTATTTTAAAACACATTATTCTTTACAAGGCAATAGTTTGGGTAGTACCTTCTTTACAGCTGCATCTTAAGTTAATTAGAAATAAAACAATCCTGACCTAGTTAATTAAAAAGTGTTGTGCCCAACCCTTAGAACAGTCCAGCTTCCAAAGCCAAGCAACTCCAGATCCCAAATTTACAATCACCATGCCTGATAGTAACCCCAGAAATTCTCACTGTGCGAACTATCCTATGGAAACTACTGAATGACTTTGTTATAAGTCAGTCTCACCGCTACATCAGCATCTATTCTCACAGAAGGAATGGGTTTGTTTTCTCTTACATAGCCACGATGTGAATTGAGCGCTCTGGGGATTCAGACAACTACTGTGTCACCTGCTGAGCCTGCGCACTGAATACATGCACCCTGACACGGCAATGCTTGCAAGTAGCTTAGATACACTGCTTATTAAAACAATCACAAGCATGAAAATTGACACCCAGCTGCCCAAACCCACGTGCAAACATTTCCCCAGCCAGTTCCAACTTGATTTTAAGAGCTGTACTCACAAATTTACTAAAAAAACCCAAGCAGAATGACACTGTTGGAGTCTATACCCCGTTGCTTCCTACAGTCTTGAATTTGTCTTTTATCAGTCTTGATTCTGGGGGTTGACTTTGGTTTTGGGGGTTAATTTTGGTTTCGGGGGGGTTGATTTTTGTTTTGTTTTGTTTTAAAAGTAAACTTTAAATTTAACAACATACGTTCTCCTTGCAACATCTCAGAGGTACCAGGGAGGAATGTGAATGAAGAGATGTCAGGTTCTAATAGCTGCACCTTCTGGTGTAGGGTTATCCAAGAAACCCTTCTCAGCTTTCGCATATTGCACATCACCACTCACCATGCAGAGCAACCCCAAAGCAGAACCCCAAAGGAAAGTATCATCACCAGTGGGCTGACCTGCAGAAGTTTCGCACCCAGATACCTCAACCTTGTTACTTAAGTAGTAATACTGCCAGTTTTGACAACCAAATACCAAGAAATGAAGTATAAACTTAAAATTCAGGAGTACTGTTTCTTCCTAAGATGCTTATTAGTGACATTTCACCTGAACACAGACAAAACACAGTTACTCTAAGCCGATGTACCACACTGTAAGGAAAGGTCCCAATTCAGTTCAAGAATCTGATGCTCTCCCTCCCACCACATGACTTGACAGAAGTGCTTACAGTAATGGGAAGCAAACAGAAGGGGAAAAACACAACATTTAATAAGTGCATCTATATACATCTCGCACCTCTTCCCTCCCTGCAGCTAACGTGAACAGGTCACCATGTTCAGCATTGCGCTTTACATGCAGTACTCTCTCCTTCCCGCAGTACTATTCCTACTCAAAGGATCCCTGCAAGCATCAACAGCAGTCATTCCACAGGAACCACCAGGCGCTTTTATTGCGGAGGCTGAAGTACATTTAAATATTCTGACTGGCCCAGCTGGTAGGTTGTGTTTCCTCCACAGTCCACATACTGGTATCGCTCCCGGGATATTTGCTCAGTGTGGACAAAGTAAGACGTTGTCACTGTCACTCTTAAAAAGACAAAAGAGAAGAGAGATTTTGGTTTAAGAAGCTTGAGTTTACTTTTCTGAAGATGAGTGCTTTTTATATTACTAGGATTCTTAATGAATGTTTCGAATGACTATTAAATAATGTTCAACTAACACCAGTTTACCACTATATATTTTCTCCATCAAAGACTTCCGATTCCCCAAGCACAGTCATTTCCCTCCCCACCATGGAAAATGGTAAAGCTGAGGTTTACTCATTCATACTTTGCTTTGTGATGAGAAAGCAAGCAAGAGAATCTGCAACCACAGCTGGTCCCCTCACCGCCACACAAAAAAAGCCCCTAACAACACCGCTATTTATGCCATCGGTCACAAAAGGCAGACCCCTCGTGGAGTAACTACAGCCTAGAACTGCTTCAAGATCATGACGATCTCTGCTGTTCCGAAAAGCAGCTGATGCACAAACTCATGTAGAGGTATTTGAGACCGCAGTAGCTCTGTGGCTGCAGCCTTCCTACAAAGGAGACACACTTTCAACTCATCTGCCTAAGCATCTTCACACCATCTGAATCTGTCAACAGACAGTTCAAAACCCACAAAGCTGCTACACTAGAAAGCAAGTTGATTCCATTGTATCTGTGAGGCACAGAGTGCACGATTAAGTATTTCTAAGTAATATTGCAATGACAATTACACGACTTTTAAAGTTGTTTCTGACAGATAGGAAGGTTCAAATACTTACTGCATCATCACTACTATGTTGTGCACTTTGATAGACGGTAAAGTACAGAAGTCACTGAAAGACACCCAAAAAACCAAGCAGTTGTTAAATTTGCCCTAAGCTTTTTACAGGTAATTACATCAAAAGCAGTAGCTGTGGCTTCAACTGGAAATTCTGCTGTCTGCAGCTACCGGCAAAGACACACCGCAATCGCATTTCTTGTGAAACATATATAGAAAGGAAAATTTACAACAACAAACTGATGTTACGGCAACTTCAGCAGGTTTACATGTAAAAGCAGCATCTTCTACTAAAACCAAATGTCTGATGAAGACTATCAAGCCTTCAGGAAGTGTCAAGTTAGGTAAGTGCCCAGTTTTTTGCTCTCACACACTTCTGTATCAGCAAAGTAACCCTTAAACTGTCTGCAGTGTTTTAGCAGTCAGAGTTATTGTTCTTTTCCAAAGGTACGCAACTAGCCTGTGCCATTTTCTCTTCCTTCCCTCTCTTCTGGCATGGTGCAGACATGGAAGCAGCTGGGGAATTGGGAAGGGTATAGGAAGGGACCTTGAAAGATCATCCTGTTCACTTGCTGTCCCAAAGGAGAGCAAGTCCACATTACAGACTGACACAAGTCACTGTGTCAGTCACACTGTTTATCATCGCATGCATGATGTGGCTTGCATTTTTCACTCTGCAAAGCGGCAGGTTCTAGTTATTGCCAAGGCCTAAAGCACTGGATAGAGCTGGGATAGAGACACCACCCAAAATGCCCAGAGCCAGGTACAAGAAGCCTCTGGCCAACTGCTGATTACCTATTTTTCAGTCCTATCAAACTCATGACAACCAAGAAAATGCCACATCATCTGCAAACACACTTCTGCTGCCTCTAAAGAACTTGTGTTTAGCACCACTCTAATTTTTACCAAGACCCATGTGATATTTTAGAGGTGGGTACACTTACAACATGTAGCTCATCTCATCCTGTATCACTGTGGGCACCATATAGTCAATCTGAAAAACAAGAAAGGCAATGAAAACAGAAGTGAGCAGATTTTTATCTGTAGATTAACATATATTCAGCTCATAAAGCCAATCCTATTTACCTGTTTCATATCCAGAGGACCAATGTTGGTGATGTTGTTTAGCCGTGCTTTGCCTATAACTGTCTTTGAAAACTGAACTTGGGCTGTGATGTTGGCCACTTCAACAGAGTAGTAGTTGTTGTTCGTTATATTTAGCGTGTTCTGAAAGAAACCAAACACAAAACACTAACAGCTATCCATTGATGAGAATGCACTTGTAAACTTGTGCCCGAGACAGTAATACCTGAAATGATGCAAGAATACTCTCCTGCCTTCTGGATTGAGGGGCCAAGTGACCATCAATTAAGCCCCCCACCCGCCTTTTTTTTTGTCTGTGCGTGACTATATTGAACAGCACAGTTTTCTGCAGCACCGCTGCCCTGGTGACCACCCTCCAGTGCAGATACTGCACTGCAAGCCTGCTCTAACAGGATCTTTTTCTCTCATGGCTGCTTTCCTTTAATTTAAGAAATTGAAAGCCTTTTCCAGAAGTCTCTTGGCAATCCTGTAAGGACTGAATTACCAAGAAGTGAAGAAACACATGGAAAAAATTCCTGCAAGTTTTAAGGCAAAGGTTTCCTGCTAATACCAGGCCAGCATTTAATGACAGCTGAACATACACATGCTAGAGGTCACTTATATTACAAAAACAGCACAGAGAACTCCAGAGTCACTGATCTCAGAAGAAAAGAGAAGATCCAATGGTACCTTGCAACATCTCTTAGCTATAGCTACAGAAAGTACCCACAGGAGATCCTTCTGCATTTTTCAAACTGGTTATTCTATCTGCTTTCTTAACTCACTGACTCAGCTCATCAGCTTACAACTTGGTTATTGTATCTGCTTGTATTTCTTAAGGCACTGAGTGAGCTCATCATGTTACAACTAGCAGGTGTGTTACACTGTCACAGTAGTACCTCTCCCTGCACTTATCCACCACAGATTTCCAAGCAGATCACAGAAACTTAGGGATTGGAAGGGACCTCAAAAGATCATCTAGTCCAATCCCCTCCACCACAGCAGGATCACCTAGACCCACTGCCCCTTGTCCCATCATTAGAACCGAGCAGAGCCTGGCTCCATCCTCCTGACGCCCACCCTTCACATATTTAGATGACTACACTTACCGTAATATTTAGATATATTATACGTCTGTCCCGTTCGTAACCAACATACACCGATTTCACACCCATGTATTCAACATCGACTGAGCGAGGAAACAGGAAGAATACAGCCAGTCCAGAAAGCAGTAAACATACAGACACCGAAGCAGCCACATAGAGTGTTCTGAAGAAAAAAAAAGCACATGACGCATTTCAGAGTCAAAAGCACGTTGATGCAGCACTTTTTCTGCTTTTAAATAAGGAGTGAAGCAACTAAAACCAACTAGTTTAGTTATTTTTAGCTTCCAGTGGGAGACAGCCCCCTCTTCTCCCCGCTAATGCTGTGTGTTGTGCTTGTGGTAGAGACATTACTCTTGTTTATACATTAGGAATCAGGTTCCTAAACATGTGACTATGTCAACATTTGTAGCTTAGAGAGGAAAACAGAAGAGTAAACATTTATATGGTTTGAAACAGCAGCACTTCCTCTAAGACTCTATTTACAGCAGAGCTTGTATCATTTGACAGGCATCTGCACAACACACCCAGACTCCTTAGCGTGAAAGACTTTCTGAGAAAGTCTTAGAATCCTATTAAGAAATGGGAAACTCACCGCTAAGCCAATATAAAAGGGAGTTAGGTGACTACATGGTCATAAAACCACACAAATAAAATGTTCTGCTTCAGCTCCAAATCTCTCCAAACTCAAACATTTCAGTAGTATGTTGCAGATCTGTCCTACTATTACACAGGATCTGGGACAATATTGCATCAGCTTACTGTATTTGCTTTTTTCTGGAACTCATTTCTGTTTGCTACCGAAACAGCTAAACAGTAAAGGAAAAAGAAGCCCAGAAGTGCCAGAAGTCTTGAGCACTGCAGTTAAATTTTTAAGTAGCTGCTAGAGAAATAATTAAAGATGCTACACCAGAATGATGAATTTGTTGATTCTGCTAGCTGCTCAGAGCTTTACAAATTAAGCTCTAGATAGTAGAGCTTGTGGTCCCAAGAAGTTAACACTGTACTCAGGCTTTAACACTGAAGAGTTTAATTGATCTGCTTCAATTAAGATGCTACAGATTGATAAATAGTTGCACAATGACAAAAATCACAGAACATCAGGGATTGGAAGCGATCTCAAAAGATCATCTAGTCCAATCCCCCTGCCACAGCAAGATCACCTAGATCCAGTCACAGAATCACAGATCATCAGGGACTGGAAGGGACCTCAAAAGATCACCCAGTCCAATCCCCCTGCCACAGAAGGACCACCTAGACCAGTCACACAGGAACATATCCAGGTGGGTTTTAAATGTCTCCAGATAAGGAGACTCCACAACCCTCCTGGGCAGCCTGTTCCAGTGCTCCCATCACCCTCACTGTGAAGAAGTTCCTTCTCAGATTGATGTGGAACCTCCTCTATTCGAGCTCACATCCATTGCCTCTTGGTTCTATCATTAGATGCCACTGAGCATTCTATATTCCAGCTTACATCCACCGCCCCTTGTCATTCACCTAAGTGCCTACCTGAACAGGTCACACAATTTTACTTAGCTCAGACATACTTTGACAGGAATACACACACCTGTTAATAACTAACTCTCCAAGAGTTACAGGTAATGGTGATGTTACTCACAAGCAGGGTTCTTTCAACACTGGATGCAAGAAAACATGCAATTTCCTTCATTTTTCTTAACATTAATCTCATTTAAATTGCTAAATTTTAAGTAGAGAAAAATTAACTGTAGATTTGCATATTGCAACTATTCACTTACGTTCTTCTTGGCCTCAGTCTCTGATCACTGTATGGAATTAATGCTACCAGCTGATTCTCTTGCCCTGGAAATGAAAACAACCTTTCAGAATTATAAGCAAAACAAAGGAAAAGTACTTTTGCACTTCCTTCAAACAAAGAGCACCCGTTAGAACTTAACGGCACCACAAAGTAAACACTGAAGGTAAATATTTGAACTCCAGTAAGGGCCCAAGTAGACTACTCCTATAGGATGTGTCACTTGCTGAAATGCAACACAGCTTAGACAACACGGAGAGGTGAAAACAGCCAGCCCACAGAACCCAGAAACAAATACTGCCTCTGTGTTGCTCACATGCACAGGAGGCAGCATGCCTCTGGCACCATTTCCTTAACAGCTTCCAGCTCACTGTGCCAGACCATATAAAAATCACAAGACAAACCACTCAGCAGCCCTGGCAGTAAGAAGTGATCCAGAAGACATTCTACATGTCCTTTTCTGAAGAGCAGAAGTCAAGTTCCTCTTAAACAAACTGTTTGTTTTGCTGCCTTTTGGCAACACAAGTCATACACAGACCACATTCTGGAAACCACTGGTTTATACAACCATTTGTCATGAGAATGAGCTGCAGCACCCTGGAATTCAAAAAGCTATCTAGTGGCATTTCTCCAAGTGACAAGTTGCTTCAGCAGACAGCACTTTAAAATGGAAAACATCTTAGCAGTAGAAATAAAACACACAAACAGTGTCAAGTTGTTAAAACATACAGACTGTATCTGTCTTGCAGCTCTTCCTGTTTGATGTACAAGAAAATGGACTTATGATTCATCTGTATGAGAACAGAGAAGCCTCAAAACCGAGTCAGGTCTGCGTTTTGTTAAGAACATATGCAGATTCTGACCGGTATGATCACTTTGCTAATCAGCCAGTTAACGATTCAGCATGGAATTACTTGAAAGCCAAGCAACGCATGCTTTGGAAGAATGCTAACTAAGCAGGTAGCAGTATAGAACATTAACTCGCTAAAAAACCTCTAACGAAGAGATTTTCAGCTCTGCTTCAATGAAGCGCCTTCACAGAACATTAGGGGTTGGAAAGGGATCTCAAAAAACTATCTAGTCCAATCCCCCTGCCAGAGCAGGATCACCTAGACCAAGTCACATAGGAACACATCCAGGTGGGTTTTGAATATCTCCTTCAAACAAAACAGCACAGTCCTACCTTCCTGCTTTAGCATAACGAAAAGATAAAGATGGTCAAGTATCAAAACACAGTTTCATGGGGTTTTTTTATAGTTTAGCCATTATATCATGTATTATAGTCTTCCACATTAGTCATTCAGTGAACCCTTAATTTTCCCCCTTCTCATAGCTGTTTTTTTTTTTTCCAAAGTACTGAGAAATAACTGAGCAGACAGCCCTATTTCACAGAATCACAGAACATTGGGGATTGGAAGGGATCTTGAAAGAACATCTAGTCAAATCCCCCTGCAACAGCAGCATCACCTAGACCAAGTTGCACAGGAACACATCCAGGTGGGTTTTAAACATCTCCAGAGGAGATTCCACAACCTCCCTTATCAGCTGGTTCCAGTGCTCTGGCACCCCTGCCTTGAAGAAGTTCCTTCTCATATTTACAAATACCATTCAAGGAACAGGATAGAAGAGATGAGGTTACTTCTCTCAAACCTTATCTCAAGTAACTTTACTTTTTGGAATTTATATTTTTAAATACAAGAAAGAAATAGATTGACTACCATCATGCAGACCTACACTCTTCCCCACACCTACAGATACTTTTATCCCTGTATTCGCAGGGCTGTCTGCAAAGTTAAATATTGATTCAAGAAGTTTAAAATAGGCAGTTAAAAAAAGATGTGATAAAACCCCCACGAAAATAACATTTGGAAATTCAACTTGCAGGAGCCAGGGAAACATCCAAATTTAAAGCTGACAAGCAAGAAGCAAGAGAAGTTCCAGCAGGTAAGAGTCAAAGCTGACTCAATTTATATTTCATTAATGCAGCACAATCATAACATGGTAAAAACTCAAAACAGATGAAAAACCTTAATCTTGACTAGGAAAGTTATTTGTTACAGTTATTGTAGTTACAACTGCATGCAGTGATGAGGCAAATTCATGCATTAAAATAGAAATGAACTCAACTTACCTCGTGGAATTCTTCCTGTTCCCTGACAAGTGGGGCAAGTGACACTGTCCCTTCCTGTAAACTCCACATAGGGGAACTGTGATACATCTCCACATCTGTTGTCCTCGTTGTGCGATTCCGAGTGAATTAACCCGTTCCTCATGTTATCAGACACTGTACTCCCATCATAGCCATCTTCCTTGGCTGTGTGCATAGGCAGGTGAGAAAGTGATTTTCCCATGTCTAAAATAAAAGTCAGAGGACAGTCTTCAGGGAGAATGATTCAAACACTGCTTGTACCTATTCCTCCACATCAAGTAATTGCCAGTGTACGTTCGTTCACTCTGGCAAGACTCCTGTTGCCCTCTGTTAAGGCCTCATAAAGGCTGGAGTCAACCCCAATCTGTAAGAACACTAACTGACTGGGAACGTTGACCCGATTGTCCAATATGCACTGGCTGAAGGGGGAAACTGATGAAAGCCTTTTGAGTTAAAGCCATGCAATTGCCAGCAAAACATTGCTACAGTCTAACAGTATTTTTCAAACAGCTGTTATTGTACAGACTTTCACTGAAGCCATTAATCTTTGTCTCAAATAATATTCACAGAGCATTAGGCATTGGGAGGGACCTCGAAAAATCATCTAGTCCAATCCCCACCACCACAGCAGGATCATCCAGATCAAGTCGCACAGGAACATGTCCAGGTGGGTTTTATTCAAGCCAGGCCTCTAGAAAGCAAGTTTGCCTACTTTCTACATGCACTACAGATCCAGTTCTAACAAGCTTTAGAGGTTGGACTTGTTTTGAGAACACAGGATCAGCTACTAGTTTCCAAGCTAGAAATACTGTGTTATTGTGTGTGCCCAGGTGTTCAAACTGTTGACTCCTTTTAACTTAAGGGGACTTGTTCACAGGAAAGCCAAGGGAAAAAATGGGACCTGCTGGCATTATGTGGCCTTTACAAATATTTATTAAAAAAGCAGCATTAATCACAAAAGCACTTTAACTTTTTCTCATTAGTGGTTTCAGTATCATGGCTGAGACAGAACACCTGAAACTGTATCGAAACAGGTGGAAAACTAAGTTTAAAAGAAAACTGCACAGCAGTCATCATCAGGTACCCAGCTTACCCCCAAAACCCAGCCACTAAGACAAAGCAACACCAGCCACTAGTGTCTTGGGGAACAAGATTATTTAAAAGTAGAGAAAACTTCAGGTTTTGAACTGTAAGTAGTATTTTTAAAGCAGCTACTACAACTTATCATGGTGGTTTAGCTGAGAAAGGAAGCCCTTAAGATGAAAATATTCTTATTTGTTCTGCTCTCTTAACCTAACCACCCAAGACATAACAAAGATCTCAAATACGACCACAGCGATGTCAGTGCCACATTATTATATTGCCACAAGGGCTAGGTCAATGTAGAAAGGGAAAAGTAATTCAGTTAATGCCAACAAGCTCCAGCTGCTCTTCCAGCAAGTATGCGGCAATATTTTATTATTTATTTATAATAAGTTATACTTTATTATTTTATTATTTATTGTTTTAGTCATTAAACAAGAAGAAAAACTATTTATCCTTATACTGCTACAGCGCTTTTTAAAAACACTCTAATTTAGGGAGCCGTTCAATAACTGAAATCATTGAAATTACAACTATTGAAATGTTGAAACAAGTTCTGGAAAAGCTCTTGACAACTGTCTCTCATGGGTTTTTCACTAATTCCTCTCCTTGTAGCTGACTCTCAGCCTTTAAGCCTCATAATTTTTCTATTAACAGCTTAGGTCACAGCTATCCATCGCAATTACAGGTCTGAATTAAAGTTTAGGGTTTCATCCCTGGTGCTTTTGTGCTACAACCACACAAGAGTCACCTGCTCTTCTGACCACAGGCTGAGGCTATGTCTGTGTTAACAAATAAATACAGAACAAGAAGCACCTCTGGAAATGAACAGCTACTGAGGTCCAGCACCCACACTATGCATGTTTTTGCGTGCTTAGTTCATCTCAACTCTTGTCTAGACTGACAAACCTAATCAAAACTGAAGTTGTGCGTCCTAGTTTTAGCTTCTTCCAAAAGGTGGAGAGTTCACACACTCCCAGCTCACAGCGTGACGTTAATCAAAGCGTAGCAAGCAAGACTAGGAACTTATTTCAAGAGCACACCTGTTACAGGAATTAAAATACTAAGGCGGACATATCCTCCAATGTCAACTTTTTACCCAAGGACTAATTAGAACAGTATCACTCTACTGCTAGACACAGAAGAGACATGTCTCTGTTCACAAACGAGGACAAACACCTTCAAGTGAGTTGTATTCCTTCACAGCAAGTAAGCACTGACTCTTGTCACAGCTGACTGAATTTCAAGAAGACCTTGCTGTTAACCAGCACTTTTATGCTGAAGAGAAGTAGTTCTGAGAAGGCATTGTCTTCATAAGTGGCAGCCTCTACACTGTCACCCAAGTCACAAGCCCTGCTTCTCCAACAGCTGTACTTTCACTCAGGCTCATAACTGATGTAGACATTTCACTGTTCTTGGAGCTATCTGGAAGTTCCTTGAATTCAATCTGTTTAGAAAGAGTTTGGTCAATACAAAAACCCACTCTGATGCCCTTCAGCTTGCTATGGCACCGCAGCATGACAGCACTGAAAGAACCCAAACAGTGTCCCAGGCAGACGGAACTACCACATCCTGAGTCACTGCAAGGCTAGGGGAAAACACTTCTTGTTTATAAACAAGTCAGTGGAACTTTACAGACTCGACCGTGACACTTCTGCGAAGAGTCAGCGCGGCGTTCCTACCCTTTACATGCAAATCTGTAACGTGAGGTGACCAGCCCACTTCGTTCCAAACAGCAGCAGGTCTCTAAACGCGACCACCTCCTGTCCGAGCAGCCGTGGTTAGCGACGAGCTTGGCCAGCTCCTCCGACACGGACAGGGGCACAGCGGGGATGACTCGGCAGTCACGGACCCCAGGGCTGGCGCCCCCAGCGCTGCCTTTTACGGCCCACCCTGAGCCAAGGCCTGCTGGGCCAGGCTGCCGCAGCCACAAACACCGGAGACAGGAAGCCCCCGGGGACCTACGGGATCCCTCGCCCGTCAACCCGATGCGGAGCTGCTCTCGCAAACATGGCGAAGCCTGCAGCCGGCCGGCGCAGCTCAAGGCCCGGCGAGTTGTGCTGCTGCCGCTCTGCCCCAGGCAGCCCCCGCATCCTCCCTCAGTGCGGGACACCTCAGTGCGGGGCCGCCCTGAGACAAGCAAGGCCCCGCCGGGGCCGAAGCCCCCTAACAGCGCCCGTTCCGCCCCCCAACTGTGCCCGGCTCCGCCGCGGCCCAGCTGCGCTTTAGCCTCCCCCGCGGCCCGGGCCGGCTCCGCCACCACCCCCCGACTCCCTTCGGTCGCGGGAGCAGCCTCCCCACCTGCGGCGCGGGCCGGGCCGGGCCGGGGAAGGGAAGGCAGCGCAGGGCAAGGGGAACGGCAGGACGAAAAGGTCCAGGCGCAGCAGCTGGCCCGGCGCTATAGCCTGGATCGGGCCGTGCGCAGGCGCCGGGGGGCGGTGGGAAGGGGCGGGGCCGCGGCGGGCCTGGCCTGGCTGGTCGTAGTCGGTGGGCCTGGGCCCGCTTCTCCGCGGCCCGAGTTGCTGCCGTCAGGGCCTCGCATGGCGCAGGAGTTTACTTTGCGGTACCTTCACACCCACCGTCACTGTTTTCTTTTCTCTGATACCTCTGGTGACGGTAACTCACCTCGGTGGGCTGTGAGGGAAACCAGATGCTCGAGCAAGGAGAGCTGTTGCAGGTCAGCAAAAGAACAGGGGGAAAACCACTACCACAGAATCATTCAGGTTGGAAAAGACCCTTGGGATCACCGATTCCAAACATCAACCCTACTCTACAAGGTCACCCCTAAACCACATCCCCCAACACCACATCTAAGCGACTTTTAAACACATCCAGGGATGGGGACACAACCACCACCCTGGGCAGCCCAGTCCAGTGCCTGACGTGCGTTGAACTACACCAGATCTGCGCTGCTCCAGATGGGGATAAACTAAACCACACAATCGTCTGTTCTACTTCCATCTGACAAACAGATACCGTTTAAGTGATCAAAACCACTTCAGTTCTCCTACAGGTGATACTCCTGTTGCAGGGGGATTGGACTGGATGATCTCTTGAGGTCCCTTCCAATCCCTGATGATTCTATGATACATGAAAAACAAGCACAACGTGGGCATGCAATTAGCACAGGCCAACACCTTCTATCTTTAGTAGTAGTACAAACTACCACTAAACTCATCTGGCAATTAAGCGGGGGGGTGGGGTGTGCATCTTAATAGGGAACGCTGTAGAAAACAAGAGTATTATAAACTTCTTTGTTGACAACAGTGCCCTTTAACTCTCCACTGAACAACTGGCTTGGAAATAAATCACCATCAGAATCACAGGACATTAGGGATTGGAAGGGACCTCGAAAGACCATCCAGTCCAATCCTCCTGGCACAGCAGGATCACGTAGATCAAGTCATAGAATCATTGGGATTGGAAGGGACCTTGAAAGATCATCCAGTCCAATCTCCCTGCCAGAGCAGGGTCACCTAGATCAAGTCATAGAATCACAGAATCATTAGGGATTGGAAGAGACCTCAAAAGGTCATCTAGTCCAGTCCCCCTGCCACAGCAGGACCACCTAGACCAAGCTGCACAGGAACATAGCCAGGTGGGTTTTAGGTTGACTCTACAGAGCAGACCAGACCAGCTAGACAACGTTTTCCACATTGAATGAAAGAAGAGTTAGTGTGCTGTCAGTGCTTTAACTGCCCTCAATACTAAGCAGCCCTATCCTGTTATTTTTAGCACTATTTCTCACCCTAATGGACTGATGATCTACCCGGCAATAGCAGACCTGTGGGTAAAATATCTGTTCGGTGAATAACACAAACGACGCCTGCACCTACCACGGAGATCACATACTAACGCTTGTGTACACCCAGTACAAACTGGCTGCGGGGATGCCTGCTGCCAGGAAATACCTCAGCTTATCCTGTGCCACGGTTCAGCCTCACTAGCAGCATCCCAGTTATGCCAAACCTGACACAAGGAAAAGGCACTAGATTACCTCAGTATGTGGTTAGGCTCAGTGATCCCAAGGGTCTTTTCCAACCTGAATAATTCCATGAAATCCAAGTTAGGAAACAGCTAGCTGAAGCACGGCAACGTTTCAGACAATTCACAGCACTAAGGACACTGATTTCTACAGACACAAGATCACAGAATTGCAGAACATTGGGGATTGGAAGGGACCTTGAAAGATCATCCAGTCCAATCCCCCTGCCACAGCAGGATCCCCTAGATCCAGTCGCACA
>JAOXOE010000506.1:13233325-13246580 GCA_028565055.1 Phoeniculus purpureus | reverse complement strand
AACCAGCTCCGGTGCTGGGCAGGGCTGGATCCCCAGAGCACCTCATGTCTCATCTCAGGGCTGTGGGCTCTGCTGTGGCAGGGCGATTGGGCTAGATGATCTTTCAAGGTCCCTTCCAATCTCTAATATTCTGTGATTCTGTGAGTACTTGATGTTAACAATTATGTCAAGGACATTCATACCGTGAAATAATTACAATTCTATCAATGGCACTCAATAGCTTTCCCTTTATCATTAACCATTTATTAAATCAATTTATTTAATGGATTTATTTATCCATTTATCCATTTATTTAATCATTAGGTTTATTTAAGCCATACTTCGTCTATATAGAAACCAGGGGGTTTTATATACTTTTAAAATACTTGATGTACTAAAAAAGTAACAGCTATGAAGTAGTATTAAACATATTCTTTACTGCAGAGGTAGTAAGTTGCCCCATGTTAGAATAATGAGTCATGACAGAGTACTGGAACGGGCCACGCAGGGGAGTTGTGGAGTCTCCTTCTCTGGAGACTTCCAAAACCCTCCTGGATATGTTCCTGTGCAACCAGATACAGGTGATCCTGCTGTGGCGGAGGGATTGGACTAGCTGGTCTTTTGAGGCCCCTTCCAATCCCTAATGTTCTGTGATTTGCTTAAGGAATGTAAAGAAGGAGTTCACTCTTAACTCATCCATTTACATGTTTTCACAAATACAAGCAACAAAGTAGTGAAGGATCTGGAGGACAAGTCTTATGAAGAACAGCTGAGGGAACTGGAATTGTGTAGTGTAGAGATGAGGAGCCTGAGGAGATTCCTTATTGCTACCCAAGAGGAGATTGTAGTCTCTTCTCCTAGCAATAGGACAAGAGGAAATGGCCATAAGTTGTGCCAGGGGAGATTTAGACTGGATAATAAGTTGTACACACAAAAAAATGAACCATAGGAGACAGAAAGAGAAGAAATAATATGTGACAGATGTATCACATGCAATTGATCAGTGTAATTACATGTAGGTGCCACAGTTCAAGTATTCCTTGAATATCATCATAGAATCATGGGATAATTCAGGCTGGAAAAGACCCTTGGGATAGAATCGTAGAACCATTTAGGTTGGAAAAAAGACCCTTGGGATCATCAAGTCCAACCATCAAACCTACTCTACCAGTCCACCCCTAAACCAGATCCCCCAACACTACATCTAACCAACTTTTAAACATAGCCAAGGATGGGGAATCAACCACCACCCTGGGAAGCCCATTCCAGTGGGCTGGAATTCCAGCCTGCCAAGAGACTTCCAGACTTCAAAGTATTATGAAACATTCTGAGTAAATACAGCTGATAGACCTCTGAGTTAATGTTCAACCCATTAAGTAGTAAAGATTATAAAAATATTTGAGAACTGTAAAAGAGTAAGGGGCTGATTGAAAGACAAGGTAATGGACTAGATGATCTTCCAAACCCTAATGTTCTGCGATTCTTTGATTCTTTGAAAACCTAGCCTTGATTTTATTTGTAACTTAATAATCCCTGGAGATAGATTTCCTACGATTTATATTAAACATCAACTGCTTACCCAAACCAAATTACATTAGATTTTGTAGTGAGTGTCTTCCTAGATAAGTCAAATATAGGATATACAAGAGGTTAGATATGAAAGAGAGGAGCTAAAATGTACTAAAGATGACATTATCTGTGAAAGTTAGACCATCAACGCTGAGCGCATTCACATGGCAGTTTAACAAATACCCTCTACAAATTTTAAAAGCCTTTTGAAAAACAAATGCCACTCAGAAGCCATGCAGCTTTCAGAAAAATCTGCCAGCAGAATAAACATGAGGAAAACTAACCTCTTATAATGCTGTATTGTCTAAAAAATAATCTGTTATAATGCTGTATTAGCCACATTTGTTTACAAAGGTAAACAAATGTATATGACCATTACTGATGCTCTGTTCCTATTTATTCATTGTCAAAGATAGGGATAGGGGATAGAACCAAATATCTCACTCTTAACTGGAACTGACAATGTGTCTCAGTGTGTCTCCCTATGACTTAGTGATGTTTCGAGACATTAGTTTCAGAGCTGTTAAACCATGTTCTTAAATCAAATGAACCTTGGCTAAGTTGAAAGTCACACAACCCACAATTTGAAGAGACTATTAGAATTTGACTTTAAGGACAGGATTGTTTAGATTAGACAAAGAATGTTAACAATTTATTGGTTCAGAAAAGACTAGTTCACTTACCATTCACATACATGTACTGGCACAATTGAAAATAAATCCTTTTTACAAACAGAAAGAACTAAAAACGTTAAAGGGCAAGAGAACTCATGCCTCTCTGAAGCTTTTGCATCTCCCCAGAGCTGTGGCTACCTCTCAGCCATCTGCTCCTTACAGGCAGGCCATTATCTGCTAAAGGCAACTCTTCTCAAAAAATTCAGCACTTGGCATTACTACAACAACCCTTTGAGGCTCTGCAGGGAAATTTCTCCTGGTTTCCAAGTTCTGCTCACAGCTTTATTTGGAATTATCATCTGTGTTCTGTCTCTGCACAGATAACAAATACAGCAACAGAGGTTCAAAGGGCTTATACAGATTTAACTTGCCTACAACACAGACAGGCTTAATAGTTCAGTGCAGAGGATTCATTTGAGAAAGATTTCTATTCTTCCAGCTACAGGGTTTGAAATAAAAGGCTTATAACTAATCAGATATAGCAGACAATTTACCTTAATCAGGTTCTTTTGTAATTGTTCATCTTAGTTAACAAAATATTGCTCTAAGTGTCAGAGCTGGGGGCCTCATTATTCAGGACAGCAGCCACCCACCCAGGTGCTGCCCTCAGCTGTCAACCTCTGCTTCCTCTCTCTTGTGCATCAGCATCCACACTAATTACTTGTTTTTCCAAGCAGTCTATCACAAGCACTGACTTTGTTCTAGATGATCCTCTTATTTACCTTTGAGTTTAGGTTACAACTACAAAAACTTTCAAACTCAATGCTGATTTCTTCTTTCCAGTTCTTACCTGAAGGGCTATGCACACATCTCTGTGAATGTACACATATTGGCAAATACGATTTTTCTTCCTCACTTAGTTTTGTAGAATACCTAATGCTATTACTCCTTCTTTTCAATCAGCCTGCTATCTTCCTACCTGCTGCCCACTCTAGACTTATCCCCCAAATGGAATTTGAGATAATGCAATCTTGTTAAATACCATATAAGACCCTATACATGTATTTCAAGATATATTAAATTCATGATCTAAGGTGCACTGCTACAGAAATCGCACCAACATGTTGTCAATAGAAGTGAACAATTAAGTAAGGAGTTGCTACCCTGACAGCATTTAAGAGATGTTTTTTCTAGTGTTACACAGCATCACAGTACTTTAGGGATTGGAAGGGACCTCAAAAGATCATCCAGTCTAATCCCCCTGCCACAGCAGGATCACCTAGATCCAGTTGCACAGGAACATGTCCAGGTGGGTTTGAAATGTCTCCAGAGAAGGAGACTCCACAACCCCCTGGGCAACCCGTTCCAGTGCTCTGTCACCCTTACTGTGAAGTTCCTTCTCATGCTTCTAGCGTTTCTGTGCTGGAGCTGCACAGCCACGGGCTTACGCTGATAACCATTAAAATGGAACAATCTAGCTGCAGCACCAAGAACACAGCAGCAGCAAAACCATCTTAGTTTTTATCTGAATCTTTGCTTTTCCAATCTAGCTGCAGCAGCAAAAACTGAATCTTCTGCAATGGTTATTTTCAACATTGTTCAGGTTCCTGGTCCTTGTCATCTAACACATCTTTTTTTTTCTCCAGCTTATCACAATGCTCTTCCCCCTCAATAAATCAGTCCTGAGTCAGGAAGTCAGACTTGGATGTGAGGAGGAAGGTCTTCACCGTGAGAGTGGTAAGAGCCTGGAATGGGTTGCCCAGGGAGGTGGTTGTGGTCCCATCCCTGGAGGTGTTTAAAGCCAGGCTGGATGGAGCTCTGGCCAGCCTGATCTAGGGTGAGGTGTCCCTGCTCATGGTGGGGGGGTTGGAACTGGATGATCAGGTGGTCCCTTCCCACCCAGAGTGATTGTGATTCTATAACTTCTCCAGTGAAGTGATCCTGCTATGGCAGGGCGATTGGACTAGATGATCTTTCTGGGTCCCTTCCAATCCCTAATGATTCCATGATTCTATGACTTTTTTCAAAGACAGGATTTAGCTTGTTCACAGATGAAACTTAAGAACCTACTGTAATTAAAAATATATTTGAAAGATTGACTGATCAGGCTAAGATTACTAAACTGGAAATTAGCGACTGGATCTAGGTGCTCCTGCTGTGGCAGGGGGATTGGACTGCATGATCTTTCGAGGTCCCTTCCTATTCCTAGTGCTCTGTGATTCTGTGAATAATTTTCAGAACCAACATTACCCCTCTCTTTCTTCATTCTTATTCATATAATCTAATCAAGGAAATCCTGTTCCATGCTGCAATGTCTAAATAGCTCCATTGATATAATTGCTCCTCCCTGTGTCATATGGAACTTTGAGCTAGTTAGAATAGTAACTGCTTGGACTACAGAACCACTTCTAGTATCTTCAACTCTTCCTCCATTTGACAGTCTCAGTCTTTCCTGTCAAATGTGCTGCTACTTAATAACATGCACAAGCAAAACTGCAGTTTGACTTCACAGTTGTTAGTCCTCTTTAACCACAGTATCCTCTTGCTTTCCTGTTGCTGTGAGAGCCTACACAACTGATAGCAGCAGTGGGAGCTGGTGGAGGAAAACCAGTATAGAAAAGATGAAAGGCGCCGTTACTGCCACCTCTTTCCATCCATGATGAAAGGTGTTAATCCTCCCGTAAATACCACTCCATCATGATTAGTAGGGGTCAAAGAAGTAGCTAAATGTTTAAGTTTTGTCAAAGCTTCTCAGGTCTCCCATTTTGTAACTTGTTTGGTAAAATACCTCTTCTGTCTCTTTTATAAACACACAGTGTGTGTGTGTGGGGAGGGGGAACCCTAAACCCAAACTATTTTCAGCTGTGTGCAGCTTTTCACATTAGAAGTTTGACATATCTGGTAACCAATAACAGAGATAGTTGACTAAACAAGTAGGAAAACTCATTGTTAAAATTTCACTGAATGCTTAGGAGGAAAGTGTATTGGGAAAATGATGGAAATATAGGATTCTGGACTCACCTCTCTGTCTGTGTCAGCAATTCCTTTTAGGAACTCAATACTGTCAGAGAGCTGAACTGCTTCTTGCAATGAAGACACTCGGGTGTGTGAGCAAAAGAGATCACCTCCACAATGCTGCTGAGCCTCTGCTTCTTCTCCAAGCCCTGACAGCTCCTTCTGAGGTAAACTTGCTCTGCAAAAAGCCACCTAGGCCAGCACCTCCTGGCAGCAGTCCTCACTGAAGTTTCCCCCTCGCAGATGTTTGGTGGATGGCAGTAAGCTGTGTTCTAGTGCTAGCAACATTTATTGGTTTGTTTGGTGTAGGTCCACACATTCTATAGAGAACGTGGGACATTTCTGCAGACTGCTGTACATCCTCGTGCATTCAAGGTCATTCAGCGCCTGCTCAACCTCAGACCTACAAAGAAAAACAATGACATCACCGAATCTTAAATGTTAAGATTTACCTTGTTTGTCCTCTGCTAGACATTTCTACAGAGGAGCATCTCTCTGCAAGTTTTGAAACCTAGGTGCTTGGAACTGTTAAATATTTCCTGAATGCATTCTGCCTTAATGGTATCAAACACAGCAGGTTGTAGTTATTACTCAAGTAGAAGCGTACAACACTCTTGGTGGTCTAAGGAAATGACCAAAAGATTCACAGTGGTCTGAAAGCATTTTGTTATAAAAGAAATGCAGTTAGGTCAGAGGACAGTAGGATTGGCCAAGAAGGCCAACAGCACCCCAGCCTGCATCAGAAATAGTGTAGCCAGCAGTATAGAAGTGATTGTCCCCCTGTAACTGGTACTGGTGAGGCCACATGTAAACTACTGGGTTCAGATTTGGGCACCTCAGTATAAGAAAGATGCTGGAGTGGGTCCACAGAAGGGCAACAAGGTTGGTGAAGGGTCTGAAGAACAAACCTTGTGAGGAGAGACTGAGAGAGCTGGGGCTGTCTAGTCTGAAGAGGGAGGAGGCTGAGGGGAAACCTTATTGATGTCTACTTGAAAGGTTGTAGAGAGGTTGGTGTCTTCTCACAAGTGGAAACGGCCTCAAGTTGCACCAGTGAAAGTTTAGATCTGGCACTAGGAAAAAAACTTTTGTATTGAAAGGGTCATCAGGCCTTGGAACTGGCTGCCCAGGGAGTGGGCTGAATCGCCATCCCTGGGTGTGTTTAAAGTCGTGCAGGCCTGGAGCTTAGCCATGGGCTCGGTACAGTTCCGTTAGTGGTTGCACTCGATGATCTTAAAGCTTTTTTCCAACCTAAACGCTTCTATGTTCCTTACCTCACACCAGACTTGGGTCCCCGACCTGCCTCTTGCCCTGTCCAGGACACTTAACCACAGCGGCCTATCGAGGCCCTCACGACGACGCGGCTGGGCCGGGCCGGGGCAGGCGGGAAGGCGGGCGGAGGGCCGGGCCCTGCCCAGGACCCCCGAGGGAGGGGCCGCGCTGAGGCGCGGGAGCCGTTAGAGGAGCAGGACGGCGGCAACGGAGGGTCCCGTCATCGGGGCGAGCGGGTTGTTGTGGAGCGGAGCGATGCCAGCGGTCGCCCCTACAGCCCGGGTGTGGGTCTGGCTCTGCGCCGCCCTGCTGGGGTCCCTGCGGGCCGCCAGGCCCCCGCGCCCAGGTGAGAAGCGCGGGAAGCGGGCGGGCGACCGCAGGTGGAAGGGAGGGCCTTGTGTTGGTGCTGATGTGAGCTAGCAGGAAACGCTCCGTAAGCGTTTGCTTTACGGCCTCTGAACATCTTTTGAACCCTTTACATAGGCGGGAGTGGTTGCAAAGCGCTTTGGTGCCCATTCCTGAAGGTTGTGTTTGATGTGGGAACGTGCAGGGAAGGGTCTGGAGCACCAGCGCTGTGAGGAGCGGCTGGGAGAGCAGGGCTTGTTTAGTCTGGGGAGAAGGAGGCTGAGGGAGACCTTACTGCTCTACAACTCCCTGAAAGGAGGTTGGAGCAAGGACAGAGACAGCCTCCTCGCCCTGGTGGCAAGGTGGACCAGAGAGAACAGCTGCGAGCTGCACCAGAGAAGGTTTGGACTGGATGTTAGGCAGGATTTGTTCACCGGTAGGGTTATCAAACAGTGGAACAGACTGCCCAGGGAACTGGTAGAGCCACCATCCGTGGAAGTATTGAAAGGACGTGTACATATAGTGCTGAGGGAGGTGGTTTAGTGGTGCCCCGCAGTGCTGGGTTGGTGGTTGGACTTGATCTTAGCTGTCTCTTCCAGCCGAACATGTTCAGTGATCCTGCTGTGGCTGGGGGATTGGACTAGATGATCTTTCGAGGTCCCTTCCAATCCCTTATGATTCTGTTTTCTATGGTTCCATACACAGGAATATTCCTATTCCTATTCTGTTGCATGCGACACTGTCTTTGCTACAACTCTTGTCACCTTGGTATCTTGTAGGTTAAATGTTGCAGTCATTTTTATATTTTGATTTAAAAGTTGTTTGTTTCAGGATGACTTGTGCCAAAAAGTGACCTTCTTTCTATTTCAGTGATTTGAGCAGATCTGGCCTGCAGGGGTAGCTTTTTCACAGAGAACACAGCATTCATGTTTGTGTATGTGTCCATAAATACGATAGTCCTGTGCTGTTCTAGGAGTTCCCAAAACACCTATCATCACACTCAGATGAGTAATAAAATAGTTTAATTTATGTTCTGGAGGCCCACAGGTACCTCCAGTTATTTTACAGAACCGGTAAGGGAAAAGAAAGGAAAAAAACCAACCCAGTGTGATGTGGCCTGAGATTTCCAAGCACTAACTATGGAAATATTAATGTAGTTCTTGAAAGGAAGAAAGTATGCGATGAGCTAGGTGACATTTTAAAGTGATGTGCATAATAATAAGAAACATATAATTTGATCTTTAGTAGGATTTATGACCCTATTACAAGTGAGTACAGTGAGCTGCTTTAAAGAGCTTTCAAAGGATGATCTAATTAAGCTGTGGAGGAAAAGAAAATAAAGACTTGTCTCATGTCTAGCTTGATTTATTGATGGAAAAGGTAACAGATATTAATTGTTCCAGGAGTGATTCAGTTACAGGAAAGAAAACTAATGAGGGTGCTCTATGAAAGGGAGAATTACGATGAAAATAAGAAGACAGGAAGAAACTTTCACCACGGTTCGTAAACTACTGGTGCTGTAGCTTGCTTGGAAAATGTTTCAATAACACACATGAATGACCTGTGGTTCTTCAAGGGCTTTTCTTCACATTTCAATGAAGGATGAATTCTCAATAAGGTCAACTTGTAGGGACATGAATAACCTACAGGGTAGTATAAGCAACTCGGAAGCAAAGTGGTAGTGAAGTCAATCATGCTGACTTTCATCTGCCCTTAGAGGACAGAAGATAAAGCTACTGTTACCTGCCTGGGTAGCCTAAAGCCATATTAGATTAAATCTTAAGGCTTTGAAAGACTATAGGATTCTCATATTGTGCTTGGAAAAGATCAAATCTGTTCTTTCAGCAGGGCATCTAAAGGAGGGAGATTACTTGCTTTTGAAACTTCTCAGTGTCATCTAATGATAGGACAAGGAGCAGTGGGTGTAAGCTGGAACATAGGAGGTTCCACATATGAGGGTGACAGAGCACTGGAAGAGACTTCCCTGAGGGGTTGTGTTGTCTCCTTCCCTGGAGACATTTAAAACCCACCTGGGTATGTTCCTGTGAGATTTTGATCTAGGAGATCCTGGTGTGGCAAGGGGATTGGACTGGATGATCTTTTGAGGTCACTTCCAATCCCTAATGTTCTGTGATTCTGTAATAATGTAAATATGGTTATTAATTACTCAGACTAATGTAGTAATTAATTTGCACTTAGTGTCTGCTTAAGGAAGAGATGATGAGTTTTACCACGTCCCTTCCAATCCCTCATGATTCTATGGTTCTACGATGAATTCTATTAGAGCGCTGACATACAAGTTTATTGTTGTTACCAAGACCTGGATGTGTTTTTCAGTAGAAGTAGTTTCACAAGGTATTGTGATACACACCAATATATCAATTTTTTTTTGCTTTTAAAAATATTTTAAAGCTTTTATAACATACCTGTTAGACCTTCCATCTTGATACTCCAAATACTCTTATTCCACAGTTCTGGAATGCTCTCCTGATGGACATCAGATCCTGCAGAACCCTTACCGAAGCACTGATTTTGATTCATCCCACCTCCAGCTATCAGCTATTCAGGACTTAATATGTGACCACTCCCTAACACCAGGCTGGTATCGCTTTATGATTTTTGATAAGCCCGCTGAGATGCCAACCAAGTGTGTGGAGGTATTGGCACAACTCCTTTGATTATGAGAAATACGTGTTGTTTTCTTTACAAGTTTTCAGTAGGTGTAAAAGAATAATACGATATGAAGGACTACAAAGTACTTATCTCTAAATACTTGAGTGTATTAAAATTTATTAACCAGACAATTAAGTCTTCGGTGTTGAAAATGGACAATAGCAGAGGATGATAAATTGTATTGCTTGCTCTGCTCAGTGTCATCTAATGATAGGACAAGGGGCAGTGGGTGTGGGCTGGAATACAGGAGGTTCCACTTAAGTAAGAGAAGGAACTTCTTCATGGTGTGGGTGACGGAGCACTGGAAGGGTCTGCTCAGGGAGGTTGTGAAGTCTCTTTCTCTGGAGACATTTAAAACCCACCTGGACATGTTCCTGTGCGATTTGGTCTAGGTGATCCTGGTGTGGCAGGGGGATTGGACTGGATGATCTTTCAAGGTCCCTTCCAGTCCCTAATGCCCTGTGATTTATTTTGAAATCTCAAAGTCTAAACATTAAAACCAAACTAAAACAGAAGTCTTGTTTGGGAAGTTTCCTCCTTCCCTTCAGGAGAACTTTTATTACAGCTATATTTAATCTTTGTCAAAGATTCAGACTTTGTTGAACAATCCATCTCTACTTCTCATTAATTCTGTCTGCTGGATTGATTGATGGTGGGCTCAAATATTCTAGCTTAAGAAAGAAAAGTGTGCTTTTGAGATGGGTAATTGCTCAGTGAGTCTGCAGTCATCTTTAAACCAAGAGCAATAAAGACAAGATGATCTAAGACCTTGTTTTACTGTCAGGTCAAAGAAAGAAATGAGACAGATGTTGTATCAAAGGAGAAGCAGTTTTCAAAACCTCAGTTTCAGATTTATGGTTTTGTTGAAGGTATTTTCTAAATGTTGGCTTTAACACTGTGTCCTTCTAGATATTTCTCTTAATTTTGCTTTCTGCAGCACACAAAATACAGGAGGTGATTTTTGTCTCGTTTTGGTTACACATGAGCCAGATGCGCTCTTTGTCTCTTTCTTGGAGCTCATTTTTCTGTGTTCTGCTCGTAAACTCAAATGTCTGCTAAACCTGCTAGATTTATGCTTTGGTTACCATGATCGGTACTGCTGCTAATTTGTGATCTGCATGATGGCTTCATTGACCTGAAGACCTTATGATGCCACAGTGGTGAGGGATGAAAGAGTCTATTATACGCACTAGCTGGTGATGTGCCACTGTCCACATGTGGGTGTTAAACAGTACCGAGCCCAAAACACACCCCTGAGGAGCACCACTTGTAACTGATCTCCACTTGGATGTAAAGCTGTTGATCAGTTGAGTGCAACTGTCCAGCCGACTCCTTATCCAAAGAGTGGTCCTTCTGTCAAATCCACGTCACTCTGTCTTGCAGACAGGGATGTCATGTAGAACAGTGTCAAATGTCTTGCCAGGTAGATTAGGCCATCCCTAAGATCCTGAGGCCACACCTCAAGAACTGGATTCATTTTTGGGCACCTTAATTCAAGAATGACATTGAGGTGCTGGAGTGGGTGCAGAGAAGGGCAATGAAGCTGGTGAAGGGCCTAGATGACAGGTGTGATGAGGAGCAGCTGAGGGAGCTGGGGCTGTTTAACCTTAGGAAGAGGAGGCTGAGGGGAGACTATCCCTCTACAACTGCCTCACGGGACATTGTAGAGAGGTGGGTGCTGGTCTCTTCTCACAGGTCATTAGTGGTAGAACAAGAGGGAACAGCCTCAAGCTGCACCAGGAGAGGATTAGGCTGGACGTTAGGAACAATTTTTTTACTGAAAGAGTGGTCAGGGCTTGTAACAGGCTGCCCAGGGAACCAAGTCACCATCTGCTGCCAGGCGTCATCACAGTCATCAGAGGCTGCCAGGGAAGGGGAAGGAACTGAGTCACCACCTCTGGATGTGCCTAAAGATCATTTAGGATCATGTGGTGCTTATAGATCTGATCTAGTGGTGACCTTTGTAGAGTAGGGTTATTGGTTGGCCTCGGTGATCTCAAAGATCTTTTCCAACCTGAATGATTCTGCGATTCTATGATTCTAGATTACATCAGCTGCCTCCAGCCTTATCTCCCAATGCTGTAATCCTGTCATAGAAGGCCACTAGATTAGCCAGGCATAATCTGCCCTTAGTGAAGCCATGTTAGCTGCCACCAGTCACCTCCTTATTTTCCATTTGCCTCATCATAGTTTCCAGGAGGATCAGCTTCATGATTTTTCCTGGCACAGCAGTGACACTGAGTGGCCTGTAGTTCCTTGGGTCAACTCTTAGAAGAAAGCCAAAAGATTAGCTGAGCCTTAGGTCCATGGCAAAGAGCAAATAAATGTGCCACCCGTCATTGCTATTCAGTGTATATATGTTCTACTCTGTATTTGCTGTGCTCTAATAGCATTCACACAGCCCCTGTAGATCAACTGGTGTAGAGTAACTCACTCAGCCATAACATAACTGAGCACTCTTGGGCAAAACACTCAGGTGTGGCTTCCAGTTCAGTTCTTCAGGCATTGAATTATAGCCTGTCTTTAGAAACACAAATTCATTAGGCTCAAAGAAGGATTTAAGTCTCTTTACAGAATCACAGAACATTAGGGATTGGAAGGGACCTTGAAAGATCATCTAGTCCAATCACCCCACCACAGCAGGATCCCCTAGATCCAGTCGCACAGGAGCATATCCAGGCAGGCTTTAGTGTGTATTTGTATTCAACCATGAGGAGAAAAGTAAGCAAGGCCCCAATTACACTGCCTGAACTTTGCTAAGAGCTTGCACAGGAAAGGAATCAAATGCATATGTGCCTCTCATTAAAGCACAGCACCAGTTTGATATAGCATTAACCATTTTCTGATGTTTCTCTCTGCTATTGAAGATGAATCGCTGTGGTACTCAAGCCCCTGTCTGGTTGTCTCTGAGGGAGTCAGAATCCATGCCTCAGCCCAATGAGATCAAACAGTTAACAGCTTGTGCGACATGGCAGTTTTTCTTCAGTGCTTCAAAAGATTGTTGTCTTTTCCAAATCCCTGTCAGTGTGAGGAACTGCGGAGATTTCTTTGTTTACTTGCTGCAGCCCACCCAAGGATGCATGGGGTATTGTGCAGGTGAGGAAACCCGTGCTCAAACCCGGCTGTGTGTGTTTGTGATTAAGTACCTTTCTCTGATACTTAGCTGAACTGTTTGGAAATAGTTAATACCTGTTTTCATGCAAAGTGTGCTGTCCTTTTGTGCTGCTTTTTGTATCTAGGTTACCACGTGTGCTGCTGTTTTCTCTTTAGCACTTGGAAGCTGTAAGATGAGGAAATGTAGATTTTATGTAGACTTCATGCAGATTTTCCAACAGTCTGTCCTCTGTGTGCTAAGGAATTCAAATGCTGTCTCACTGGAGTGTGGAACATCTGAATCTGATCTTCATTCTTTTTTGGTGAATGGCGTCTTCAGTGATTGCCTCTTGACGTTGTTTGAGTAGAGCAACTAGCTTCTCTCAAATCCTATTACAAGTGCACTGCGCTTTTCATGTTTAATCACCAGTCCAGTGTTTGGGGCCTTTTTGGTCAGTAACACTGGAAGGACCAACCAGTAGCAGTGCAGCTCACACACAGTTTTTCCTAGGTCCCTATAGGAATGATGACTTTGTATGAAGCAGACGTGTGCTGAATTTGCTTTCCAGGGTTACAGCTTTTTTCCAGTTTACATCAAGAAAAAATTCTTCATGGAGAGATTGGTCAGGCACTGGACTGGGCTGCCCAGGGTGGTGGTTGAGTCCCCATCCCTGGATGAGTTTAAAAGACGCTTAGAT
>JAOXOE010000506.1:13217442-13230080 GCA_028565055.1 Phoeniculus purpureus | reverse complement strand
CACAGGAACACATCCAGGTGGGTTTTAAACGTCTCCAGAGAAGGAGACTCCACAACCCCCCTGGGCAGCCTGTTCCACTGCTCTGTCACCCTCACTGGGAAGAGGGTTTGACCATGACCATCCTCCAGCAGGTTCCTTCCCCTCCCACCCTGGGCACAGAGGAGTTTCTGCCTGTGCCGCGCCTCTCCTTTTATTCTTAATGGATGTGGGGAGCAGAGATCCCTATCTGTACCCCCTGAGAGCAGGCTGAGACTTGGTGCCTCTCTGGGCACTGCTTGAAGGCATCGGTGGGGGTTGGGCTGGGACAACTCCTGGGGTGCCCTTGCCCATGGGGTGCCCTCACTGTCATGGCAGAAGGTCTGTTACCTCATGGTGTCCTCATGGTGTCCCCTTCAAGGGCACCTGAGACTTTGGCTGTGGTGTTGGAAGGAGTTGGGTTGGCAGGGGCCTTTGGAGGTCACCCAGTAGAGCTCTCTGCACTGAGCAAGGACATTGAATGGTTGGACCTGATGATCGTGAAGGGATTTTCCAACCTCGATGATTCTATGATTCTAAGGAGTTATGGCTGGTCTTCCACAAGTACTCTGTTATTTAGCAGTAGGCGGGACAGCCTAGACATGTTGGGTGCCTGATTTCCTTTGATTTATTGGAAGGACATAATTCCCACCATTTACCTGCATTTTTAGGCATCTGAGAGCCTTATAAAATCAGACCCTAAGTTCCTAGTAGTTTGGTCATACAGTAAGTTTGTTGCCTTGCTTGTTAAATAAACCAATTAAATGCTTTGATAAATACAGGAGAGAAGAAAGTCAGCAATGCTTGTAAGGCTGCAGTTCTTACCAATAACCTGAACTTGTGCTTTTATGGGTGTCAGCTGAATTCAAATTGTCTAGCAAATACATGAGTTTCTTACTATAGCCTAATGCAATTGAAACTCAGGTTTGAACATCTGAAGGAGTGGATAGTCAGCAGCATGATTTTATTATTACAGTAAATATTTGTAGATGTAGTGAATCTGTCTGGCTGGGAAAGAAGAGTCCTGAATAGTGAGGTGAGAATGCAAATCAGCATCTTTTAATCTTTCCATCAGTAAGCAGGAATGAACCTTTCCACAGCAAAATAACTGAAAATTAGAAATGTGGAGCAGAGCTAAAACTGGTATATTTAAAACAAGTTTTCTGGCTGCCAGTGCCAGTCATTTAAGTCAGACAGACCACCTGCCTTGCATATTTCAAATACTACTCTGGACTTGTAACAGTAGGATTTTCAGAAAGTGATGATTTAGGAGCCCAAGTGCTACTCAAGCCAATGGTGTATGTATGGACCAGTGATACTCCTTCTCCTTTACAGATAGGAGTATTGGGATTCCCTGCTTGTTCAGCTCTTACTGAAATAACTTCTGGCCTGTTTAATCATCAAGTATTTGCTGTTGTGTTCAGTTTGAAGATCTACACAGACAATGTATATGCTACAGTTGAGTGGAGATTGTCACCCCACATTCTTGCTTGTCACTGTGTGTTGTCCAACAAAATTAAGTTAGCTCCTGGGTGAGAGGACTTAGACCTACATAGTCATTGCTTGGTAGGTTTGGAATTTGTCCCATAGGTGATTTTTGTCAGTGAGTTGGGTATGATGCCATCTTTTTGCTATCTTAATTCCTTCTGTAGCATTTCTTGAGAAGTAATAGTGTACTTCTGAGAAAAAAGTACTTCTAGTAAAACCCATTGATTGTAGGTTCTAAGTTGAGATATAAACATGTCATGGTATCATTGTCTTTGGATAGTCTGAGCAGAGCCGTTGATCGATTTGCTCTTTAATATGAGAGTGGTGGATCCCTGGAACAGGCTGCCTAGAGAGGTGATGGGGACCCCATTCCTGGAGACATTCAAGGTCATGCTTGATGAGGCTCCAAGCAACCTGTTCTAGTTAGAGATGTTCTTGCTTGTTGTAGGAGGCTTGGACTAGATGATCTTTGGAGGTTCATTCCAGCCTGATACATTCTATGGTCTCAGGTATTTGGGGAAACCACAAATAGAAGAGCAACACAGCCATTGAATTGCTGTAGGACAAGAAAGAAGGGTCAGTTATTTAACACAGCTTGGTTTCTTAGCAACTTCACTTCACAAAATCCTCATGTGGATTTTTTTTTCCTTGAAATGCTCAGTGTTCTTCAGTGAAGTGCCATGTGAAGTTGGTAGGAGCTATGGAAATTTGGGACCCAGTTTTATGGATGTCATTGACATTTCTAACCCTCTGTTAGTGTAAATGCAGTATTTTGCACTCCTCCTATTTTAAATGTCTGGGTAGAAAATAATTTGGTGCTACAAATCAAATTGCACTTTTATCTACTTACCAGTTACACTATCAAAGTTTATAAATATTTTTGGCTGTCATCTGGTTCTGACTCATAAACCTTACAGCCCTTTTTTGTCTGGAGTAGGATTCTTGCTCCCCTGTAGTTCACTGGCGTTTTCAATTATGTTTATCTTCCTGTTCTGCTCACCCAGCCGTTCTGGTCATTGGATTGATGGCAATGGCAATGTCCACATTCCTCAGTTGGTTTTACAGATTGATGTCATTGGATTGATGGCAATGGCAATGTCTACATTCCTCAGTTGGTTTTACAGATTGATGTCATTGGATTGATGGCAGTGGCAATGTCTACATTGCTCAGTTGGTTGTACAGACCTTACCAGCCTGTGAGGTGTTAGAAGTTGGCCACTCTATAAGCTTTCTGTTAGATCTCCTTAGCTTAAAGCTGTCTGTTTGCTGATGTGTTTTTTTTTTAATGTAATTTAACCATTTTTCATAGCTGCTTATCTTAGTCCCAGTTTAAACTCTTAAGGAGTTTGTGTGCTGCAACTTGTTTAATGTATTGCCAAAATATCCTGCTTTCCTGGCCTGTAGTTTGTGGTTAAAAGAATATACGCTCACTTCTCCAGAACCTGAACTTTCCAACGACATTCATAATGGTGTGACTTCATAAAAGACAACTCTGTGGTGTTGGCCCGCTGGTCCATGTGCCGAATGTAAGGCTCTCGGGAGTTACTTTATTGGGATGTGGTGTGATGTGGTTTATGCTTTAATAGCGCTCACCAGCGCTGTATGTGTATAGCTTAAAAAACAACCAAACAGCACAACGTGTCTGCTTTGTGCATCAGCTGCTGCATTCACTAAGATTTACCGCAGGACTTACAATGCAGAGTTCACAGAAATACCTGTAAGAGTTGAGAGAAAATCAGAGTTCCTTGTAATGGCTTTGAGAATTTTGAGAATGGCACATTTGGAATTAAACAGGAAATTCTACCTTACCAAGAACCTGCTTCCATCAAGCTGAAAAAGTCTAAGTGATTGTTAATTCTGTGAGTGGAAATTCCCTTTGGGAAAGTTGTGAGGGAAGTAGAGCAGTAAAATAATTCAATGTAGACAGACTGCTTAGACTTTCTTGAGTTCTGGTGTATTTCTGTCTTACACTGAGACCAATGTTGTCACAAATTTGTGTGTTCACTACACTTCATACACCATCAGCTAGCAGTAAGATTCCTGTTTTCATTATGGTCTGGGTTGTTGTTTTTCCCTCCTAAGCGAATTGCACTTTGAATCTAGTCATGGAAAGGGTTGCCCAGGGAGGTGGTTGGGGCCCCATCCCTGGAGGTGTTTAAGGCTGGGCTGGAAGAGGCTCTGGCCAGCTTGATCTAGGGTGGGGTGTCCCTGCCCATGGTGGGGGGGTTGGAAGTGGGTGATCCTGTGGTCCCTTCCAGCCCTGACTGATTCTATGATTCTGTAGTGACTTACGGTGGAGAAGGTCCTTTCATCTTGAAGCCTGTGTTGTAGGTTCTTAGAACTTCTATAGAACAATATGGACGTGTTCCTGTGTGACTTGGTCTAGGTGATCCTGCTGTGGCAGGGGGATTTGACTGGATGATCTTTCGAGGTCCCTTCCAATCCCTAATGTTCTGTGATTCTAGAGAAGGAGACTCCGCAAGCCTGTTCCATAACAATAATCATCCGAAGTTTTTAAGTTAATATTAGAATGCCATCATTCCACGTAATAATTCATTCGAGAGAAAGTTAAAATGGAAGTGCCAATCAAGCATTTCAGTGCTATGATGTAAGATCAGTTTGAGTAGAGTTTGAACCAAGTGTTGAAGTTTGTAGCCGATATCCACTTCTCTCAATTCTTTTATAAGTTTTGTGATTTAAATGTAGCTGCATGCTGTCTTCTGTGAAACAAACGTTAATGCTTTACTAGAACAATTAAAATAGTTCAGGTACAGTTTCATTTTCTTCTTTTTTCTCTAGAATTTCACCAGGAGATAGCTTGTTTGACAAGACACCTGCTTCTTCAACAGCTAGAAAAGTAGTCTTCTGTGACTGTGCTCTTGAAGGTGCTGGAGTACATCGATCAGTGAATAAACTAGAGACAGTTTCTCAGTCCGAGTTTCCTCTATCTTGTATAGAAAGTGAGAACAATAGATTTTTTTCTTTGATACCAGGACTGGATGTCACTGCTGAGTATCTCGATCCTGTTGATACTGTCAGAGGCTTAAAGAAACGTTCATCTGGACATGATGAATCTGCGCTTCTGCGGAGAGAGGAAAATCAAACCCAGCTTCACAAATCATCACTAAGCACACGTGTCTCTGCAGCCTCAGTGGGAATGACTGGTGTAGAAAGAGAAGGAACGCCAAGCTCAGGCATTAGAACAAATTCTCATCGCTACAGTAGTCATCTTCATAAGAGAAAATCTCTTCCAAGCAGGGGGAAGCGCCAGAGTTATTATGAATACCACCCAGTATTTCTATTCCAAAGCCTTAGCCAAAGAGATGTAGAGGGATATAGTTATTTTTTCCCAGAGGACCATGTCACTGACGTAGACCAAAAGCTTCTTCCATCATGGCCCACACCTTCTGGCCTCACTGAGTCTAGTGCTCTGTTACTGTGCCAGCAGGCAATAGCTAATTCCAGCATAGGAAGATCATGTGGAGACCTTCTCGGCCAGCGACTTGAAGATGCGATCAATATGTGTGTTAAAGATTTACTGCTCAAGGATGATCTCAGTTGGGCAGAAGCTTCCTTAGCTCTTCTAGAGAATGAATGTGAGAAACGAATTTTAGAAGAAATAAATTACAACCAACAGGAACTTGAAGGGTCAGTTGGGAGCCTGCTTATTGCACTGAAGTGTCCCGGTCTCTGCAATGGGAATGGGGAATGTACAGAGTGGGGCTGTACGTGTTTTCAAGGCTACAGCTCGTATGACTGCAGCGTTTTGTCTGGTAAGTAGGGAAAAAAGAAGAAGAGATTTACTTAAATAATGTTCTCAATGTTTGTGACTTGGCTGCCTTTCCCTCCTGCTTTTGTGTGCTGCTGAAGGTTCCCTATGGTGGCCCTGTTCACTATCCAGCAATTTAGTTTCAGTTGAATACAGCCATAATTGTTTTCTGTTCAGCCTTCTTGTTTCTGAAGGGCAACATGGGCTTAGCTCCTGGTGTGTCAGACTTTAAAAGAGACATTTAAAACCTGCCTGGACATGTTCCTGTGTGACTGGATCCGTGTGACTGCTGTGGTGGGGGGATTGGACTGGATGATCTTCTGAGGTCCCTTCTAATCCCTAATGTTCTGTGATTAGGACAATAGTAATAATAATTAGAGTTAGATCAGGATAATAATGTGTCTGTTTATGCCTTTCTTCATCTTTTTCAATGTCATTGTTTACATAGTTTTCTTATTTGGATAGAGAAGTAAGCATTAATGTAAATGCTTGTGATTGGGTTAGTATACTGGCATTCATTGTCTCGTCTCTACTCCGAAGACCAAGCTCCAGAAATCACAGAGCTGGAGAATGCCGGGCTGTGCGATATCCGACAGTATGACTGCACATCCGTGAGAGCTTTTGGACATGGTTTCAGGGAGTCAGTGAATCTGAAATGTGAAATCATCAGATTACAGGTAGGTCTCCCTCCATAGTAACAACTAAACTTCTGAGAGAAGAGGGAAAAATATGTGTAGCGCATTATTTGCGGACGTGTGTACAGCCCAATGCTTTAGGAGGAGCTAAAAGCAAAGGCGCTCAGCACTTTGCAGCAGACACCGAAGTGTTTGCAAGATTGCCATTTCCTGCATGAAAAGAGAAATACAAAACATAATGGGAATGTTCTGCAGACAAGAGGGAGGTAGCAACATACAACAGCTATCCACCAGAAAAGGGCAAGGGGAACCTTATTAGTAAAAATCAACATGATTGGTCATTTTCTTGAAGTGCTTGTGGAGAGGAATTGAAGTACCTCTTTGAAAAAGGACAGCAAGGTTCAAGACATTTAAATGGTTTCCATCTCAAATCCAGTGCTTGAAGCAGCCCTTTTATAAACATTATCTACTTCAGAATGAGAAAGGCGGTTTTGATGTGTTGGGCACTTTCCTGGGGTAGAATATGTGTCAGCTCAGGTTTGAACAGGAGAGTAAAAGTGTTGCGTTGTGAAAAAAGATGATTCTGTGTAGACTGTTGTTGCTCAGACCTAGAATCTGCCTAAAGCAAGTTTACAAGCAGTTTGTAAGCGTTAGCCTGGAATGACACTTCATGGGTGTAAGCTGGAACGTAGGAGGTTCCACATCAATATGAGAAGGAATTTCTTCCCGTTGAGGGTGACAGAGCCCTGGAAGGGGCTGCCCAGGGGGGTTGTGCAGTCTCCTTCTCTGGATAGAAGATATCCCAAACCATACTGTGGTTTGATTGTTTTTCCTGTGATAAAAGTACTTTCAACATGCATTTCTCTGAACATTAGACTTTCTGTCTTTCTTAACATTTAGTATAGTGACAGACAGTGGATTCCTGGAGAGCCTCTGACTACACCAGCTGCCTTCCAAAATAGCAGGACTGTTGACTGCCTGTTACCGAATGATGGCCAGCAGTCTGATGTCATGGATCTGGTTGATGATGAACCCATTGCCAGGTGGAAAATGAAGGTACTAACAGAAATTTCAAATATTAACTGACAGATATTCTTATTGTGATGGAAAAGTATTAAACAAATTGGAAAAGTATTAAGTAAATTTTAAAAAAAGGTACTGAAGTTAGAACTCAGCTTGCTTAGCTTGGGGTCTCAGTTTCATCACCTGAACTCTAGTGTTGAATGCTGTTTGAGAGTGTTCTCGAAGGGCAACTGGTAGATAAAGACTTTGGAGGTACAGAGATGCACATTATTTAAATCTGGAATATTGTGTCCAGTTCTGGGCCTCTCAGTTCCAGAAGGACACAGAACTGCTGGAGAGAGTCCAGTGCAGAGCCACAGAGATGATGGAGTGGAGCATCTCCCTGATGAGGAAAGGCAGAGGGAGCTGGGTCTCTTGAGCTTGGAGAAAAGGAGACTGAGAAGTGACCCCATGAATGTTGATAAATATGTGAAGGGCAGGTGTCAGGAGGATTGGACCCAGGCTCTGCTCAGTGGCTCCCAATGATAGGACATGGGGCAATGGGTGTGAGCTGGAACAGAGGAGGTTCCACATCAATGTGAGAAGGAAATTCTTCATGGTGAGGGTGACAGAGCACTGGAGTAAAAGCTGCCAACCAGGGGGGTTGTGGAGTCTCCTTCTCTGGAGATGTTTAAAACCCACCTGGCCATGTTCCTGTGCGACTTGATCTAGGGGATCCTGCTGTGGCAGGGGGATTGGACTGGCTGATCTTTCGAGGTCCCTTCCAATCCCTAATGTTCTGGGATTCTGTAACACATCCAATACTTTCATTTCTCCCTCACTGTTCTCTGAGACTTTGCTTCCACCAGCTTTCTGTGCAACCTAAGACTGACCCAAGATCCAGGAAACCTCCCTACTGAGATAAGCAAAACCTCAGAACCAACACATTTGCCTCCAGAACAATGCAACTGAACAGTCGTGGTCTGTGGGAAGAAGAAGTTCTGAAATTACAAACCAACAGTGATGCTCAAAGTAACCCACAAACGCTATAAAAAACCTGTTTTCTACTGTAGGTTTCATGGGAAAACTGTTCATCTTACAGGAAGTCACTTGAAGGCAGTAATTGAGCCAGCTGGAGAATCTTCTCTTCCCTACTATTCGCTTAATATTCTGTTGGAAGGAAAATGTTGTAAATCCTTCCTCATCAGCTCCTCAAAGAAATGGTTTTTGTTAGGTTTTGAAGCTTATTTATTCTTCTAAAAAATAAAATAGTAGTAAGAATATCTTTACTTTCTTCTTGCTCTTTACAACTACCTAAAGGAGGTGGTAGGGAGGTGGGAATCAGTCTCTTCTCCCAAGTCACTAGCGATAGAACAAGAGGAATTGGCCTCAAGCTGTGCCAGGGAGGGTTAGACTGGACATCAGGAAAAAATTCTTCATTGAAAGAGTGACAAAGTATTGGAACAGGCTGCCCAGGGAAGAGGTGGAGCTGCCATCCCTGGAAGGTTGAAAAGCGAGTAGATGTGGCTCTGCAGGACAAGATTTAATGGGCAGAGTGGGGTTGGGTTGATGGTGGGACTGGATGAGCTTGTAGGTCTCTTCTAATAGAGATGTAGAATCATAGAATCATCAGGGATTGGAAGGGACCCCAAAAGATCATCTAGTCCAATCCCCCTGCCATAGCACGATCACTTCACTGGAGAAGTTAAAGAATCAGACTCACTCTGGATTGGAAGGGACCACCTGATCATCCAGTTCCAACCCCTCCACCATGGGCAGGGACATGGTTATCAAGGACTCTTACTATTTATGAACCACAGAATCACAGAACATTAGGGACTGGAAGGGACCTCGAAAGATCACCCAGTCCCATCCCCCTGCCACAGCAGGATTCCCTAGATCCAGTCACACAGGAACATGGCCAGGCGGGTTCATATTGTTGTATTCTGACATTTCTGTTGCATAACACAACACAAAGACTCTAACCAGTGCTAAAGACTCCTCAGCTTGTGGGTACTTTAGGTCAATGCTGCTGTTGGCTTAGTATTCAATCCAAAAATCTCTTAATATCTTTCTTCCTGGAAAAACTACTTATTTTCCCTATTCGTTCCATCTGTACAAATAAGACATCAGTAGCAGAAGCTTGACTATTCCAGCAGGGAGATAATGGGCTGTGTAACAACACAGTGGCTACTCACTGGTGAAAAGTAGCACCCTTGTATTTGCACACTTTCACCCAGGGTCTGAGATACTAAGATATAATGAAGAAGCCTCCTGTACAGAGAAGACAGTATGGAGATCCACTTGAACAGTCTTTATTCCATGCTTCACGCAAGTGACAAATCACTGCTTGACAATAATACGCTTCAGCGGAAAAACACTGCAGTGATTATCAGGAAACCTGAAGTCTTAAGTGTATTTGCTGAGCATCTCTGAAAACACTATTTACTTTACTGTACACTTCAGTTTTCATTGATTGTTTTGCTTGCTGATGTAAGACAGCGGGACTGATGCGCCTCTCTTCAAGAGAAGATTGGACTGATGCGCCTCTCTTCAAGAGAAGATTGGACTGATGCGCCTCCCTTCAAGAGAGCATTGGATGGATGCTCCTCTCTTCAAGAGAACATCAGAAATGCAAAACACACGTTTTTAATCGTAACATGTTATAAGCTGTAAAAACAACGGTCCTTGAACTGAAATGATCAGCCACTACAAGCAAACAAGTTACTATCACCCACGCTCAACCTCCAAGAAAAAAACCAAACATCCCAAGGTTTATTCCTCTAACTAAAGTCTGACCTCACTGAAGATCGTTCAGGGAGCCTGATCTCCCTCACTATATTATACGGAAAGAAAAAGAAATGCCGTTAAAACGAAAAGATGAGAACAATGAGTTTTCAGATACATTTAGGGTCTGCTGAGAAAGAACAGACACTGAACCAGGGCTGGCGCCCGCTTTCATTTCCCTAACTCCAGTCCAGACTCAATAGTCACTGCTACAACAGCCCCTCACCAAAAGCCGATAAACCACAAAGGACGCAGCTGACCAGAAAACACATCTGCAAACCTGTGGCATTAGGCATCATTTTAACTTTGCCTAATCCCATTGATTCCAAAAGAAAAATGCCTGGCTAGTGCAACACTACCAGACACATCTACCCATCTTCTGAAAGACAACAAAACACACAACCTCCCTCACTCTTCAGAACAGCTTCACAGAGTCAAATTGATGCTGCTTTCCCCTCAACTGTGCACGGAGCCCTTCTGGTACCTTCTGAGGCAGAATGGCTAACATCACAATTATTTCAGCCACACACGGGTACAAACCTAGATGAGGTCATATGAATAAAGTGAAATTAGGTACCTTCCTGCAGGAGGAGAACGATTAATACAACCTCCCAACTATACAGCAAGGGCCTATTTTAAGCTGTTCCTCACTGCCTCCTTTTCCACGTTCCACACTGAAAACAAAGCCGCTGATGTTCGTACATCCTGCCCACATGTTTTCTGTTCCCTAACAGCAGGAGTCGATGCCAGCTCTGTCGACTACTTCGCTCTGTAATCAGCATTTTGAGGATCACTGGCCCAGCTTGCCCTATCACTCACACTAATTGAAAACTGATGAAACGCAAAGAGTTTCGGAGAAGAACCTTCTCATTTATACTAAGACACAACAAGGGAAGAATGCAGACCGTCCATTTCGTGGAGCTCAGTATGAGGGTGGCGACGCTCTGCTCAGCCCTAACACTCTCTGCTGTAACCACACAGACAAGTGCTAAGGAAACCACAGGATTTCTTTAACTTGTTGCTTTGTCTTTCTGAGCGTCACAGAAAGCCTGACACCACTTAGCTCATCGAGCCCCCAGGTTCACTTGGCCGGTCACAGAATCACTGAACATGAGGGATTGGAAGGGACCCCAAAGGATCATCCAGTACAATCCCCCTGCCACAGCAGGATCCCCTAGATGTACTCATTAGGGATTGGAAGGGACCCTGAAAGATCATACAGTCCAATCTCCCTGCCACAGCAGGATCTCCTAGATCAAGACACACAAGAACATATCCAGGTGGGTTTTAAACATCTCCAGAGAAGGAGACTCCACAACCTCTCTGGGCAGCCCTTTCAAGGGCTCTGTCACCCTCACTGGGAAGAAGGTCCTGCTCACATTGATGTGTAACCTCCTATGCTCCAGCTGACACCCATTGCCCCTTGTCCTATCATTAGATGCCCCTGAGCAGAGCCTGGCTCCATCCTCCTGATTCTGTGATTCCCTCTACTAAAGGGAAAAACCAGTCTATTTCCCTTTATTTCTTTCCATTAAGATTTCAAAATTGGTCTCTTTGCACCAGAGCTGAAAGTTAACAGAGAACTGGTGTTTGAGAGTCCCTTAAACCATAGACTCATAGAATCATCAGGAATTGGAAGGGACCTCAAAAGATGATCTAGTCCAATGCCCCCAAAAAAAAGAAGTAGGTTTGTTGGAGTCATTTCTCCTTCCATTGCAAGATTAAGATTTCCAGGTTTAACCCTGCACCCGCAGCCGCAGGTTTCTTTGTCCAGAGCTCACCCTAAGTGCTTTCAAATGGAATAAAGCTCCCTCTCCTAATGCTGAGAGAAGGCAAAAAAATCAGCCCTTTAAATGAAACACTTGTCTACAACCGAACACGGACCACCTCACACCTCAGAGGAGTGCGATTCTGGCACGAAAACACGCGCTCAGCTATTTCCTTGGCAGCTTTTTGTAATCAAAAGCTTATGCGAAGCTGCTTGGTTTGAAATGCTGAACTGGAGTGGTGGGGAGACGGCTTCAGGAGCGTGTACGGAGCCTGAGACAAGCAGAGACTATTTAGCGCACGCACCCACGGTTCCCCGCTCGTGTGGGATATTATTCATGGGTTTCTGGGAGGCTAATCCCAGAACGGTTTCAACAGGAACGGTCTGTTTTCCAAAGGGATTTGAAATGAAAGAGGTCGCTCAGTACGGTGCGCGAGGGGAGAAGGAGATGTCTGCAGCGTGCCAAACCCCGCTCAGCACAAATATTTAAACAGATGCTTGGAATTAATTTCAATCTGTGGGGGAATGGAGGTAGCCTAGAAGGAAGCGCACGGGAACTTCAAAGGTCCGGGGGTTTGTTTAGCCGGCCAGAAACACAAATGCTTCAATAAGCCTCTGGAATGAACTGGATGGCACTGAGGCGACTCGGCGGACACTCCACAGACGTAGCTCCCAGTCCCAATAGTGCCAAGAGGCTCCTGCTCCGTCAGCTTCTCTGGTTTTCTCCACAACCGAGGCGGCACGGCTTTACCACCAGTGGTTTTTAACGCCAGTGTCTCTAACACCAGTGTCTGTAACACCAGTGGTCTCTAACACCATCGGGCTTTAACACCAGCGGTTTTTAACACCAGCGCTGGGCAAAGCTGATGGAACTTGCACACGGGTACGAAGCCGGCGCGTGCCCTCCAGGGTTCCCAGCTCGTCCCCGCACTTTCGGGGCAGCTGTTCGCTCACTCCGAAGGGGGTCTGAGCGATCCCGGCGCGGGGCTCACTCACACCAAGGCACCCCCAGCCGCGGCCGCTGTCTCGGCGGGAAGCGGGCGCTGTGCTGGGAGCAGCCCCGGGCCCCGGCAGCAGCCCCGGTGCGGGCCCGCACTCCACGCGGGAGAGGCGGGAGCTGTCGCCCGCCCGCCCAGCGCCGCCGCCCCGGAGCGGAGCCTCCGCTGGGGCCAGC
>JAOXOE010000506.1:13197071-13213453 GCA_028565055.1 Phoeniculus purpureus | reverse complement strand
GGATTGGACTGGATGATCTTTCGAGGTCCCTTCCAATCCCTAATGACTGGATCTAGGGGATCCTGCTGTGGCAGGGGACTGGACTGGATGATCTTTGGAGGTCCCTTCCAGTCGCTAATGTTCTGTGATTACAGCATCAAAATACCTCAGTTTCTGATCTCCTGCCTTCACCACACCACTTAGAAAAGGTGAACTGTTACTGCTTTTGTAGGGAGTGGAGGGTTTTTGTCTGTAAGACTTCTTGTCTGAACCACTCCGCCAGCCAGCCCTTTAACATGTCGGTGTAATTCCTACTTTTCACACGTCTGCTGCAGTCCTGTGTTTTCCTGTGCCAGAGTCCGATTTATATCCATCCAGAATCTCAAACACAGCGGATGATTTAAGCTTGCGTAGCGCACAAGCTGCTTCTCTGCTTCCAAGGTCTCGTCTGCATCAGTGGGTTTTTGGAAGTCTCTCACTATTTCTGAGCCGGGGTGGCCTAACAGTATGAAACAGGACTCTGATGTACTGCAGGGAAAGAACTCGGACTTGCTAACAGAACATTAGTAGCCCTGAGTGCTGCTGCTTTCAGTGGGAGTGAGAGGTGTGTGGCCCCTCTCAGTGCAGTTTGGCCTTGCTGCAGGGCAGGGAGCTGGTGGTCAGTGTGTATCACCCTTTGCAGAGAGGCAGCAAAGTGTGGCTTTTCGAAGGGCTTGCTCTCTTGCTTAAGGGGGAAAGAGAGAAATCAGGACACGTTGGAGTTTTTTGGCTGCCAAAGCATTAGCAATGCTGAATGTTCTATTCTAGATTCTATTTTAATGACGTTTCCTTGATCAGGATAAACCTTCTCATCCTTGGACAATTTGTAACATGAAGTCCCTAACCTAGGACCTGAGCTGTGAGTCCTACATGAAGTAGTCATGTTTTATCTGCTGGGTAACACGGGGAAGGCTGCAAACCACATTCTTTAGTTTTAAGAGGGGAAGAATTTTAGACACTGTTATCCTGCCTTCCTCAAACACAGGGACATAAAAGCCTTGGGGAGTGGTAATGCTGTCATGGGTACAGCAGCTGTGGCAGGGGGATTGGACTAGATGGTCTTTCGAGGTCCCTTCCAATCCCTAATGTTCTGTGATTCTATGATCTTTTGACAGCCCTGAGTAGGAAGTGGAGCGGGTAATTCCCTAACTGAGTTCTATGATGGGTGTTTTCCTACTGAATTCATGCTTATATTTTACTGAGGTTCAGATGCGTTACAGCTACGAACAGATGCGACTCAAGTTGCATCAGCTCTGTGGATGCGCCATCCCACAGGTACAAATAAATGTCATTCTCGTGGAACGTTTGCCTGTTTCTTTAACAGCATATTTAAAAATCACAACAATCAAAGCATATACCCATGTTTTTAAGTAATTTGGGAAGTGAAACGGGCTATTCTACAATGATACGCAGGCAACAGCTAGGACGTTGCTCAAGGCTCACACTTTTTTGGTCTTCGTGTGCTTGTGTAAGTTCTCCATCAGTGAAATAGGAAATAGCTGCTGTTTGAGACCAGGCAGGCTATTAGTCACCGCTTGGCATCCTGCAGGATGCTTAAGTACTCCCACTGTGTGCAGCACCCTGTGTTAACTTCTGTGTGTTACACACTGACTGACTTAGGGAAAGCACGTAGCGCCTCCCTCATCTTTCCTGATCATCCAGTCCTCACCAGGAGGTGGGTCAGGGTAGGAGGTAGCGTTGCAGGTACATGTGCAAGGGCAAGTGATAGACTTGACAGCGCTAGGGGTGCAGTTAGGGTCGATGATCTTGAAGATCATCTTCGATTCTTCAGGTCTATGCATGAAATTCTGGAAGTGGGTTCCCTGGTTTTCTTCTCTGGAAAGGTCTGGGTGACTTGATCTAGGGGATCCTGCTCTGGCAGGGGTTGGACTAGATGATGTTTCAAGGTGCCTTCCAATCCCTAATGTTCTGTGAACCTGTGATCATATTCGAATGCTTTAACAAAACTCATGATGACAGTTCTGTTTCCCTTCATGCCAGCATCTGGTTGCTTAAAGCTTTCTATGGTTAATCCACACACTTAGAAGCCCAGGGCTCAACCTCTTGACCCTCTCTGAATCAGACTTTCTCAAAGGCATATAAGCAAAACGCTATGGAAATGTCATTGACTTCGCTGCACTTCATTTCACTGGAGTATTGTTGAGTGTTTGTGTCTCCTGACATGTGTGAGTTCGGTCCCTGTACAAGTTTGCTTGCATGTGGGTGGTAATGTTGTCGATCATCAAGTCAGATGAGTAATTAGAACTGAGCAAATCAAAGACCATCCCCGTCTATAGTGACTCAAAAGACTTCTTAGTGCATCGCTGTTGTCATGTGTCTGAGCTTCATCTTCTTGACGCTGGGGTGGTTTTGTAACCTTTGTTATGTGTGAAGAATAACTCAATAATTAGATGTTACTGGAAGAAACATAATTCAGATTATCCTTACAGTTCTTCATAGGGCAGACTGCTAAACAGGAAGCTTCATCTGTCGTCTGTCTTAAACAACTACTGAGTTTCTGTACCAGGAAGTTAGTTCCTCTGTCTTAAAAGCTTAATGGTTTTTATCAGAAATGATGTCCCTGTCACACTTTTTTAATACCAGATCACAGCATCACAGAACATTAGGGAGTGGAAGGGACTTCTAAAGATCATCTAGTCCAACCCTCCTGCCACAGCAGGATCCCCTAGATCCAGTCGCACGGGAACATGGCCAAGTGGGTTTGAAACGTCTCCAGAGAAGGAGACTCCACAACCCCCCTGGGCAGCCCCTGCCAGTGCTCTGTCACCCTCACCGTGAAGAAGCTCCTCATATCGATGTGGAACCTCCTCTGTTCCAGCTCACACCCACTGCCCCTTGTCCTATCACTAGATGACACTGAGCAGAGCCTGGCTCCATCCTCCTGACACCCACCTTGCACATCTTTATCAACATTCATGAGGTCACCCCTCTGTCTCCTTTTCTCCAAGCTCAAGAGCCCCAGCTCCCTCAGCCTTTCCTCATTTAGGGGGATGCTCCACCTCCTTCATTACCTCTGTGGCTCCGCGCTGGGCTCCCTCCGGTAGTTCTGTGCTATTGCATTACTTTTTCTTCCAGTTAAGGTCTACAAAGTCTTGTGTAATATCCTCCTTCTGTGTTAGATTCATCTTAAAAACCAAAACAATTAAAAGCTGTAAGTACTCAAATTTCACTTCTTACTCTTCTCTAGAGTGTAAGAAGGAGAAATTGTGTCTCAGGATGGGTGGTAAGGGGTAGCTGAAAGGAATCACAGACTCACAGAACATTAGAGCTTGGAAGGGACCTCGAAAGATCATCCAGTCCAATCCCCCTGCCACAGCAGGATGGAAACTGCTGTTTTAATTTCATTCTGTTCCAAAATATTACTCATCCTTATCTTTTATTTTTAATAACTCAGAATGTGTTATTCTGGCATCAGAAGCTAAAACGTTTCATCGCTGCCCTTTAAACTAGAGAAGAGAACCTGTTTTGAGGTAACGTTTGCAGTCCAGGGTCGTGACTCATTTCTGCAAACTTGAGTGGACTTGTGGAACTAGCTGCAGTTTCTCTAAACCTCTTGGCGACGTATGAATTCAAGTCCAAACATAGCTGGAGATGCTGTTCTTAATCTCTTAATCTTTCCAGTCACGTACCGCAAAGGGCTGTGTGACTGGTTCTAAATGTGCAGTATTGAATTTTCTGTGTGTGAAACTGCAGGGTTTATAGATGCCAACAAGTCGAGCAGTTGGTGCTACTTTCCTGGCATCCTTGAGAATACAGAAATACTGTTTCATGGCCCTTTCCAGTGCTCTGTCACCCTCACTGGGAAGAAGGTCCTCCTCACACTGATGTGGAACCTCCTCTGTTCCAGCTCACACCCATTGCCCCTTGTCCTATCATTAGATGACACAGAGAGGAGCCTAATTCAGTGATCAGACTGCTAGTAAGAAAGCACCAGCTGTGTCTTTGCTTTCCTGTTTGCTCATGAGTAAAGCCTGCCAAACAAAACATTTCATGTCCAGTAAAGTGACCTTGTTTCTGTTGTGTCTTCACAGGGGTGCCAAAGTCAGACCTTCTACACACAAGATCTTTAAGGGGGCACAGAGACTGCTTTGAGAAATTCCACTTAATAGCAAATCAGGACTGCCCGCGATCCAAGCTCTCCAAGAGTCCCTATGCAGAAGTGAAAAACATCTTGAGCAAGAAAATAAACTGGATCATACAGTACGCACAGAACAAGGATTTAGACTCTGATCCTGAAAGCTCCAAACCTTCCCAACACCAGCTTTTTAACTTCAGACATCAGGCTGACAGAAAACTACTCCCACAGTTTGACTCTCCAGTACCTAGGTACTCCGCAAAATGGATCGGTGGGAAATCAGGAGATATCTCAAGCTGCTCACAAACGCTTTTGGAACCGAATGAATCCACTGAGTTCAGACTCGGGGTGTTACAAGAAGCAGGTGCTACCTTCTGTTGCAGCACTGTGTTGTGGTCTAAGCACAACCAGGTCCAGAACACTGACAAAGCCGAAGGAGATTCACTTACCGGTGTTCGCAGAAGGCATCCGAAACACAGCCGGGAAGAGCGTAAGTACCTGTTCACACGCCGTGTGGCAAGCGAGGGCGTTCTTTGAAGTCCCTCTTGACTGCTTTTGACATTGTGGACTTGCTGGGGACTCCGTCGTTGGTGCAGGGGTTCAGTTGGAGTGTCTTGGGGGTTTTGGGTTGCTTTTTTAGGTTTTCCTCTTGTATCTGAGTGTGATACAGGACAGCCTAACGTACAGAAGACAGTTACTCTTCGATTGACTGCATTCACTTTGATGTGTCAGTCCAGGCAGTTGCACAGCCCTGCCTGTTGAGATTGTGTTTCAAACCTGCCTGGCCATGTTCCTGTGCAACTTGATCATAGAATCATTAGGGATTGGAAGGGACCTCGAAAGATCATCTAGTCCAAACCCCTGCAACAGCAGGATCACTAGACCAAGTCACATAGGAACATATCCAGGCAGGTTTTAAACGTCTCCAGTGAAGGATCTAGGTGATCCTGCTGGGTCAGGGGGACTGGACTGGATGATCTTTCAAGGTCCCTTCCAATCCCTAGAATTGATGACACTGGGAGTAGTCTTAGGGGTGCAGATGTGTCTTCAGTAATAGTAATAACAAATCTTGTCGTTACAGTGACTGTGATGACTCTTGAAGAGTTAAAGCAACTTAATGAAAAACTGCTCAAGCAAATCCAGGGTGAGAACTTTGCTGCAGTCATTGTTATTGTGTCTAAAAAGACCCCAGAAACGGTGATGGCTTTCCCTTCAGTGAAGTTTTGAACTGCAGTCTCCTATATATCACATTTCCATGGATAAAAAGAAACTTCTAGGTGCTGCCATTAGGCAACTTCCAGGCATAGTGACTCTGCCACCTCCCTGGTAGCCTGTTCCAATGTTTGATAACACACTTGGTGAAGAAATTCTTCCTGATGCCCAATCTAAACCTCCTCTGGTGCAACTTGAAGCTGTTTGCCTCTTGTCCTAGAATCATTCAGGATGGAAAAGCCCCCTAGGGTCATGGAGTCCAACCATCAACCCTACTCTACAAGTTCACCGCTAAACCAGATCCCCCAACACCACATCTAAGCGTCTTTTAAACTCATCCAGGGATGGGACTGAGCCCCTACCCTGGGGAGCCCATTACAGTGCCTGACCGCTCCCTCTGTGAAGAATTTCTTCCTGATGTCCAATCTAAACCGACCCTGTTGGAGCTCATCCTATCAGTTGTTACTTGGGAGAAGAGACCAACACCCACCTCACTCAAACCCTCCTTTTAGGTAGTTGTAGACAGCAGTAGGGTCTCACCTCAGCCTCCTTTTCTCCAGGCTAAGCAGCCCCAGTTCTCTCAGCTGCTCCTCATAGGTCTTGTCCTCTAGGCCCTTCAGCAGCTTTGTTGCTCTTCTGTGGAGCCACTGCAGTGTCCAAAACCAAATTGTAGTTCAGATACGGCCTCACCAGTACCAAGTACAGGGGAGCACTCCCTTCCCTACTTCTGCTTGCCACGCTGCTTCTCATACAATTGGGATCAACTGAATTCTAACTTAGAAACTGGTCCGCCTTGGCTCAGGCCACTTTGAAAGTGGTGGACCAAGCTGTGCTGGAGCCAGAGAAGCTGTGTTGCTGTGCATGAAGCTACTCTCTCAAGAGAGTGGTGCCTCTCTGACAGCAGTCTTGATGCTGCTTGCTAACTTTGTGTCTGGGGACCAAGGGCATTAACCTGGTAACTGTTTTGCAGATGTGTTCGAAGACCTGGCGCAGCAAGTCCAAGAAAAGGACTCTCTGGCCTCGGAGCTCAACGTCCGTCACATCGCTATCGAGCAGCTGCTGAAGAACTACTCCAAACTGCCCTGTCTACAGATGGGACGAGCAGGGATGAAACCAAACATCCCCATATGAGGGGGATACGACTCCTCTCACCCTATAGAGTTAACTTTCCCTAAAGGCTTTGGTAACCGTTAAGTAACCGGCTGCGCAGGTAGTTAGATGCTTTTGAGGAAACATCCAGTTCTCTTTGGATTCGTAATCCATGAGGAGGCTGAGTTCTACTTCGGTTTTAACAAAAGGGCAGAGGTTTTATGTAAGGAAAACAATTGTAATGGGTTTTTTTGACACTTGAGGCTTCTTTTTGTTCCCCGTGAATGGGGGGGGGGGAATTAATGATTTGTTGACAAAGAGGTTGTTTCTGACCAAGAATGACCTGAAGCCTGTAAACCTGCCTCCTTCGTGCAGAGGAAAAAGAAAACCCGCAGTTCTGATCAAATGTGATCACGTTACACCCAAGAGAGCTTTAAGGGGAGACCAGTGTTAACGAAACTCGTGTTTTCTTATTTATTCGGAGCAATATTTTATTACCGACGTTTTATACTAAATATCACTATTTTAGGTACTTTTCCAGATTATCTTGATAAATATCCGAATGACTCTGTGTCACGTTTCTGCCTGGCGTCGACCCTTCGTCCTCTTGCAGGTCTTTGTATCGTTCACGGTACAATTTTTAAGTAATAAGAACAACTCTTGTTTCCCAAAGAGAGAGAAGAAGTGATGGTGCGTCACTTATTTTTATCAGCTTTATAACCGAAGAATTTGGTTCAGGAGAGAGGTTTTAAGAGAAGCAGCACAGTACTTCCTTAAAATTTAAAGCACATACCCACACTTCGGTTTTAACACGTCGACATGGAGGGTGTTTTATATGTGTGACGTTTTCACTGCTGAAAAATTGCTTTGAGACTAAATAAATTTGTAATAAATACTAGCAGCACCTTGTTGTGCCTTTTGGTAGGGTGGGACCTGCACAGGCGGGTGAGCTGCACAGGGAGGAATTGAATGAGCTATAACAAGGGCAGCGTAGAGTCTGGCACCTCGGCAAGAACAACCCCAGGGACCGGTTGGGGACTGACCTGTTGGAGAGCAGTGGAGGAGAGAGAGACCTGAGGGTGCTGGTGGACAGCAGGAACCAGCAATGTGCCCCTGTGGCCAGGAAGGCCAGCAGCATCCTGGGGTGGATCAGAACTGGGGTGGTTAGCAGATCAAGAGAGGGTCTGCTCCCCCTCTACTCTGCCCTGGTGAGACCACATCTCGAGTGTTGGGTCCAGTTCTGGGCCACCAGAACCACTATCTCCGGTTGCTCACTCAGTGAGTCCTATCTATTGTGGGAAGGAGGGGAAGGAAGAAGGTGGCACAGCAAAAAAAAAAAGCCCCATATGTGGTGGTCTGAGCCAAGACTGTCTCATCGTGACTAGCCACAGAGGGACCCTCTCCACTGTGCTGCTAACTGTAACTCTGGCACAGCCAGCCAGACCGCTTCATTTCGCAAACTTAGCTGCACAGGCTGTTTTCTACGGCACCTTATCGCTGTTCGTAAGACACTGCTCCGAATTTGCTACTAAAAAAAAGAGGGAACCAAACATACCCCTTCTTGATTCATACCCAGACGCAAGTTCAACTCTGTCCAGAGACACTCTTCACACTAACCCTTCCTCGCGCTCGTGGGAAAAGCAAGTTCTTGGTGCTCTGACAGAGCCCTCGTTCCCACGTCAGGCTTGAGGTTTGCCCAGCAAACAAGGGCTGAATTATAACTTTGAAAGGAGCAGCATGTACTGACTGCCAGCCGCCGAGCAGCCCTCACATCCACTGATGCTCTCTTGCGTGCACAGACATGCACCGTCGCAGACCAGCAGAGACAGGAAGGCACCTCAGACCACCTGGTCTGATGCCTGCGCAGAGCAGAGTCAGCTAGAGAAGGTTGCTCAGGGTCATGTCCAGCTCTGTTTTCAGTATCTCCAGCAATCACAGAACCACAGAACATCAGGGATTGGAAGGGACCTCAAGAGATCATCCAGTCCAATCCCCCTGCCACAGCAGGATCCCCTAGATCCAGTCACACAGGAACATGGCCAGGCAGGTTTTAAACATCTCTAGAGAAGGAGACTCCACAGCCTCCCTGGGCAGCCACTTCCAGTGCTGTCACCCTCACTGGGAAGAAGTTCCCTCTCATATTGATACAGAACCTCCTCTGTTCCAGTTCGCACCCATTGCCCCTTGTCCCATCATTGGATGACACTGAGAAGAGCCTGGCTCCATCCTCCTTCGCATATTATTCACGTTTAAAACCCGCCTGGAGATGTTCCTGTGTGACTTTGTATCTAGCAATAACCAGTAGGATCAAATCAAGTTTCTTTCATAGACTGATAAATAGGAAGTGTTAATTAGCCCATTATAAAATAGCAGCAAATTCGGCATTGAGGGTGACGGAGCACTGGAAGGGGCTGCCGAAAGGGCTTGTGGAGTCACCTTCTCTGGAGATATTTAAAACCCTCCTGGCCGTGTTCCTGTGCGACTGGATCTAGGTGACCCTGCTATGGCAGGGGGATTGGACTGGATGATTGGTCCCTTCCAATCCCTCATGTTCTGTGATTCTGTGACTCTTTTCAATGAGGAGGCTGAGTTGTTGTCTCGTTTATAAAACACATGAAATGACCCACTAAGGGGATCTATACAGGAACGTTAAGAAAGCTGATTAAAAAGTTTTAAGTGTAAAACCTCGTAATACTTCTGCTGCAATGTGGTGGGTGACTTATTTACCTAAAATACTATCCATGGTGCATGAGAGAGTTATCAGCATGTACATGCTTACGATTGTCTGTCCGTTTCTAGACTGGGTTTATTACTATTGCCTAAACGCACTGGTGAGCCATAAGCCACATCTTTTCTTCAGACTCTTCCAGTTATCTGGTTGGAAGCAGTATATGGAGCTGGTAATTTGCTCTGTCAGTAAAGATGTTTATTGGCCCAGCGTAGGAAAACCTCTGCTGTTTGCCATATCTATGAGATCCTTTTCTCCTTATCCTCTAGTCAAGAAAAGGCCATGGTGACTGTGGGAAAGAATGTAGCCAGAACATCTTGATCTTCTCCGATTCTGGCAATTACAAGTTAGCTTCTACTGCATACGTGTACTCTGATGTAGTACATGGAGAGAATTCCTGAAGCATGGAATGAGTGGGTTTTTCTGTTCAGAATAATTCCCCACCCTCAGAAGGACATATATATTCCCCATACTTTTCCCCTCCTTTCTTTCCAAGATGCTCTAGGCTTTCAACAGCCGTCCTTTGAGAAGACCTTAAGCTATATTCCCAGTTCTACAGATGTCCCTGAGAGATTTATTTCAACAGAAATGGTTAGTAGCAGCACTCTGACAGCCTCTACAGTAAAGACAATAACTGATGGGAAGTCACTTAATTCTCAGAGCATTGCTTCTGTACAACCTGCTGTTACTGGAAACATTGCTGATACTCTCAGCACCATCACTGGTCACCTTGCTGACACAGAGGAGACTTCTTCAACACGTGCTGTGATAACTGCATCTTCAAGGAGCCATGATGCATCACCTGAGAAGAAAAGAAGGGGACAAGTTGAGGCATACAGTTATTTTGAGACCACCAGAAAGACTCCTAGCACAAGAATGAATATAAACAAAGTGCTTCCTTTGCCAAGAAAAGCAGTCAAAGGTGCAAATGCTCGTAGAGTTCAGCATCTACCAGCTGAGCGTAAAGCAAGTCCTTTACCTTTTGTATTTGCTGAAGTCACTGTCCCGCCAGAAATGCCTCCTGAAAAACTGAGTGAAGTAGTGATTCCCAAAGCAGTAACTTGCACCGATTTACCCTGTTTTCCTGGAGTGCCTTGTGAGCCAAGTCTGGATGGAAGAGACAAGTGTGGTCGTTGTCCTTATGGTTATTATGGAGATGGCTTCACTTGCAAAGGTATTACAAGTAACTGCACTGGATGCTTTGCAGAATTGACTTGGTCTAGGTGACCCTGCTGTGGCAGGGGGTTGGACTAGATGATCTTTCGAGGTCCCTTCCAATCCCTAATGATTCTATGATTCTATGAACTGGAAGAACATGGTTACTATGTGGACATGCGTAGAGTATTGAGTTCTCTCATTTGCATTATTAATACTGGCACAGTCTAGAGTCTTTGGATGCACTTAAAATATTTTCTTCTGTGTCTCAGACTCCCCACTCATGGACAGGGACCTAACGGATTCTGTGCGATCTGTTCCTTATCACAGAATGCATTGGGCTGGAAGCGACTTCTGAAGGTCTTCTGGTCCAACCCCATTACAGCAAGCAGCGACATCTCAGATTGCACAGAGCCCCATCAGGCCTGAACCTGAATGTGTCCACAGATGGGCCCTCGAGGCAATCTGTTCCAGTGATCCACCACCCTCAGATTAAAGAACCTCAGATGTCTAACCTAAATCCAACTTTTCCAGCTTAAAACCATGACCCCTTGTCCTATTGTTCCAAGTCCTTGTGAACAGTTCTTATAAGCCCCTTTCAGGTATTGGAAGGTTGCTGTAAGACCCCTCCCGGAGTCTTCTTCAGGCTGAACAACCCCAACTCTCTCAGCCTGTCTTCAGAAGGCAGGTGCTCTTACCATGTTATTAAGCAGGTTGTGCTGAAATACCGCTTCCATTTTCCTTACTCTTTTCTTCATTGCCTTTCAGCAAGATGTAGACAAACATGTGGCAAAAACATGGACTGTGTGGCTCCCAATATATGCAGATGCAGGCCTGGTTATGCTGGTTATAGCTGTCAGACCGGTGAGTATTTCGATTGAGCCTGGGGTCACTCATATCCACAAATTCACAATTTCAAGATCGCTGTTGATTTTTCGCACAGCTCTTTGCAGACCTGATTGTAAAAACCATGGGAAGTGCATTAAGCCCAATGTCTGTGAATGTCTACCAGGATACAGTGGCTCTGCTTGTGAGGAAGGTAAATAGAACATGTTTTGCTTTTGAATCCATAAATATCCAAATGATGCTGTAAATAACTTTAATGACTGTTGAATCTGATTGCAGAGGTGTGTTCCTTTTACATTTAATTTCATACAATTCTTTTGTGTGTAGTGAGTTGGTATACTCATCAGGGGTTGTGGAATCTTTTTCTCTGGAGACATTTAAAACCCGCCTGGATGTGTTCCTGTTCGACTGGATCTAGATGATCCTGCTGTGGCAGGGAGATTGGACTGGATGATCTTTCGAGGTCCCTTCCAGTCCCTAATGTTCTGTGATTCTGTAATGTAGATGATTCTAGCTTACCAACCCCAAAAGTGAGAAATCCTGTATGGAAATTGTCTGAGATTTCTTCAGGGTAAGAAAGCAGCACTCTTGGGAGTTCAAGAGACGCTTAGATGTAGTGTTGGGGTATCTGGTTTAGGGGGGAACTCGTAGAGTAGGGTTGATGACTGGAGTCGATGATCCCGGGGGTCTTTTCCAACCTGAATGATTCTGTGACTCCGTGTTCTCTGTTGGAATGGAGTTCTTACTCGTGGCAAAAGGCATTGTACACAGCTCCTTATTTTACTTCCAGTTCTTTGATCACTGTTAAATAATGTCTTTTTTCCTGAAGCATAACCAATCCATGCATCTTGAACAACCTTGTTCTGTGTCTATCCGCAGCACATTGTAAACCACCCTGTCAAAACGGAGGCACCTGCTTGGCTGGAAATCTCTGCACCTGCCCATATGGTTTTGTGGGACCAAGATGTGATACAAGTAAGTGAAAAAACATAAGGGGAGGCTACAGAACGTTTCTCCTGTTCTTCAGGAGCAAGAAAGGAAATGATGGTTTACGTTTTGTATGTACTCTCTTTAATGCTAGCAAATGGCATAATGCCTGTGCCTCATTAATGTTTATAAATATGTGAAGGGTGGGTGTCAGGAGGATGGAGCCAGGCTCAGCTCAGTGTACTCTAATAATAGGACAAGGGGCAACGGGTGTGAGCTAGAACAGAGGAGGTTCCACATCAATATGAGAAGGAACTTGTTCATAATGAGGGTGACAGAGCCCTGGAAGGGGCTGCCCAGAGAGGTTGTGGAGTCTCCTTCCCTGGAGACATTCAGAATCTGCCTGGATATGTTCCTGTGCTACTTGATCCAGGGAAACCTGCTGTGGCGAGGATGTTGAACTAGATGATCTTTCAAGATCCCTTCCAATCTCTAATGTTCTGTGATTCTGTGAGACTGTATTAACCTATTCAGCAGCTCTTCTGTATGCTATTTCCAGTCTTAATATTTTTTGAATGAGCTGAAAAGTTAATGAAGCATAATTTATAACATATTTCTTTTTATCCCCTCCTACTCTGTATCTACTTAACCTTTTTTTTTGCCTGGCAGTGGTTTGCAACAGACACTGTGAAAACGGTGGTGAGTGTCTTACTCCAGACATCTGCCAGTGTAAACCTGGGTGGTATGGACCTACGTGCAGTACAGGTAACGTTCCCGCAACTTCCTTGTTCCTGGGACATTGTCCATTGGACCTCCTATAGTTTGATTCCTATCCTTGCAGTAGAAGTGTAGACCTCATTTGGATGTTGTGCTTCTTGTTCTTCCTAATCCTGTTTCTGCAGCAGTGTGCGACCCCGTGTGCCTCAATGGTGGTTCCTGTACTAAGCCGGGTGTTTGCCTTTGCCCACACGGATTCTTTGGTGCCCAGTGTCAGAATGGTAATATTTTGGGATTTGGTTTTTTCCCTTCCTCCCACCCCCTACTAGCTGCTATTAAGAGGAAACCTATGAGAAAACTTTGCGATCTTAAGGCGCTAAATTCACAATCAAGTCATGTACTAGTGAAACAGAGATATTACATTAATTTCTTAGATTCCACGGCTGGTTCAGTAAACGTCCAAGGAGAAACGAGACTCAAAATTTGCCTTGAACTTCTGAGCAGTGTTCAACCAGTTTCATTGTGTATTATGTAGTCGTGGTACTGATGCGCACACACAGCTGCCAAAGAGTGGTCAGGGACTGGAATGGGCTGCCCAGGGTGGTGGTTGAGTCGCCATCCCTGGATGAGTTTAAAAGACACTTAGATGTAGTGTTGGGGGATCTGGTTGAGGGGTGACCTTGTAGAGTAGGGTTGATGGTTGAACTCGATGATCCCAGGGGTCTTTTTCAACCTGAATGTATCTATGATTCTTCTCATCTGTTTTTGTCTTTATTATTCAGTGGGCACCAATCCACGTTAATATGATTTTTACAAGACAAGCCTGATAATGCTGAATTCTGCATAAGCTATCAGAATCTCAGTGCTTCACTCTAGTTCCCTACAAGGACACCACCAAGTCAAATAAAATGCCTTTGTCTCTTGTCTGTGTCTTTTAGCTGTCTGCACCCCACCCTGTAAGAATGGTGGTCACTGCTTGAGAAATAGCATCTGTACTTGTCCTGATGGGTACACAGGCAGAAGATGTGAAAAAAGTAAGCCACTGTTAAAAAATCCTGCCAGAATCTGAGAGTAATCCGTAAGTTATTCTGGAATCAGTCAAATGTATTAAACAGCAGATGTTTTTTGATTTGAAGGTGTCTGTGAGCCAAGGTGCATGAATGGAGGAAGGTGTGTAGGGCCAAACATCTGTTCTTGTCCTTCAGGATGGAGAGGAAAAAGATGTAACACTCGTAAGTATCTTTTAGTTAAAGGGAGATGTAAATAATAAGTAAAAGTGATTTCCTAAGATGTAACCAGACTTTGTGATGATGTCTGTGCAGCAATCTGTCTTCAGGAATGTAAGAACGGTGGGGAGTGTATTGGACCAAGTATGTGTCATTGCCTGCCACAGTGGGAAGGAATCCAGTGTCAAACACGTAAGAATGATGTGACCTATAGACCTTGTGCTTCACAGACTCACAGAGCATTAGGGATTGGAAGGGACCTTGAAAGATCGTCTAGTCCAGTCCCCTACATCGAGTTGCACAGGAACACGTCCGGGCGGGTTTTAAACATCTCCAGAGAAGGAGACCCCACAACCCCCCGGGTAGCCTGTTCCAGGGCTCTGTCACCCTCACTGTGAATAAGCTCCTTCTCATATTGATGTGGAACCTCCTATGTTCCAGCTCACACCCATTGCCCCTTCTCCTGTCATTCAATGCCACTGAGTAGAGCCTGGCTCCATCCTCCTGACACCTGCCCTTCACATATTTATCAACATTAATGGAGTCACACCTCAGTCTCCTTTTTCCCCAGCTCAAGAGCCCCAGCTCCCTCAGCCTTTCCTCAGCAGGGAGATTCTCCACTCCTTTCATCATCTCTGTGGCTCTGCTCTGGACTCTCTCCAGCAGCTCTGTGTCCTTGAACTGAGGGGCCCAGGACTGGATGCAAGGTTCCAGATATAGTCTCACCAGGGCAGAGTAGCAGGGAAGGAGAACCTCTCGATCTCCTAATTCCGATCCAGTGCTTCAGCAATACATAGTGCCTAGAAGTCCTACAGCTTGGTTATGTTTTAACCCATTAGGGTAAAAGGCAGGGTAAAGAACCCTGCCCATTCTGAAGCCCTCTGGAATACTGACAGTAGTCTGGGACCACATCAGTGTGCAGCAGCTTGCTCTAACACTGTACAGTGCTGCAACAGCCCTGAGAAGCCATTGTAATAGCTTGAAACAGTAGGAGGGTTTAGTAGTAGGATGTATTAAAAACCATCTTATTCATATTCCTCCCATTCTCTTTCAGCCCTCAGCTCCATAGAAATCTGCATCTTTGCAGAAAGGGGGTGGGATGGGCAGAAAAGCTTCCTTGGCTCAACTTGGCTTTGAAGCCTTTCACTGAGGGGTGTTTCCTTGTGAAAATAATCACTGAGTTGTTCTCAGTTCCTATAAGTAAGCAGCAAAAGTAGATCTAGTAGCAGTCACTTTTCTTCACCAAGTGTTTTTCATGAATAAAGCCATGTATGTACCTCTTTTGTTCTAGCTGTGTGCAACCAGAAGTGTCTCTTTGGAGGCAAATGTGTGTTGCCTAATACGTGCTCCTGTCGTCCTGGTTATACTGGAGTCCTCTGTGGGAAGAAAATTCAGGTACGTGTAGAGTCCAGACACCATCACAGATACAGCTGCTTGGGAGCTGTTACATAGTTCACCTTTGTTTGATGAAGCAGCATGAAGTACACCAGAAGAGTTTGTCTGATTTCTTCCTTTCAGTCTCGAGTGAGGGAAAAGTCATCAAATTCCTAAGAGCTGTTGGAGTAATTTGTAGGCTCTAATACTTACAAAACAGTTGTCAACACCCAAAGGAAACTTCCTTTGCTTGAAATTAAGCTGATTGTCTCTTGCCACTTCCTAAGGTGCAGCAGCAGGAATGTGTCACCACAGCATCTTCTAACTTTATGTATTTATTTTCTCTCTAAGGTCCAGAGGCATCGTGGTTGAAGAAAAGAAGCTTATTGGTTAAATTGCAATGCTGCATGAATGTGTGAGACTTGAAAACAGTAAGACTGTTGGGGCAACGACAGAGTTTATTTAAATGAAAGGGATATCCAGAAGCCTTATTTTAAAAGTTATGTCCTACAGTCATGAATTTTGGTGAGCTTCAAGACAACTCTGTAGTCATTAAAACGCGCGTATATCTGATTTTTTGCTATCTCACGCGCAAGCTCCACATCCTCTGATACTTCACTGGGCTTGCAGAGTTGATGAATGGTGTGACCCCAGAAATTTTCAGTGTATTGATGTAGTCAGCTGGACTATGAGATGTCCTCAGCATGACACCAAGCTGGGAACAGTGGCCGACACCCCAGCAGGCTGGGCTGCCATTCAGTGGGACCTGGACAGGCTGGAGAGTTGGGTGGGGAGAAATTGAGTGAACTGTAACAAGGGCAGTGTAGAGTCTGGCATCTGGGCAAGAACAACCCCAGGGACCACTATAGGTTAGGGACTGACTTGTTGGAGAGCTGTGTAGGAGAAAGAGACCTGGTGGTCCTGGTGGCCAGCAGGATGACCATGAGCCAGCAATGGGCCCTTGTGGCCAAGAAGGCCAATGGCATCCTGGGGT
>JAOXOE010000506.1:13181932-13196971 GCA_028565055.1 Phoeniculus purpureus | reverse complement strand
TGAAGGGTGGGTGTCAGGAGGATGGAGCCAGGCTCTGCTCAGTGTCATCTGGTGATAGGACAAGGGGCAATGGATGTGAGCTGGAACAGAGGAGGTTCCACATCAATATGACAAGGACCTTCTTCACAGTGAGGGTGACAGAGCACTGGAAGGGGCTGCCCAGAGGGGCCGAGGAGTCTTCTCTGGAGACATTTAAAACCCACCTGGACATGTTCCTGTGCGACTGGATCTAGGGGATCCTGATGTGGCGGGGGGATTGGACTCTATGATCTTTTGAGGTCCCTTCCAATCCCTAATGCTCTGTGATTCTGTAAATAAAAAGAGGAATCCCAGAACACTTTTCTTTTAGGCTTCACTCCTTTGTTGAGCATTGCAAAGCTTGCCTTCAGGGTTTTTTTGGATGCAGTTAGTGCCTTCTTTTAAATGAGACCATTTTTTTAAGAAGGGTTTTAATATTGATATGTTTTAATATTAATAACAGAACATTGGGGATTGGAAGGGACCTCAAAAGATCATCTAGTCCAATCCCCCTGCCAGAGAAGGATCACCTAGACCAAGTCACACAGGAACATTGTTTTAATGTGTATTAATATATTTTCCTTCCTCCTATGAACGAAACAGCACTGCAGTTGTGTTATTAAGGTAATAAAATTACCCTGTTGTTATCACAATAACACGATAAAGTTCAATGCAATGCTCAGGCCAATGTTTAACAGAGCAGAGAATTATCTGGCAGAAAATTCTTCTTTACATTTTTTCCAGTCTGTTAATTTTTATAGCAGTCAGTAGGATTTTTTTTTTTATGGCAAACAGATCTGTTCTCATTATCAGCTTTTGTAAAGCAGGACTCAGAAAGTTCTTATTTAATAATGATTCTTCAAACTTTAATTTGTTAGTCTGTTGTTAGTCAGGTTGATTGCTGTGTTATGTCCTTCTCTGGAGATGTTTAAAACCCACTTGGACATGTTCCTGTGCAACTTAGTCTAGGTGATCTTGCTCTGGCTGGGGGCTTGGACTGGATGATCTTTTGAGGTCTCTTCCAATCCCTAATGTTCTGTGATTCTGTGATAACAAATAAACTATAAACATAGCAATAGAAATGTTGACAGAGCTTAGCTTAGGAGTCACAGAATCACAGAAGCATTCAGGTTGGAAAAGACCCCCGGGATCATCGAGTCCAACAATCAACCCTACTTTACAAGTTCACCCCTAAACTAGATCCCCCAACACTACATCTGAGCAACTTTTAAACTCATCCAGGGATGGGAACTCAACCACCACCCTGGGTAGCCCATTCCAGTGCCTGACCTCTTTTTCCGTGAAGAGCATCTTCTTCATGTCCAGTCTAAACCTCTCGTGTTGAAGCTTGAAGCAGTAATGGTCTCTCAGCAGCTCCCTGGCAAGGGCACAGAGAAAAAGAAAACATTATAAATGCTCTGAACTGGAATGACAGCTTTTTCCTTATTGATATCTACTGCATATGGTAAAGGTACCTAGTGTATTGAACAACCACCATACTTAACAGCTATATTGAAGTAAGAAATCAGCCTGAGCCAGTGTTTTCAAGGAACTCCCCAGTTCACAACTTTCCATTTAGATTCTCAGGCTCTCTCTTATTGCACACTTGGCAGGAAAGAGCGTTATCCATGCGCAGATTTATTGCAAGCACCTCAGTTTTCCTAATAGCTTCTGTGTCCCAGAGGCTGTAGCATCAGAACCATAGAACATTAGGGATGGAAAAGACTTTTAAAAATCATCTAGTCCAGTCCCCCTGCCTAAGTAGGATCAACTAGATCCAGTGGCACAGGAATATGGCCAGGTGGCTTTTAAATGTCTTCAGAGAAGGAGACTCCACAACCCCCTTGGGCAGCCCCTTCCAGTGCTATGTCACTCTCACCATGAAGAAGTTCCTTCTCGTATTTGTGTGGAACTTCCTATGTTCCAACTCATGGTGTCCTCTCTGCAGAGCAGCCCCGTGATTTCCTCCTGGCTCCTCTAATGTAAGAGTGAAGTTGCCCAAGCCAGGAAATGAGTGTCTGTAACATTCCCGTGAGTTTCACTCCCCACCACCAGCAAGCACAAGAGGCTATCTCCACCTTGCTGGTCAGTATTAAGACATACCTCTGTCATCTACATTTCAACCCTCTTGGATATGTTCCTGTGCGACTTGATCTAGGGGGATCCTGCTGTAGCGGGGGGATTGGACTGGATGATCTTTCAAGGTCCCTTCCAATCCCTAATGTGCTGTGATTCTGTGACTCAAAAGATCAGGCTTCATGCACTGAGGTCAAAGACAAACTGGGGAATTTCCAGGCAGACTGGAGATTTTATTGTTTCCAAACTCAGATTTGGGGAACCCCAAATTACAAGCAAGTGTCTGGCGACTGGTAAGAAGCTCACTTTAACAAAAATTATGCCCCTTTTTAGTGCTAATGTCTTACACAATTTTTCTTTTCAGTAAGGGTTTCATCTGGGAAATCCTGGAGAAACACTGAACTCCACAACAGTGCCATGAGATCACTGCTTAAGAGGATCTTACTACCGTCACAACCTGGTGTAGCTCCCTGTCTTTTGGAAAGGGCTAAACAATCTGATATGGGATTTGGTTTAGGGGAGAACATGTAAGGTAGGGTAGATGGCTGGACTTGATGATCCCAGGGATCTTTTCCAGCCAGAGTGATACTGTGATTCTTACACTAAATCACTCTCTGGGGTGCATCTACCGTGCAGTTCAAATCTAGAGAATTTACAGTTTATACAGAATTTCTAGTTTGTATCTAGAGTCCAAACCCTCTTGAAAAGACTTTCCTTTGCTTTCATGTAGGCCCCCCTCAGGTACTGGAAGGTCAGAAGAAGGTCACCCCAGAGCTACCTTCTCTCCAGGCTGAACAGCCCCGACTGTCCTCAAATATGTCCATTCCAGCATGTCAAGCAATTCAGCTGCTACCTCTTCATCTGGAGAAGGCAGGAGGCACATGAAGAGGTGTCACAGAGAGCAATGGAAAGATGAACTGCTGAGCCCTGTTGTCTGTATTTCAATCTGCTCTGCCGAAACCATCTTGTCAGTTCCAAAACATATTAAAACATAGAGCTCCAAGCCCGGATTAATCAGCTTTCCCTACAGAAGTCTTTTAGGCCAATAATTACTGTCTACGACTAAGTTATCTATCGGATAGATCCCAACTGCTGTACTGGACTAGGTGACCTTTCGAGGTCACTTCCGATCCCTAATGTTCTGTGATTCTGTGATACCCAGTGCTGGGTTTGCTCCTTTTATCGCTAGTGAGACTGACATCTAGTGGTTTAATTCAGGGGTCTCCAAGCATCCTCTTAGTCTCAGCATACGATAAAAGGTACTACAATCACACTTTTCCATGCTTTTGTAAAAGTGTGGGAGTCACAGAATTGCAGACCATTAGGGATTGGAAGGGACCTCAAAAGATCATCCAGTCCAGTCCCCCTGCCACAGCTGGATCACCTAGATCCAGCTGCACATGAATACATTCAGTCGGGTCTTAAATGTCCCCAGAGAAGGAGAATCAAACACTTGACCTACGTATAATCGTGTGGTTTGGGGTCTTCACACATACTAGTCATGTATTTGCCATTCTTCACAAACAGTCTTTTGGCCTCATAAAAGCCAATCAGTGGAAAGCGAGTGATGAGCTAAGGCAGGTTCCTTCTCCTTTCTGAAAGAGGAAGGAGCAGCCTGGATCTAAGCCTGTTGCGTGACTATAGATTCAGATGTCATTTTTGGCTTAACTTCCCCTTTCCCCCCGCCTGGACATGTTCCTGTGTGACTTGATGTAGTCCTCCTGCTCTGGGGTGGGGACTTGACTGGATGATCTTTCAAGGTACCCTCCAATCCCTAATGTTCTGTGATTCTACGACTCTTCTGGCTTCTAAGAATGGCCTGATGATCTAGAGAGGCAGTGGCTAAAATCAGGAGGTTGCTTTAGTCGCACATCCCTATTGGATTTGGGTTGATGCACTACAGTTTGTAGCCAGGAGAAAGGCCAGTCAAGGGTCACAGAAGGTTTGTTTGACTTTCAAATAAAAATTGTCACTCATCTTGGTTGAGGGTGAACATAATGGACTGATGATGGATTCTTTTTCTTCTTAGACATTGTGGTTCCTGGCAAAAAGAGAAAAAACCCAACACGTGCACATACACTGCAGAAGTTTTCTTACAGAATCGCAGAATCACAGAACATTAGGGATTGGAAGGGATCTTGAAAAATCATCCAGTTCAATCCTCCTGCCACAGCAGGATCACCTAGATCAGGTTGCACGGGAACACTTCCAGGTGGGTTTTAAACGTCTCCAGAGAAGACGACTCCACAAACCCCCCTGGGCAGCCCCTTCCACTGCTCTGTCACCCTCATTGGGAACACGTTCCTTCTCATATTGATGTGGAACCTCCTCTGTTTTAGCTCACACCCATTGCTCCTTGTCCCATCGTTAGGTGACACTGAGCAGAGCTTGGCTCCATCCTCCTGACACCCACCCATCAGATATTTATCAACATCAATGGGGTCACCCCTCAGTCTCCTTTTCTCTAAGCTGAAGAAACCCAGCTCCCTCAGCCTCTCCTCATCAGGGAGATGCTCCCCTCCCTTCATCCTCTTTCTGGCTCTGCGCTGGACTCTCTCCAGCAGATCTGTGTCCTTCTTGAACTGAGTGGTCCAGAACGGGACACAATCTTCCAGATGCAGTCTCACCAGGGCAGAGTAGAGGGGGAGGAGAACCTCTCTCAATCTGAAATACCCATCACTAAGTAAGAGTACAGGCACATCCTCTCCTTCCCATTTTCATTCTTGTCTCATTAGACAGAACATCCTGGAGGCGAGTCTAAACCGGTGCACATGCAGCGCTCCACGGCAGGGACCAGTCTTAGCTGGTCAATGCTGTGTTCACAACCAGCCTCACTTTGCAGGAGAGACAAAAAAGCACAAAGCAGGGAAATGCTGAATCTCCAACCTCCATTCATCCCAGTGTATTTTTATGTTTCTCCACATTCCTAGTCCTGTCTAGGCAACAACATTAATTACAGCCGTCTCATTAATATCCAAACATGTGCCCAGGTGTTACAACCTGCTGTGAACTATTTCATCAGCTAGTGCCACTCAAGCTTCAGCCTTTTGCCCAGAGGGAGAGTGAGGCCCTTTCATTGACCCAAAGATGCCTTTGGGCAAAGTGAAAGCTGACTGGAGCAGCATTAACTAGTCCTATTGGGTAGTTAATGCCTTACCCACATTTAGCTTTACCCCTGAGCAGCTCGTTCCAGTGTTCTGTCACTCTCACCATGAAGAAGTTTGACACATCCCACCTCTACTGGCTTTGTTACCACAGATTTTCCATGCCTACTAGAAATTGAAACTTGGTGATTCACAGTACCTACAGAACCATATCACAGAATCACAGATCACTAGGGATTGGAGGGGAGCTCGAAAGATCATCCAGTCCAGTCCCCCACTGTGATGAATAAGGACCCCACAGAGATGCAATGAACAGAAAAGACAGAGGTAACACTCACCACTCTGCAAAAACAGCAGCAAGCTTCATGTGCTCTACCCCAGAAGGCTTCTGTTTCCTCTCTCTAGAGAGAAGCTAAGCAAAGTGTTGATATTGCAGCACACCTTTATTTAGGGAACTGTTTATTTTTCCATCATATGAAAGAGCTGGAATATACAGTCTACCCATCTGTGTTGCTAAGAAACAGGGTGCTGTTGCCTTGGGACCTGATTCAGAATTCAAAGATGAAAATAGTGTCTCAGTAGACTGCATAAATGCAGCTTGAAACCTAGCAACAAGGCCACGAGTTCAAAGACATGCTCTCAGATGTTGGAAAACAATGGTATTGGAAGAAAAATACGACAGAGGAAAAGAAAACATTAATTCAAAACAAACCAGAGCTGTCGCATCACTAGTTATCCTGAGGGATGGAGCTCTCTTTTACTAAACATATTTTTATGACCTGTAAGTTCTGATGCTTTCCTGCCCTGTGCTTTGAGCAGGTTCGTGTTTGCTGTTACAAGTGAATACAGAGCAGCATCAGTATTTACACCAGTGTTTCTTGAATATTCAGCTTGTGCCATTAAAGTGACAGCATGAGAGTCAGGATAGCAGAATTCATTCCCAGTTTGGATTTCAGTTTTCAAGCATTCTGCCAACAGAAAAAGGTAATAACACTTTTCATATGGTATGGACTGTGTAACTGGGAGCAATTACGAACCACATACATGTACAGACTGTTTTCTGTATTGGCTTATGTGCAAGTGAAATATAACAGCACAGCACTCATGGGGGCCTGGAGAATAAATCTTATAAGGAGAGTTTGAGAGAGTTGGGGCTGTTTAGTTTGAGGCTGTTTGTTTGTTTAGTTCCCTTAGCTAAGGGGAGACCTCATAGCTCTCTACAATTATCTGAAAGAACATTGTAGAGATCATAGACTCACAGACTCATTCAGGTTGGAGAAGACCTTTGGGATCATTGAGTCCAACCATCAACCCTACTCTACAAGTTCACCCCAAAGATGTTGGTGCAGTCTCTTCTCACAGGTAATTAGAGATTGAACCAGAAGGAAGGGCTTAAAGCTCCCACAGGGAAGGTTTAGACTGAACATCAGGAAGAAATTCTTCTTGGGGAGAGTGGTCAGGCACTGGACTGGGCTGCCCAGGGTGGTGGTTGAGTCCCCATCCCTGGATGTGTTAAAAGTTGTTTAGATGTAGTGTTGGGAGATCTAGTTTAGGGGTGAACTTGTAGAGCAGGGTTGAGGTTGGACTCGATGATCCCAGGGGTCTTTTCCAACCTGAATGAGTCTATGTAAAATTATATATAAAAATTATATAAAATTATACAGAATAGCAGCCTTTCACCTGAATCATGATGTGCTGTTAGAAGTGATAATCAGCCATATCACTGTAAAGTCTGTTCCCTTTGGTTGCCAAGTGTCATTACATAGCTGAAACTGTGCCCAGCCCTCCAGCTCCAATGCCTGGCCTCCTGTGGCCAAGCTAGAACTGAGTTATAGCTCTCAGCTAAGGAAACAGGGCTCAGTTGTTTTTCTTTTCTGGTGTTTCCTCACAAAATCACAAAAGCTGTTTTTCAGCTGTGGGGTATGACTGGATTTAACTGGAAATGAACAGGAAGCAAAATTCAGTGGTCCTGTATCCCTAGACCTATGTGGATAGTTTGAACTTCCTAACAGCACACAGTCACCAAAATAAAGTCACCCTTGTCCGTTAAATGTTTCTAAGTTTCCTTAATTGCTTTAATTGCTTGGAGTCAGGGTCAACAGAGAAACTGTGAGAGCACCTTCGGTTTTGGTAGACTCACAGAATGTTCTAGGCTGGAAGGGACCTCTAGAGGTCATCTAGTTCAGCCTCTCTACACAGGGACAGCTCTACCTGGGGCAGGTTGCTCAGAGCCTCATCAAGACTGACCTGAAAAGACTCCAAGGATGGGGCTCCCACCACCTCCCCAGACAGCCCATTCCAGCCATCAACCACTCTCACATTGAAGAACTTCCTTCTAATACCCACCCTAAACTTATCTTTTCTCAGATTGAAATCATTGCTCCTTGTCCTATCTGTACAAACCCTCTTGAAAAGACCTTCCCCTGCCTTCATGTAGGACCCCCTTCATGTTGGTTGGGTTTGATGGGCACTCAGAACCCTTTCAGAGAGCTCACTGCACACCAATACATTTTTCTATATGTTAAATGTATTTTTCAGACTTTCAGCTGAAATTGAAGTTGGCGATCGTAGCTGAGATTTGTCAGAGGACTTTGCATTACTTCAAATACAGAAAGATCTGACAGCGACCCAGAAGTAAATGATAAGATATAATTGGATGAGCCGTTGCAAGTCTATGCTGCTGAAACACCTACATTTCTAGCAGAAATATCAGACAGAATTTCTTAAAATCACTTGAAGAAATAAAACCATGAGACACCGCCAGCAGATGGCAGCCTGTTACTTATTTTACAACGTAGAGGAATTTTAAAACCCAGGGAATCACAGAATCATAGAACATTAGGAATTGTAAGGGACACAGTCTAGTCCAATCCTCCTGCCCCAGCAGGATCACCTGGATCGAGTCACACAGGAACATGTCCAGGTGGGTTTTAAACGCCTCCAGAGAAGGCGACTCCACAAAACCCCCGGGCAGCCCCTTCCAATGCTCTGTCACCCTCACTGTGAAAAAGTTCCTCCTCATATTGATGCGGAACCTCCTTTGTTCCAGCTCACACCCATTGCCCCTTGTCCCATCACTGGATGCTGCTGAACAGAACCTGGCTCCATCCTCCTGACACCCACTCTTCACATATTTATACCATTACAGTGCTGACTGTGGACCTCTGCCTGATATGCTTAAAAGCAAAAGACGACATTGGTTCTTCTGTATGGTGAAAAAAACGCTCAGAAGCACTGAAAATGGGACTTTGTTTGAAAAACTTCACAATTCTAGGGATAAGGTCCATGTCTGGATTCACTGTGAGTCATAGTCATTCAGGTTGGAAAAGACCCCTGGGATCATTGAGTCCAACCATCAACCCCAGTCCACAAGTTCACCCCCAAACCATGTCTCCCAACACTACATGTGAACACTCACTTGAAAGCACCTAGTCCTCACCTTTGACCTTGCACTATGTGAGTTACACTTAATGCCCATGCTTATCAAATTAACAGTCCAAGAATATCCTCTTCTCCTCCTTCGGCCACTTGCTAAAAGGAAGTGGAAGCCATGACTGAACTTTAAAGAGACCATCTGGCAGAAAATCATCAGGCATATGCAAGCGCATCCAGAAGAGAGATGGAGAACATTGGGACTTTTTTGTTTGGACAGTAGAAGGCTCTGAGGGGATTTAATCCTTGTCTATAAATGCATGAGGGCTGAGTGCCAAGCAGAAAGCAATCCCCCCTTTTCAACAGCATCAGACAGGACAAGGGATGATAGATGCCAGCTTGAACACAGAAGTTTCACCTCAACATGAGGAAAAGCTTTACTATTGGGAGAGGTTGCCCTGGGAGGCTGCGGAGCCTCCTTCTCTAGAGATGTTTCAGCCTGGGCTGGATGTGATTTTGTGGAGTTGATTGAGGCTTTTTAGGCAGTTCTGCTTTTCAGTAATTTGTATCCTGCTTGAGCAGGACGCTTGGACCTGATGGCCTTTGAAGGCCCCTTCTACCCCAATAAACTGTGTAAGCTCTGTCTGTGTGTGTGTAAGCAGATCAAGCCTTCTGGTATCTTAAGTATAATGCTCCTGTGTTTCTGCACTCTGGTGACATGATTTGGATGCCCAGCTGCTCATTTCCAAAGGGATGGGAAAATGCTGACATAAATTTGTAGGTTTATTGCTTTTTGAAGTTTCCTGGGCACCGAGGAGTGAGTGGCAATTGAAACTGAGCATGGGGTTCTTCTGATTGACGTTCGTAGCTCCAGATGTTCCTGCATGAATAGAGGTTTTATTGGGTAAGAACTGTTCAAAATACGTGAACACACGCTGGGTAGAAATTAATACTTAGTATAAGAGAGGTTAGCTGTAAGAAACATGGAAATCTGCAATGGTAGCCCAGGTTTAGATAGGAGCATAAATAAACTGGGAGAAAAAGTGACTAGAAAGATGACAATTCGCTAAAGATCTGAATAATTCAGTGTAGTCAAAATGAAATGGACCATGAAGAAGTGTAGGCAATGGCTGGGTGGTAAACTGACAGATGAAATTTTGCTTTGCTAAAGAATCTTATCTGTACATGACGGGCTCTTGTTAGTAATTGCCACTTAGAGAAGAGAACATATTATTGCAGATGGTTCTCTGGAAACATGCTGTTAATGCTTAGCTGCAGTCACAAGGCGGCGAGCAGAATGGTTCTCTTTACTGGGAACGGAACAGAAAACATTGCGATGAGCCTGTGTGAGGATGTGGGGTACCCATGTGTTTCATATGTAGTGATGGGTGGTGAAAACACTCGTAATAAAGAATGATTTGTGGTTAGGGGAGAGCATTTGGTCAAATAATGAAGTTTCCAGCTAAGAGGACAAAAACCCTTAAAAAAAGAGCTCTCTTGATGCCTTCACAGAATCACAGAACCACAGAATAGTAGGGATTGGAAGGGACCTTGAAAGATCATCCAGTTCAATCTCCTTGCCACAGCAGGATCACCTAGACCAAGTTGCACAGGAACATGTCCAGATGGGTTTTAAAAGTCTCCAGTGAAGGAGACTCCAAAAATCCCCTGGGCAGCCCCTTCCAGTGCTCTGTCACACTCACCATGAAGAAGTTTCTTCTCATATTGATGTGGAACCTCCTCTGTTCCAGCTCACAACCACTGCCCCTTGTCCTATCATTAGATGCCAATAAGCAGAGTCTGGCTCCATCCTCCTGACACCCACCTTTCACATATTTATAAACATTAATGGGGTCACCCCTCAGTCTCCTTTTCTCTAAGCTGAAGAGACCCAGCTCCCTCAGCCTTTCTTCATGAGGGAGATGCTCCACTTCCCATGAAGCACTTCTCTAAGAATTAGAAATTATGGCTTCAGTTCTACCCTTTTCCCTCCTTTTTGAATGAAGAGGGCTCATAACAAATTCCTTGGTGAATGCTGCATTTGCTCTAGGTGGATACTCCTAACTCCAAAGGGAAATAACATTATGTTTCAGGACCTAGATGTCAAAGCTGGAAATTGGGCAGAAATCATGGCAGCAGATGATTTGGAAAGTCAGTCCATCTGCAGTTTGCATTTCACTATTTACAGATGAGGAAGAAGATCCCTGTTGCTTACTGTAAGGAAAATGAGGGTGGTAACTCTAAGTGAAAGCTGCAGGCAGAGTGATACCGTGCTGTCAGGCAGTCTGAAGGAGATCCTCTGGAATACTAAGTACTAAAAGGAATTTTCTGAGGTGGAAATACAATCTATCTATCTGACCATCCTTAGATTAAATCAGTATCAGTCATGTCAGCAAATGATGTTATTGTCTTTACGAGTTATGTAGATGAAGAAACAAAAAAGAGACTTTCCAGATGGTTATTGAAAACTAGTGAATTCATCCTTTGCTAGTTTGACCACTGATTTCTTCAAGATACAGTAAGGGGGCAATATTCCAGAATATCTGCTAATCAGGAGACATCACTTGAAGCCTCCCAGAACATAAATTGCTTGTCTTTTAAAGGAAGGGATATTTGTAGCTGATCTGTTGCTTAAAGAACAGCGGCTCTAGTGAGGGATATAGTCCCCCGATAAGCCTTGCCTGCCAGATGACATATCCCAGTCTGGATTTAGGACTTACTCTCTCTTAAGCTTTCACTGAACTCCTTTGTGCTGCCCTGGCCTTTAACATCTAACACTCAGCATCACTCCTTACAAAGGGGAGTTTGTCAGTCAACTGGATAAGATTTAAAGCTTCTTGCTGCAAAAGGATCTTAACTCTATTTGATCTCTGTTGGCCTGACCATGTATCATCACATAGTTTGCAGAGGAAGATTTGAACTTTGGACTATATATATGCAGTATTGTGAGAGCCAAAGATTATGTCCTGCTTTATTTTTATTTAGATAGCTTTCATAAAAAGGCCAACAGCATCCTGGAGTGGATCAGAAGGGAGGTGGTTAGCAGATTGAGAGATGTTCTGATCCCCCTCTACTCTGCCGTGGTGAGACTTGTGTCCAGTTCTGAGCCCCTCACTTCCAGTAGGACATGGAACTGCTGGAGAGAGTCCAGTGCAGAGCCATAAAGATGATGGAGTGGAGCATCTCCCTGATGAGGAAAGGCTGAGGGAGCTCGACCTACATCCATTGATCCTGGAGTTAGCTGGTATGAGTGGCCCTGAAATGAGTTGCCCTGCATGGGCTAGACACGCCTCTAATTCCTGACCTTTATAAAAAGCTACTCAGAATAAGGGTTTACAAAACAGTTATTTTAGTGTAAACCAGGATTTATTCTGCTCAGTCTCTAATAAGATTTCAGAAGAAATGGATTTATGAAATCTGTGGGCTTGTTCCTTACTTCCATGAATTATAGCAAAGTAACACTAAGCCACCATTTCCCCTCAAACACCACTCTCTATACTAGTTGAAAAAATATGAAATCTTAATCTTGTTATCACATACTGATCAGCATTTTACACAGTAATGCAAACCTCTGTCATTTAATCTTCCTTTCTGCTGCTCCAGCAGTAGCTCTGAACAATTAATTCTTGTTCACACTGCTTTGACATTGACTTCAGTGGACATACTCAGCTTCTTCATGATTAGAACTAAATCAGGACTACGAATACCTAGAGACATCTTCCTGCTTTCACGGAATCATAGAATCATTCAGGTTGGAAAAGACCCCGGGATCATCGAGTCCAACCATCAACCCTACACTACAAGTTCACTGCTAAAACAGACCTCTCAACCCTACATCTAAGCGACTTTTAAACATATCCAGGGTTGGGGACACAACCACCACCCTGGGCAGCCCAGTCCAGTGCTTGACCACTCTCTCCAAGAAGAATTTCTTCCCAAAATCTTCCAGTCTAATCCTCCCCTGTTGAAGCTTGAAGCCCTTCCCTCCGGTTCTATCACTAATGACCTGTGAGAAGAGACCAGCACCAACATCTCTACAATATCCTGTCAGTTGTAGAGAGCAATGAGGTCTCCCCTCAGCCTCCTCTTACTCAAACTAAACAGCCTCAACTCTCTCAATCTCTCCTGATCTGATTGATTCTCCAGGCCCTTCCCTGCACTCCTCTGCATTCACTTCCGCAGCTCTCTGTGTCTCCCTTGTACTGAGGTGCCCAAAACTGGACCCAGTACTTTCCTGAGTTATCACTGGAGCAGTGGTAGGATACATCCTATACAAAGACCCTGAATCTATTCGGTTTCAGATGCCACAAAAACCCCAGAAAAAAAGTGTATCATTTTCAAAAAAACCCAATGGGTAAAGGGGAGAAAACACTGTATTTCTCCTAAAGGCTGTACAGTGATGATAGGAATTGTTGATCTATTTTCAAAATAAAAAGCAAATTGATTTTTTTTCCACACTTTTGAAAAAATACAGCATAGAACGACTCAAGTTTTAAAAACTTCCGAGAAGCACTCGTTGACATGCTCAAGGGGACATGCTAATGGTCCCTACCAAGTGATGTTTTTTCTTATAGTCTGGATTGGAACTGATAAGGCTTCTGTATCACCTGGTGAATAATCTAAACATTTTTAAACCCATTAGCTACAGAAATCTGGTTGGTTTTTGTTTCTTGGAAATCTCTTACTTCAAGGTAGAAAGTATAGATACTATTGGTTATGGTTCTCCAGGTTAAATCTGGATATGATGTTCCATCTGTGCTTGCTTGTCCCTAACAAGCAACACCAACACCTCCATGATAACTAGGTAGGTTGTCATCTACCTTTTTATTCAACAACGGCCCCTGCCCTGCAGCAGCAACCCAGCTTCCTCTACAGAGACTACCTAGCCCTGTAGTCTGAGACAGAGCTTTGGCTGACTCTGAGCTGCTCTGTTGCAAGCTGCTTGGCTGCACTTCCTTACCAGCCACTTCACTTACCCGCACAGAGTGGCAGGTGAGAGAAAATGCTCATCAGGACATACAAGCTCCATCTGCCATATTCCCCACAGATATGCTCTAAAAAAAATCTGAAATTATATAAATTATACAGACAAGCAAAGAGACTTCTTCCTAAGCTGAGAAGTGACACAATCAATTCAATTTCGGTTTATTTTTACCTGGCTTTACACTTTTAAAAGTATAAGGGGTTCAGAGACAGACTATAACATACAGACAACTTTGGAAGCAGTTTCTCAGTGAGAGCTGCAAAGCTGAGGAGACTGTTTTGATAATATTTACTATTTATACTGTAAATGATAAACAGTACCTTATGTGTTATCCTCCATACATGTGTTACAATCATAGAATCATCAACGTTGGAGAAGACCTTCAAGATCATCAATTCCAACCATCTTCTTCTCTAGCACAAGGCCAGAGGAAAGTGCCATCAGCAGCTGTGGCAGGTAGCAGGTGGCAGCTGAGCTGCATGAGGCTGCAGGGTTCTGATACTGCGACACTAGGAACCAGCAGGACTGACGGACCCCGTCAGTGTGACAATTTCACCTTCTAACCAAGAAGTCACGCAAAGTGGCAGAGATAAGAGGTGCTGGAACTGTGCACTAGAACAGGCTGCCCAGGGAGGTTGTGGAGTCTCCTTCTCTGGAGACATTTAAAACTCGGCCGGACATGTTCCTGTGTGACTTGATTTAGGGGATCCTGCTATGGCAAGGAGATTGGACTGGATGATCTTTCGAGGTCCCTTCCAATCCCTAATGTTCTATGATTCTGTGATGTTCTCCCTGAAAACCAGCCTCGCGTTGCATGCGGCTGTGAATAACTACAACCAGCCACTTCTCCCATGAATGTTAGAAAAGACTGGCACTATTTTTACAGTTGCTGCAAAAAATTACCTAGCCAACCAAAGACATCTCGACACAAATCTCACGCTTAAAGAAATTACAGATGAGGTATTTAACATGCATAGCACCTGGGATACAGTTGATTGAGGAATGTAGATTACAAATGCTCAGGGGAATCTATTAGCAGCAATGTCCTGCAGTGAGAGTACCCAGCAAGGTAACAAAATCATTTCTAATGAGAGTATTCCCAAGAAAAAATAAATCATTAATGGGTTCCTGCTGTGGTAGGAGTATTCATGACTTATGGAGAGACAGTGGTGGTAACTGGACCGGAGGAGGAAAACAAGGGGTCCTTTTTACAAGATTGATGGTGTTATTTTATACCAACCAGGTGTAGAGGGGGAGTAAAACCAATATGTCTAATGACAGCTCACTAAAGAGATTATTTATTCTGTGCCAAAAGATTTCAGATAAAGAGTTTAAACAGCCAGCCCCCAACTCTCACCAAGGAAGTGTGGAGTAAGTTATAAGACTTCAGGCCTAGTTTAGCTTCTTACACAGAATCACAGAAGATTAGGGATTGGAAGGGACCTTGAAAGATCATCCAGTCCAATCCCCCTGCCACAGCAGGAT
>JAOXOE010000506.1:13161395-13172467 GCA_028565055.1 Phoeniculus purpureus | reverse complement strand
GTCCCTCAGCGCGGGGAGGCGGCGGCAGCTCGCGACCCCATGCCCGCGCTCCGCACGCGCCACTGCCGTTGCCGCTGCTCCGGCGGCTCCCCAGCATCTGGCGGCGCGGCGCCGCCCAGCCCGCGCCTAGCTCCGAGCGCCCCGCCCCGCGCCCTCTCATTGGCTTCGCCGAGCCGCGGAGGTGGGGAGAAGACCGCCCTCCGCTTTGCCGATTGGCCGGCGGCGCGGCCACTCAAGCGAGAGCTCGGTTCCTACCGCCTCTCCTCCGCCGAACTCGGGGAAAGCGCGACTGCGGTTCAGGGCGGTGCCGCCCGCCGCCCACGCCCGGCCCCAGCGACCCCGATCCGCCCCCAGCGTTGAGGGGGTGCTGCGCGGAGGACACCGCTGCTCGCACGTTTTCCCCCCCAACCCGCCACCACCGCTTCGGCAGCGCTACCGCGCCCTCCGGTGCTCCCGCGGGCGGGCGGTGCTGCCTGCCTGTCACCCCAGCATCCCGCGCTCATTGGCTGCGGCCGCTGTCACTCTAGCTCCGCCCCTAACGGCCCGCTTGGCGGCACCTCACGGCGCACCTGCGGCAGTGCGCGGCCGGCGGGGAGGGGCGGCCAGCGCCCTCTGCTGCCGCAAGGCCCCGAACCACACGGGGAGTCCTCGAGGCCGCCCGGTTGCATCACTCCTCTCCCGCGGCACCGACCGCGCCCTCCCGTCGCTAAGCAACGGGCCTCACGGCGCAGCGCGAGAGCCGGCCCCTCCCGGCGGCGGCCTTGCCCTCAGGGCCCGGCCTGGCCCTGCTGTCCCTCCGGGGAGGCCGTCAGCGACGCAGCGGGCAGCCCAGGCCTCTAGGCCGTCGTCGTGCCTCTACGGCTGCGAAAGACCCGCTGGCTGCGGTGCCGCCGTCAGCCACGACCTCTGCGGATCCTGATGAGCTGTGGTGAGCTGTGAGCAGGGTGTCTGGCCGTGGTTGCCCAAATAGACAGTGGTCCAAGATGCTGGGCCCGGCTGTGTTCTTACTGTGCTGTTCCAGCCCTTCGGCTCTCTCCATGAAACGGGAGACAAACAGTCTGGGAGGACCTGGGAATAGGTGGGTGAGATCACCCATCCTGTTAGGTGCTGACCACACCAAGACAGCTGCAGCATTGAGGTCTGAATGAAATTTAGTTATAAAAAAGGTTTCCTACAGCAGAAGGATCTGTTTTGATGTCTTAAGCAGTGAAACCCTTCAAAGCCAGAATTACTGTTACCTATAAAACACTTTTATATGTTTTACTGTTTTTACTAGAGCACGCAGGTTTTAGGAGGAGGCCTGGAGCAGTGTTTTGTCTCCAATATTCTTGCGGTCCCCATCTTTCTGCTCTTTCCCACAGCTGGTTTAATTTACTGCATTAGCCACTGTAGTTTTTATGCAGCTGTGGCAATGCAGAATCCAACTTCTTCCCCTGCTGGATGCAGACCAGCTCTGTGTAACATCCACACAGCACAAAGGATCAGGCACCTTCAAGTTAGAGCAGAACATGCTAGAAACATTTTAATCTATAGCCCTTAGTCCGAAAAAATGTAACTAATCTTTGTAATAAAAGCGTATGTGTTTCCAGCAGGTGTAGGGGAGATTCTTCTCCCTCTCTGCTCTGGTGAGACCACACCTGGAATGCTGTACCCAGTTTTGGGCTCCCCAGTTCAAGAGAGACAGGGACCTACTGGTCAGAGTCCAATGGAGAGCTATGAGGGTGATTAAGGGACTTAGAAACTCGGAGCCTTTCTTCGTAGAGGAGATGTTCAAATCCAGACTAAACTGGGGCTGTTTAGTCGACAAGAGAAGGCTGAGAGGCATATTAATGTCTATGACTATCTGAGGAGTGGGTGTCAGAGGAAGGGGCCAGTCTTTTTTCAGTGGTGCCCAATAATAGGACAAGGAATAATGAGTGTTAGCTAGAACATCATAAGTTCCAACTCAGCATAAGGAGAAATTTCTTTACTGTGAGGGTGACAGCACTGGAACAGGCTGCCCAGAGAGGTTGTGGAGTCTCCTGCTCTGGAGACTCAAAACCCACCTGGATTCAGCCCTGTGTGGCCTGTTCTAGGGGATCCTGCTCTGGCAGGGGGGTAGGACTAGATGATCTCTAGACTTTTAAACACATCCAGGGATGGGCACTCAACCACCACCCTGGGCAGCCCAGTCTAGTCCCTGACCACGCTCTCCAGGAAGAGTTTCTTCCTGATGTGCAGTCTAACCCTCCCCTATTGAAGCTGGAAGCCCTTCCCTCTGGTTCTGTCGCTAATTCTCCGTGAGAAGAGACTAGCACCAACATCTGTACAGTGTCCTTTCAGATAGTTGTAGAGAGCGATGAGGTCTCCCCTCAGCCTCCTCTTCAAACTAAACAGCCCTAACTCTCTTCGTCTCTCCTTATCAAATTGATCCTCCAGGCCCTTCCCCAGCTTCGCTGCCCTCCTCTGCACTCGCTCCAGCACCTCAGTGCCTCCCTTGTCCTGAGGTGCCTAAAACTGGACCTAGTAATCAAGGTGTGGCCTCACCCGTGCTGAGTACAGGGGGACAATCACCTCCCTCCAGGCCAGGATGCCATTGGCCTTCTTGGCCACCCTGCTGGCTCAGATTCAGCCTCCAGTCATTCAGAACCCCCAGGTCCTTTTCTGCCTGACTGCTTGCCAGCCACTAAAAGAGAATGAATTCAATGTAATAAAACATACAAAAGAGAATTAATAAAACATACAAAAGAGATTTAATAGTAGCACAACACTGTATAGCAACCAAAACTCCACGGTGTGCTGTAGGCAAGATTTCTGACTCCCAAAGTGATAAGCTATCCATTGCAGTCCTACTGGAAATAGCAACATTCTCAGTCCTTTACATCTGAGATTCACGTTGCACTGCTTTTACCTGAGCTCCTTACATCCTGATCTTGCGGACTTTCTTTGAAGGAAGTGGCCGGTTTGTAGGTGGAAAGTAGATTTTACATCTATGAAAAATGAGGAGGAAGTTACTACCCCTAAGACCAATTAACAAAAGTTTCTGCGGTGGCGGTTGTGTTGTACACAGCTTCTGCACAGCAAAAAGAACTGTTCAGCTTATGAGGTAATAGAAAAGCATTTACAGTGACAGTAAACTTGGGCCCTAATTATTTTGTGGATGGTTTTCAGTAATTTAAAATTGGTGGAAACAGAACGTTGTTAAGGAATAATCATAGATTTAGTCATAAAACTTGACAAAGCTGAAATAGATCAAATTGACCTTTATCTTCACCGACAAAATTGTGCATCCCCTATTTTAATGGGGAAAGAATCCTGTTAGCTACGACAGTCTTCCAGACTTTAATGTCTGATTGTTATCAAGATCTGTTCACACTTCAACATGGCTTTATAATAACATACGTTACGATTAATTACAAGGAGGGATATGGGCCAGCTCTTGCTTTCATTTGAGGTATTTTAATTTTCAACATAAAACACTGAAAGATCGCGTTGGTCTTGCTCAGTCAGTCAGATACTAACGGACTGCAGTGCCCTTGAACAGGGAGGGACGCAGAACTGAAGGTTTTCTAGAGTATAGCACAGAATCACTCTGGCTGGAAAAGACTCCTAGGATCATCGAGTCCAACCCTCTACCCTACCTTACAAGTTCACCCCTAAATCACATCCCTCAGCAGCTCATCTGTTCCCGTGCAACTTGGTCTAGGGGATCCTGCTGTGGCAGGGGGCTTGGACTGGATGATCTTTCAAGGTCCCTTCCAATCCCTAATGTTCTGTGATTGTGTGATGCAAACGATCTTCAAACACATCCAGGGATGGCAACTCAACCACCCCCCTGGGAAGCCCATTCCACTGCCTGACCACATCTGACTTTCTAGATGAAGAAGGCATCTCATAGACTGAGTGTTTCTTTGTAAGAAGGGATTTATGACTTCAGGGAGGGAATGTTAAGATTAGAGAGACATGAACACATTGAGCAAAACAAGCAGAGCTGTGTTTGTACATCACAGAATCACAGAGCATTAGAGATTGGAAGGGACCTCAAAACATCATCCAGTCCAATCCCCCTACCACAGCAGGATCACCCCATGTGAAATGATCCGTGCTGTCCAGAACGTCCTTGGAGAAATTGTTCTCTTTCCCTCCCTACAGTTAATTTATCTCATCCACCTGTTGTAACTTGCTGTGTAAAGTGAATTATGAACTCTGTGGGGCAGGAACTATGTTTCATTGTGAGTCTTCTTAGTGTTTAGTGCCTTGATCTTAATTAATGCCTGTAGGCGCTTCTGCAAAACAGCTATTAAATAACAATTCAAGTTGATCAGCTCCTCCCATGCACTTCGTGCTGCTTTAGAAGTCAAAGGTGCAGAGTGGGTAGGTGTTACAGGTGTTCGGAAGGAAGTAATGATATCTCAGCTGGTGGGAGTGAAGGGCGAGGCAAGGCTTTGATTATCCTGTACAAGTCTTGAACAAAGGAGGGGTACAGCAAGGAGCACACTTTAGTTTCAACTATGGAGCTAAATGGGGGGAGTGGTCTGTTACTGCTTGATACATGAAAAATAACTGCAAGGTACCTGAATGAGGTAACAGGAACAGGGTTGAAGCCCATACAAGCTTTGTGTTGCAACATAAGGAGGTGCTAATTTCCCTGTGTGGATCATTTTGCGTATCTGTACTTTTCACTTCCTATCCAACTTGTCTGTGGCTCTGAATGACTCTGCCTATGAAGGTCACTCTAATTTCCATACAGTGGCATGGCAGTCCTAAGCTCGAGTACTATGCTTATGAGGACAGACTGAGAGAGTTGGAGCTGTTTAGTTTGAAGAAAAGGAGACTAAAGTGAGACCTCATCACTCTCTATAGCTCTCTGAAAGGACACGGTAGAGATGTTGGTGCTGTTCTCTTCTCACAGGTCATTAGCTACAGAAGCAGAGGGAAGGGCTTCAAGCTCCAACAGGGGAGGGTTAGACAGGAGGAAATTCTTCCCAGAGAGAGTGCTCAGGCACTGGAATGGACTGCCCACGGTGGGGGTTGAATCACCATCCATAGATGAGTTTAAAAGTCGCTTAGACGTATTTTTGGGGGATCTGGTTTAGGGCTGAACTTGTAAAGTTGGTGGTTCGACTTGACAATCCCAAGAGTCTTTTCCAACCCGAATGATTCTGTGTATAAATGGGTGGGTAATAATCATAATTATTGTGGATGGGGAATAACCATAACGTTGTTTATTATTATCATGGTAACCACCAGTAGCTTGGTTGTATATTCAAAGACAGAACTTACTCTTCAACTGGACTCTAGACCTAAGACTAACACAGTAGTACCTCTGTGAGATAACGTATGGTTCTAACAGAACATCACATTCCTACATAAAATCCTGCAGCAGTTTAACTGTGGAGTTTGAGAACCCCTTGAAAATCAGCAGCACCGATGAACTAGCTGCCAAACTGCAGCACGTGAAGTTTTGCTTTTAAGGCCCCTCTTAAATTGATGCACAAAAAAGCCGTTTATCATCTCTGCCACGTCTGCTGAGTTCTTTCTGGAAAACTTACACACTGCATGAATTCTTTGGCTTTGATTATTAAAAAGTAGCTGGTGGTAGAAAATCTAATTTGTTTCCTCAGAATAAATAACAAAGCTTGGAGCAGTAGGAGATGGAGTTGCTGCGTTGCAGCTCAGACCAGCTAATTAAGTCTATTCTCTTCTCATACTCACCTTCACATGAAGCCTAACATTTACATTTGACTGCTTTCATTGTCATAAATAAACATTCTATAGGAGGCTAACAAACAAAACGCCTTGCTCTTGGAGACTGACAGTCACACTGAGCTGCAACTTCAGTGCTGCTTGGGTGTGTTACCTGAAAGAAGATGGTAGTAGCTCATAAATATTCAGAGCAAGTGTTGTCTTGGGGGGCTACAGTTATAATCTCCACCTTCAGAGTTCTGGAGTGTCACCAGCTTCATCTGCAAATCACAGAATCATTCAGGTTGGAAAAGACCCTTGGGATCATCGAGTCCAACCATCAACTCTACTCTGCAAGGTCACCCCTAAACCAGATCCCCCAACACTACATCTAAGCGACTTTTAAACACATTCAGGGGTGAGGTCTCAGCCACCACCCTGGGCAGCCCAGTCCAGGGCCTGACCACTCTCTCCATGAAGAATTTCTTCCTAATGTCCCATCTAAACCTACTCAAATAAGATGGATGCAGTGACTCTGAGTTTCTCCCCTTTCTGTGTGGTTGAGTGAGTAGAGAAACTCCTTCCTGAGATAGAGGGGAGCAACAGAACAGCTGTTCCCAACAGCATCGACGTATAAGGCCTTTGCATCACGAAACTCCCTCCGTAGCTGGTGTTCGGTTAATAACAGCATGTAATTAATAAAGGTTAAGCACAGAGTCTGTCTTCATATGAAACAGTTCACAGACACAGAAGCCAAACCCAGACATACAACTAGTCATGGGGCATTTTGAAGAGCAGAGAAAAGTGGTTGTTGCAGGTACTCCTTCTCTGGAGACATTTAAAAGCCACCTGGCCATGTTCCTGTGCGACTGGATCTAGGGGATCCTGCTTTGGCAGGGGGATTGGACTGGATGATCTTTGGAGGTCCCTTCCTTCAGAGGGGCCCAGAACTGGACACAAGATTCCAGATGTGGTGTCACCAGGGCAGAGTAGAGGGGGAAGAGAACCTCTCTCTGCTAACCACCCCAAAGCATGTCTGAAGAGTTTCCAAAAAAGCATTTGATGGGCCAGATCTTTTACTCTCTCTTTTACTCATCAGGTGTCTAAAGTGCGCAGAGACAGAGACTTCATCTGTCTCAGCAAAAGGAAACATGGATTTGCACTGAGAATGGTATCTGGCCCAATCCTTTGAGATGAAGGACAGATTTCTGACTGGCTTTTCGTTTGCAGGTTTGTTGGGGACTAGGACTTCCCATCCAAAGCTTGTTATCAGTTTCCCCTCTCCCAAGCCAACAGCACTCCAGGGTGCAGCTCACACGAACCGTGGTGCAGCAGTAGCTGTGCAAGTCTACAGCTTTTTCAGGTACGTGGCAGTTGCATCCCGTCCCTGGACTAGATGATCTTTCGAGGTCCCTTCCAATCCCTCATGTTCTGTGATTCTGTGATGTGTTTGGGTCAATACATGCAATTCTGTTTTGGCACAGAAATGTGTTGAAAATCAGCTTTACAGGAGGAGGGGATTGGACCAGATGATCTTTCGAGGTCCCTTCCGATCGCTAACATTCTGTGTGTGAAAAGAGCAGATATTCCCTCCCTTGCTTTGATTTGTGGTGTTAGAAGTAGACTTCAGTCAGCAGACCGTGAGCCAGAGCTAAGTCTTCTAGATGGGCTTTTCCTCAAGCCTAAACAGAGTTGTTTTGGGTGCAGCTGATAAAAACTGCAGCGTTTCGGTGCAGCCAAAGGAATTCTTTCCCCCGGGGCCTCAGGCACTTTCACACCAGCTCGCCGGGAACTGCTTGCAGGTTGAGGTCTCCAATTCGGGCACACAATGGGCGTTTAATACTTGTTTTAAGCACCGGGTATTTGCTCCAGTTTCTCAAACAAAAGGTCATTCTTCCTCTCAGTCACAGCACTTACAGTCACGGTGCTCAAGGGTTTCGGTGAGAAATCCGAACCGGTTATTGCGTGTTCTAGGAACACGTCAAAAGGGAAAGCATCTCCTATCCTAGGGAGCTCACAGGATGCTTAGGTGAGGGGAGAAAAAGGAGGAAGAACCAAGCCAAAGAGAAAAGGAGGATGAAAGAGCAAAGTTTCAGGGAAGACAAACTGTGTGTGGCTGGGGAGCCCTGATTTCAGCTCAGCTATAGTCTAGATTTTAAGCCTTATCAGCTCGCCAGGTCTTCTTTGTAAGGAAACAGCAAAGAGTCAACACCATCTCCTGACACCCACCCTTCACATATGTATCAACATAAATGGGATCGCCCCTCAGTCTCCTTTTCTCCAAGCTCAAAAGATCCAGCTCCTTCAGCCTGTCCTCATCAGGGAGATGTTCCCCTCCCTTCACCATCCTCGTGGCTTCAGGTTAAACAAGGCTGCACAGACCAGAGGAAAAGCAGGTACCAGAAGCCTTTTCTGGTGCTTTAAATATGGGACATTCCCATCACCTTTCCTCACACAGTCTTAAAAAAGATCACTTTGAGCTTTGGGAATTCACACATGGCGATATTCAATTGGCAAATGCTGGAGCACATCTGCAAGTGCTAGGATGGAAGAGAGTCTGGGACCAAAAGCTCTGCGTGAGAGCTGCACTTGACTGTGAGTGTCTGTCAGGAAAGGAAGGGATTGTAAGTGGATCAAAAGTAAGTGGAATTCTTACCTGAGAAAATACCCTCTGTCACGCCTGTCTCTGCTGCAGCAGCTACCTCCTTGCCCAGCTAGGTAGGACAGCAGCTGGTCAGTAGTAAGGACAGCAATCTGTGGCACCATCAAAGATCTCCACAGGCCCATTCATCTAGTTAAGCAGGAACTTAACTGGTGCTGCCCTGCCTGTTACAGGACATCTGTGACCTTCTGAGCCATCTCTGGCAAAATCTAACCCTGAAGGAAAATCTGTATTAGATTCCTCCTAACCAGTGGCCTCTTCTAATCAGGACCTGGCTGGTTCTGTAGGAAGGTCATCAGACAACACAAAGCACAGATGTTAAAATCATCTGATGGCTTTTAGCCTTGATTAAATGAACATTGCCACTGCTGTGAAGTCACTCTGAGTCGCCTCTGTGGAAGCTGTTGAAGAGTGGCATGGAGAGCTGCGCTCTTCTAGCAGCCATCAAGAGGCTTTGGTCGAATAATCGGTGTTACTGCTGCCAGCGCCAGTGTGTGCCAGTCTCTGGGCGGTGAGGTGGGACACCATTCAGCTTGTCCCAGCCTTGCTGCTTGGTTTCACGATACATTCACAGAATCACAGAACATGAGGGATCAGAAGGGACCTCGAAAGATCATCCAGTCCAATCTCCCTGCCAGAGCAGGATCCCCTAGATCCAGTCACACAGGAACGTGGCCCGGCGGGTTTTAAACATCTCCAGAGAAGGAGATGCCATGTAGCACTCCTGCTACAGTCCAAATGCCTATTTAGAGCAGTGATTCCAGCGGCTGCCTCCTCTCCTGTGCATAATCTGCAGTTACATTTTAAGGTTATGCTACTCAATGCAAACCACCACTACTACATAGAGTTGTGATGTCATGTTTGTTTGAAGGATTCCGAAAGCGTTTCTGTTGCAATGAAATTCTACAAAACTACGATGAAAAATGATGCTGTATTTATAACCACCAGAACATGGGGATGCTTGCAGCAGCACAACGAAACTGCTAACTCAGGCTCTAATTTTGCCATTAGAAATGGAGCAAACACACTATTGCTGTGGAGTCTCCTTCTCTGGAGATGTTTAAAACCCACCTGGATGTGTTCCTGTGTGACTTGGTCTAGGGGGATCCTGCTGTGGCAGGGGGATTGGACTGGATGATCTTTCGAGGTCCCTTGCAATCCCTGATGTTCTGTGATGCTGTGATTATTCTTTGCTGAACTTGACCCCACTCTGTACTTCCACACAATTTATTCTGAAAACAAGCCAGAAATGTTTGCTGTGGGTATTGATAAAATTATTAAGCTTAAATGAAAGCATGAAGCTTAAAATCAGCTTAATACGTAGTATTTCCAAGCGCCCCTAGTCCATCCAGCCTGCCCTCCGTCCCTCTTCGCAGAGAGGGAGAGAGATAAATACAGCTTTGTGCGTGCCGCCCGTAGATGTATGAAAAATAAACTTCCTCTCTAGCAAGTGAGCCCAAGAACAATGTTGACAGCAGCTGTTGTGCTGAAAGCCCCGTTGGGAAAACTGTTCTGCTATGAGCTCTCAAAGCTCTTCTTGACAATGTGCTGCAAACCCGAACACCCAGGCCAGGAGACCACAAAAGCCCCTCTGTCTCATGTCAGGGAACTGAAAAGAAGCTTTCACAGCGCTGCAGAACTTGCTGGCAGATTGCGCCAGCTCAGAGCCCTCGGTATTCCGCAAGGGCTTTATGTACAAGGAGGGCAAATCTTATCTAATCCTTGGTTAAGAAGCTGCTATCACTGTTAGTTTTAAAAAAATGAGGAGGCTCGTAGTATGTGTCAGAGACAACCAGCAGGTAATTCCAGGCTGCTCGGTGGCTGCATGAAATGCAGTGGCTGCTGCGTGGCTGCGTGAAATGCAGTAGCTGAGGAACTGTAAATGTCTTTGTGCTTCTTCCAGCAGGAGAAAGGCATCACCTTATCTAATCTCACAAATAACAAGCAAGACCTGTCCTTTAAAAACAACACACACACACCCTGAACCCATTCCCTCTGTTTTATGAAATAGTGAGTTCTGCAGCCAAGTGTCTTTGCAGGCAGCCGTATCCAAAGCCGAGCAGTTTTATAACACCAGTGGCAGTTTCTCTTGCAGAAACAAAAACCATCACAAAGCAATAAGCAGCCAGTTCACTTGGGTTTAGGTTACTTTCAAGCTCTTGGGAAGAATTAAATCTCCACGGGGTAAACTGGCACCAAAGGAAACCCGAATAACTTCTCATTGCCTTGTCCGTCTAAATAGGAAGGTATTTAAACCTACATTAATTATTTGGATGAGGGATTAGAGAGCACTGTGAGCAGGTTTGCTGATGACACCCAGCTAGGAGGAGTGGCTGACACCCCAGCAGGCTGGGCTGCCCTTCAGAGAGACCTGGACAGGCTGGAGAATGAACTATAACCAGGGCAGTGTAGAGTCTGGCATCTGGGCAAGAACAACCCCAGGGACCAGGATAGGCTGGGGACTGACCTGTTGGAGACCAGTGTAGCAGAAAGGGACCTGGGGGTCCTGGTGGCCAGTAGGATGGCCAGGAGCCAGCAATGTGCTCTTGTGGCCAAGAAGGCCAATGGCATCCTGCAGTGGATCAGAACAGGGGTGGTTAGTAGATGGAGAGAGGTTCTCCTCCCCTCTAGTCTACCCTGCTGAGACCACATCTGGAGTATTGTGTCTAGTTCTGGGCCACTCAGTTCCAGAAGGACACAGAGCTGCTGGAGAGAGTCCAGTGCAGAGCCACAAAGATGATGAAGG
>JAOXOE010000506.1:13072476-13110058 GCA_028565055.1 Phoeniculus purpureus | reverse complement strand
TGGTGAGAGCCTGGAATGGGTTGCCCAGGGAGGTGGTTGAGGCCTTGTCCCTGGAGGTGTTTAAGGCCAGGCTGGATCGGGCTCTGGCCAGCCTGACGTAGGGTGGGGTGTCATGGTGGGGGGGTTGGAACTGGATGATCAGGTGGTCCCTTCCAACCCAGAGTGGTTCTGATTCCATAACTTTTCCAGTGAAGTGATCCTACTGCAGCAGGGGAGATTGGACTAGATGATCTTTCGGGGTCCCTTCCAATCCCTAATAATTCTAATGATTCTATGATTCTATGAATTGTTTGCTGAATTTTGCTTAGACACTGGCTAGGTTGTTCTTTAATAAAAATTTTGACACAAAATATTTTTATAAAGGGTTAAATTGTTATATAGACTAATCATTAATAACATTCAAATGCAAAGAGGAGACCAACTAACTCTTCTTAACTATTTTTCTGCATGTTAACTACAAATCAGATATTCTAAGAAATATGTGAGTAATTTTATGCATGAATTATGTTTTTTCTTTAATATCAAGATTCACATTAAAGAAAAGATTTCTTTGTTCTCCTAGGTAATGTCAAACAGGGCATAATTCTCATTTGGCCTTTTTGTAGTTGCAGTGATTTAGGGAAATCATTATTTTAAGAAAAAATTCTTATTAAACACTGCATTTATATTGCAAGGATGACTCCTATCTACACCTTTAAGCAGCTTCATTACACTGTTAGTTCTGCTTTGTCAGTATTTCTGTGTGAAACTGTTCATATGACTAATTAAAATGTGATTCTAAATTCTATTTGTTATTACTTCTATTATCTTTCTTATAGCACACCAACATAACAAGTTTATGGGTTCTGTAAGCTAATCTAATTTAATATTTTGCTTGTAAGTGAAATGCCCTGAATAATAACAGCTGCCCTTGGAATGGTGATTTAAATATATATATATGTGCTCTTGCGTGCGTGCGCGCGCGCACACACACATATATTACATAGACTGCTAGTTTTTACCTAATTCTAGCCATGTCTCCTTGCTGTCACTGCAGAAAGGCAAATATTTCCATTAATGACATAATAAAATCGAGATGTTAGCTTGAGTTCAATTAAAGGAAAGAGAATTTGCTGTATGAAAATTGTATCCGTAATATATTCACTTCAAGGACAAAAGGAAAACAAGCATGTAAAGAAACTGCATTTTGCTCTTTCATGTTGCCTAGGTTTTAGAAAAGTAGATAATCTTACTTCTTCCAGAAGAATATTATGTACATTAATTGTGTCGTATTTCTTCATTTCATGGCATTTAGTGTGTGGGCTTTGCAACTCCATCACCCCTTCTACAAGGCATCACTGACTGCTGTTGCTATTTTTCCCTGTCCTGTTTGTATTTCTTGTCTCTTTGCAGGCATAATTTGAGTCATAAAGTTGAAATTAATATTACAAAATTCAAAGTTAATGTAAGCTATATAAAGCCTTGGTTCCATTTCTGTCATATATAGTGACTTCAAATTACGATCCTTTTGACTAACTTAGATATTCATACACACAGGTCACTTGCCCAAAGGGGCTTGTAGTTTGGTATGCAAGAGAGTAACTCTTTTCCAAAAAGTTGATCATCCTCAGTTTTAGGCAGTCAAGTTTCCTTTTAATAACTCAATGAAAGGAATGTTTTAAAGGCAATGGAAGTTTTCTTCAAAAGACTACATAAAGTAGTAATAGAGAAAAAGACACAATATGGACTTCTTCACTATGACCTTTATGTGACACTTCCCATTAAGATGCAACTTTTAGAAAGCATCTTCAAAGTATAGTTCACTAGTAGATGTATCATGCATAAAAATTTAGGCCAGTGCAATTAATGTGAAACTATCTCAAATATTTTCTAAAATACACCATGTAACTAAATTACATGAAGAAAGACATGCAGTGTAATTAATGGACAGATGATGACTGCTTTATTCTTGATCAGGACCGGTTTGGGGTTTTTTTAAACATATATTTGAACTACATAATCATTAGATATATTCTTCAACATGAATTCTACCACAAAAAAGTTACAATTTAATCTCCCTTGTATAATAATGCATCAGGCACGTTCAAGTCAAAAACATCTGTGATTTCAGAAGTCCAGGCACATCTTTTCTCAGATCCACAGTTAGCTGTTGCAATATACACTACAAAGCAGAAGTCTAGAGTCCCAACATCTGCTTTAGGAGGTGTAGCTCTCATCATACCTCAGGATTTTGCCTCCAGACTTTCAGCTGGAACAGATAATTTCATTTATTAAAGTGGCACTGACAGTTTTTTGTTTGCTTTATTGGGGGGATAAACTATATTCAATGGAATATGGATTTGGAGTGAAGAAACTACTCAGATTGGAAAGGGCTTGCAACTTCAGACCATATTAATCTGTGGATATCTTTCACTTGTCTTGGATTTTCTGAGCCACAGTATTTTCATCGCACAGACTGTATACATCTAAGAGTTTTTATTAGAAAGGCTTTAACATATTTGTATGGATTACAATACATTTTAAGAGATATGTTTCTTTGGCTGAATATGGCATTCTATTTTATCAAAATATAGTAACTGTCTGAAAGGGAGAATGCCATTAGCTGTCACAGCTTATCTAAGTGGCTTTGAAAAAAGAATTAATTAATTTGTAGTGCAGACTTACTTTGCACTGAAATATTCATGCAACATCTGAGAGTGTTAGTAAAACATCTGGCTTAAAAACAAAAATCACCACTCACTATACAGAAGTGGTTGCTCACTCCTATCTCACATATGGGTCTTTACATGCTCAACTTAGCCTGATTATACCCTTCTTTTTTGTTTCTGTGATGTAGATGCATTGACAATGATTATGAGGATTTTCAAAGGAAAGTACTTCTTGTACTGCTATAGGCCAACTTGTTCAGCCTGCAGCATGTTTGTAATATTTAGGTTGATTACTGCTTCTGACAGAACAGTGACTCTCAGCTGCATTTACATGTATTTCAGCCTGATATTTGTACTGAAATAAATCATAAGTAACCGTAAGAAGAAATTATATTAATTGGTCTACTACTGCCATGCCTACTAGAGTTCACAGCCTCTAGCTGTATAGTAATATACTTCGTCATGCTGAAAAAGAAAACACATGCAGCTCTCTCTCTTACCTGTTTCTGGATTTCCTCGGTTATGCACTGGGGCTTTTATCACTGTGATACATCTCTATTATCCAAGCTATGCTTGGGCACAGACATTCTCATCTGGATATTTGAATCAGGAGCAACAAAAAGGGTCATAGTACCTCAATTCAACATTCTCCTTAAAGTCAGTAATGCTGCTGTCCTTTCCTCATATCCTTCACTATGCCTTAGTGTATGATATTAAAGCTAAAATTACATTTTACATAGTATGCCTTGGCTTTCAACATGTTGTTCTAGTACTTCTGTTCACATACACACATTTGTACTTCATTCCAGTGGGAAGTATTGCAAGACCTTGAGGTGTTTCACACAAAAAGATAATGCATCTGAGGGAGTAGAGCTGTTGACATTTGATCCAGTTGTTTAGATTTTGCTTTTATTCCATGGAGAAAAGCAGGCAAAATTCTCCTAATCTTAATGTAGATGATCAAATCCTGAAAATTTATCTTCTTTGCACATAAAACTTTAACTAGCAATTAGACTAGGTTGATTATTTGTGCTATGACTATTCAAGTTAGGTGGATGCTTGACCTCAGTGGTTAGGAAAGTGCTATGTACTAAACAGAAGTAACTGAAATTGCTTGATAAAATGGCATTGCACGGGAAAACTAATTTTGGCAGAACTCTTGCTCTAGCAGACTAATTTTGTTGTGGGTGCTTCTCATTTTGTGTTTTGGGGGGATTGTGTGTGTGCAAATTTTTATCTGAGATTACTAAAACTAAACGGAGTATTTTGGACCATAACGTGTTATATCTCATGCCAAAGTGTAATGCTTAAATCTAGTCAGAACAGAGTATTTCCTACAAGTATTTTCCAGTATATTCCAGTGTTTGTATGTGTATTTTATCTCTATTGTTCGCATACTTCTCTTCAGTAGAAGAGACAAACAATGAATTTTGATAACATCAGTTATTATAGAAGCATACAGATCTTTCAAATCATCTGGTCGCAATGAAAAGCATTTTCTTTCATATCTGAACCTCTATCATGGTGTAGTCACCTGTGTATGGGAAGACACTTTTAGTTCAAACTGATTTTCCACAGGAAGATATGCTTTTTCAACTGTCTATGAGATTCTCTGGCCACATGTATACTTAAAGGGCAACCCCTTGTTCCTATTGAAAAGGTTTTTATTTGTCACTACACTGGACACTTTGTCTGTGGAACATTGCTCATTTCATTTATTTCCATCATGTGAAAAGGAGAGATTGAACCAATGAAACCTTTACAGAGGACAACTTGGCAACCTAGATATCAATTAAAATAAAATTGAAGTATTTTCTGAAATAAGCATCTTTTTTTCTGTGTTTGCCAGCACCTCATATCTTGCACATAGCAATAAATAGTCCACATAGTTGTTGTTGTAACTTCCCAGTTGTAACTTCTCATTTTGTACTGTAATAATAAAGATGGCAAAATACAATTTTTCTTTATTTCATAGTGTGCTGAATTTTTTTAGGTATTTTTGATATTTTAAACATTACATTTTAAATTAGAACTGTCCTCTCTTACATGTGCTGAAGTTTGGAATGCAATGGATTTGTGGAAGTGTAAGTTAAAATTCATGATGACTTAGTCTTTGATCATAAATGTAAATAACTCTTATCTAAAAATGTATTGGAGCAAAGCAGAAGTTTTATTCAGTACTGTACAGCAAACCTCAGGCAACTCAGTTCATATTTTCACTCCAAACAAACTGGTTTTAACTTTCTTTGGCCTCTTTGTCTAAGGAAAAGACAATGAAGAAAGTCCATCAAATCCTCTCCCCATCCACCCCCAATAAATAAAAAAATCCCAAACTCAAAATAATATAAACCCTAAATATTTTAGGTGGTTCAAGTTGCAAAATCAGTTTTTTTGTAATGAGGAATCACTTTTAATGTGAATTTGATGTTGCAAAATGGTTTAGTATTCTATGTTCACATCCATTTTAATTCAAATGCCATCTAGACCACATGACATTAGTAACAAACACAGAAGTGAAAACAATCTTTTCTTTGTATGTATTTATTTCATTTTTTCATAGAAAATGTTTTAAATATTGATGAAAAACCTGAATACGGAATGTCACATAAAAATATGTGTTGTGTACAAATACATTCATTTAAACTGACAGCAAATACTATTTTTAAACAGATTTATTGAAAATAAATAATGCCTAAGTACACTGAAGAAAATAGTGTTCTAATGTCCTTATTCTTACTTTCAATGTATTTTGCTCTTCAGACCTATTTACTGTCTTTATCAGTCACAAAATACTGGAGCAAAATTATTCACTAAAGCTCCTTTTGTTTTATTATTGCATGAAAGGTTGATTGGAACAACTTCTTGGATCTGTGACTCTAAGGGAATGCACTGAAGTTATTAAATACTTGTAAGCGTGCCAACAATCTGACTGCATGCAGGTGTTGCTGCCATAAAAACATACCAAATCAGAATAGACTTAAATTATATACTTAAATTGCAAAGATGAGCTTTAAAGGTATTACAATATTTGGAGAGCAGTACTTGATGTGGCAAGAGGTGCATTCCTCTTCTAGCAGCAAAGCAACGAAACAATAAATTCTAAGACATTTCAGCTCGCAAAATGGAAGTACACTAAACAGATCAATCAAAATGTGTTTGCTGAGAAAATGTGTTGAGTAGATCTCAACTATGAGAAAACCTACTTAACAAAGCATGTTGTGACAGGGCTGTTGAGTCTGCAATCAGCATTTACCTCTTAATGCATGAGAAACGCATATCAGGGTGGTTGCAACCCAAATGTACACTCTTCTCTATTTCCTTTGCCATCAATACCTCCAGTTAAGACGCACTTGATCCTGAATGTATCATTGATACGCATGCATATACAAAAGTTTCTCACCAAAATTTGGTGCACCAATGGTGCGTACCAGCTTGTAAAGGCAGCACTGACCACTAGAGAAGTAGTACATCTGTCTCAGTGAAGCAAATTACATACTCTCACCTATGTCTTCTCATCTAAATTTTCTTGTAATAGATTTAATTGCATACTAGTTTTGTCTTTTTCCTTCTTGGTAGAAAAATTTAAGAAATGCCATCTTATAAATGCATCTTCTATTTGGTCCTTCAGTTCTGTTACAGCCAAGTTTTTTACATTTAGGTTAGGCAATCCTTTAAACACAGGAAGAAGAGATTAATGTATGCAAGATACAGATATATGCATATATGCTGCATTCTGATTCCTCATGACAAAAAAAAAGGAGGCAGGGCATAACTTCACTACATCCTTTATGTCTTCTAATGGCCTCGGCTAATAAAATCAAATCCTTTCTTTAAAGTATAAAGCTAGTTCTTTGTTCATGCATTTACAATATTTCCAACGTCATTAAGAACAGACTTCGAAGTCTGCCCTGAGTCGGTGTTTCCTTTCTGTGGCAAGGAATCTTACAGAACAAAATAAGGGAACTTGCACTATTCGACAGCTGATAGAAGAATTGCTGCAGAATTTTCACTCAGCAGGTTTATATATTCAGCTCTATGCCTGGATGTACCAAGTCCACTAATAGTAACATCAAGTGTACGTTTAATTTTGGATTTAGAAATGGAAAATCTTTGAAGTGAAGAACAAAGACATAGGTGTTAGTTCTTGAACTTGGCAGGGAGAGGGAAGTAAGGAAAATTTGGCAGTGGAAAGAAACAGATTTGGCGCAGGGCAGAGCCAGAAGAGAATACACTTGCAGTGCAATGTAAGAGGGATTCAGCACTCAAAAAAAAAAGCTAAATGCAGAAAAGACTCTGCTTTGGTTTAAAGGGCACTAGCGTCTGCTGCAGGACCTTGGTATGTACGTGTGTCACAGTATTATCCACATAATCTCTTGCTAACAAGAATAGAGTTTGATAAATGAATCTCTTTCAAACTGGCTACATCTGCCCGTACTTTTAGGTACTCTGGCAGTATTGGAGGCTTTCTATGCAGCAAGCAGGGATTTCTTGCTTGTGAGGCTGAACATCACAGGAATTTATTTCCCAGACTTAAGGCCATCAAAGGGCTTTCAGATTATGGTACCTTGTTCACATCCCACTTATGTAGAGGAACTGGTGGTTCAAAGCTCTGCTCAACAGGATGTTTGGGCATCTTCTACATTTCAAGTATTTAATTGATGTTACTTCTTAAGTTGTAGAGCTCAAATTATTAAAACTGATACTACCTCAATCTTTGCTAATGGGTTCCTCAAGAGCAAGGGATCCTGATACCACTATCTGTTTGATGGCTTTTGCTAGAGTAATTATAACTTCACTTTTTCTGAACCAGCCTGTTCTCAAAATGGGACATATCCTACAGCTGCTCCTCAGCCCCTCTGACTACTGTTCAGTAGACTCCAAGATAGATAGGCTTATGAAAAAATGTTAAAAAAACCAAAGCTATGAGATAAAGTTCGAGTTATAGACTTATCTGTGTCCTTTCTTACTTGTAATTTGTAGGGAGAGTCAGCAAAAATGGATCTGAGGCAGACGTATGTAACCGGACATAAGTGAAGTGTGCGCCTCATTCCACTCCTCCTACCTATGCACTGTGTATCCTAGTAGTGGAGGAAAACCAGCCCTTCTGGTGATTTGCTGGAAGAAAGTTATTTTGCTTTTCTTCTTCGAATCTTGGAAATAAAACACTGAACTGCAGTGCTGTACTTGAGAAGCAAGGGAGAGGGCTGGTGGCAATCTATGCTGCTGACACAGTGACACAGTGTAATGAGGCATGTTGTGCCATCTCAGCGATGCGTCAAGCCTGGGAAGTTTCAAATGGTTTGGCTAAACTGCCCTAAAGAATTTAACTGCATGGAAAAGTTTTTTATGGTCTTCTTTTGTTGTTAGTGTTTGCACAAGCAAAACAATCTGTGGGCTTGCCACACTATAAGCAGAGGCTCTGGTACATCACCATGGTGAACAGCATCTCCCAGAAAAGTCAGTACTTTGCGGTTTGGTCTATGATAATGTCTCACCCACACAATTGTTCTGTTGTTTTAAAGACCAGTAAATTTCTGGCACTTTCCCTGGCTTCACATTGCTAGCTGTGCCTTCAGCTTCAGAGATTTCCTGAATGTTTTATATTTGCTTCTAAGTACTACAGTGTTCTTTGCAAGTTGTTTAACGCAGTTATGTTTTGCCATTTGGAAATCAGGAATTGTATGCAATGCAACATAGTTCACTAAGCATGTCTCAAACTGGTCAAGCCACAAGGGGTTTGCAATGTGTGCCAGAAGGCTACACGCATCACATTATTTGTAATACGGGGGAAAGTTACAGGAGCTAGTGAAATTCTCCCCATATCCTGTTGGCAGCAAAATCACAGCCAGAGAGAGGCAGGATGTGATTTTTTTACATGATAACGTTCTGTGCCATGAGGTCTTTCAACACTCACAGTGCTCACATCAGGGAACTGATGGGAACAGGAACAGTGTCCCTAGTCCTTCCACTATGAGACTTGTATATTTTTCCATATGTTCCATTTTCATATTCAAAAATAATTGAAAATGTCTTTGGCTACACAGACTGTGCTAGCTACTGTATTAATCACAGATAAATTTCAGAAATACATCATCATGTACGTGTTGATGTACCCTGTGTGTAAGAGCAGTGGAGAACAAGCGTAATAGCAGTGGAGGTGGTGATTTACAATGGCAAAGCATCCCACATGGGTGCAGTGAAAGTCCTGCACCATCATGGTGCTCTCTGCAAATGCCCCACGTATGATTAAACAAACTTTTCTTTTGAAAGCATTATATCCTCAAGCAGTTGCAGACTCTGTTACAACCTCAGCAGAACTGTGACATTACCATGAAGCATTAACGGTGTTGCAGCACTCTAAGGAAAGTAAGAATAATATGCACCATGGGGCAAAAAGCCTATGGTAGATTGTAACTGCCAGGAGAACTTGCTTCTAGACTGCACTACTTCTACTTCCTGTAGATTTTCACCCAGAAATCCTGAAGTTTTGAGAAATTAAAGTAAAAAAAAATGTGAATTTACCAAAAGTTCAGGTTCTACTACAGAAAAACTGCAAAGAGTAAGTAGGTAGAAATGTTTATTCTGAGTTCATGGAGACTGGGTTTTGCGAAAGGTAAACGTTCTTGGAAGTTTTAACATAATAAGCAAATGGAAAGCACATTCAGTTTCAATTGGAAGAGTTTTATAGTGTTTCTGGACTAGTAATTTAGTAATTTTCAGGCCAGGATAGGTTAACAGGCAGCCCTGTCAAAACTCAGGCACAAAATGAAAGGGCAAGAGAAGTGGAAGCAAGGTCAGTTTATGTGGGAATACAGAGATGTAGTCTGAGGATGACCATCACTGTCAGTAAAAGAAATAGTGTGGCCAGAAAGACTGCAGAAGTGATTGTCCTCCTGTACCCACCACTAGTACTTAAAGATGCACCTCATATACTGTGTTCAGACACTGAGGTGCTGGAGCATGTCCAAAGAAAGGGAAAGAAGCTGGTGAAGAAGCTGAGGGTTGTTTAGCCTGGAGAACAGGAGACTTGGGTGAGAACTTATTGCTGTCTAAAACTACCTGAAAGGAGGTTGTAGTGAGATGGGTGTCCATGTCTTCTCCCAAGTAGCAAGCACTAAGACAAGAAGAATTGGCTCCAAGCTAACCAGAGGAGGTTCAGTTAGGATTTAGGAAACATTTATCAAGTACTGTAACAGGCTGCACAGAGAATCACAGAATTGTGGAATCACAGAAAGATGAATTTTGGAAGGGACCTCAAAAGATCAGGATTACCTATAGTAAGTCACAAAGGAACATGTCCCAGCAGGTTTTGAATGTCTCCAGAGAAGGAGACGTCATGTCTCTTGGAGCCTGTTTCAGTGACACTCTCCCTTTATGTATTTATAAACATTAATGAGGTCACCCCTCAGTCTTCTCTAAGCTGAAGAGACCCATTTCCCTCAGCCTTTCCTCATAAAGATGTTCCACTTTCATAATCATCTTTGTAGCTTTGTGCTGAGCTCGTTGAAGCAGTTCCCTGTCTTTAACTGAGGGGCCTAGAACAGATGCAGTCTCACCAGGGCAGAGTAGAGAGTGAGGAGAACCTCTGTAAACCTACTTACCACGCCCCATCAAATCCACTCCAGAATGCCATTTGCCTTCTTGGCCACAAGGGCACATTGCTGGCTCATGGTCATCTTGCTGTCCCAGGTCCCTTTCTCCTACACTGCTCTTCAGCAAGTTGTTCCCCAGACTATGCTGGTACCTGGGGTTGTTCTTGCCCAGATGCAAGGCTCTACACTTAGCCTTGTTATATTTCATTTAACTTCTCCCTGTCCAACTCTCCAGCCTGTCCAGATCACACTGAATGGCACCTGCTGGTGTGTCAGCCACTCCTCACAGTTTTGTTTCATCAGCAAACTTGCTGACAGTGCACTTTGTTCTCTCATCCAGATTGTTGATGAATATATTGAGCAAAACTGATCTCAGCACCAACCTTTGGGGGACTCCACCAGAGTCAGACACAACAGAAGTATAAAAGATTATTAGTTGTTACTATACAAGAGTACTTGTAGGAGTAGTTGCAGTGGTTATATGTATTAAAATAGCATTAAAAATGAAAAGTGTTACGTGGAGGATAGGAATTATATTTCAGGCCAATCTGAAAAACTATTTAAAGCTTAATTTAAAGTTCCAACTGCTGATGCAGGCAGAACTGCAGTTGTATAAATTGTTTTAGACATCCACAGGTGACAAGAGCTAGTGTCTGGTGTCTCTTTTGTCAGGCAGAATCAAGACTGGGCTACTTTGCAAAGGAAAGTCAGGTTTGGTAGAGGTGACACCAGGGCAGTGCTCTCGCTGACCAGGGATGGTTTTACACAGTGCCCAGGCAGGAGATGCATAGCGTGTCCAGCAACCTTTATCAGATCTAGGCAGCACTCCTGATCACTAGAGAAGTCCACAGTAATAAGGGAGAAGGCTCAGTCAGTGAAACAAGGTTCAGGTCAGCAAAGCATAAGGTAACCTCTTTGAAAGGTTACATCTGAATTTACAGGAGATGTGTTTTCACATATGTTAGATAGTTGCTGTTACAGCTAGTTCTGTATTTAACAAGCTCCCAGGGCTGTAGCTGTTTTGGGAAACAGCAGGGTTTTTTCTAGGGCTATAGGCAGTTCATATTGTATAGAACGAGCACAAGTTTTACGTGGACAAACTTAAACAAAAGAAGGAAGCCTACAGAGGAAGTGGAAGTGAAGACAAGTGGCCTGAGAAGAGTATGGAGGTATTGTCCACAGAGCCAGGGATATGGTTAGAGAAGCCAAAACCCAGATAGAATTAAATCTGGCCGAGGACAATAAGAGAAAAAAAATAATAGCTTTTATAGGTGTATTAGTGATAAAAAAAGAAAACTAGGGAAAATGGTCCTACCATGTCTTTGTAATTATCACCAGATCATAATCACCTGACTGGACGCAGATTTCTGACTCCTCCTGCTTAGTACCCGTGCTGCGTGCATTGGTGTACAGGCATTTCAGAGAGCGAGCTGAGCACTCCGATTTCACTCTAGGAGAGTGACAGGCACACACCCAACAATCCCACCCCACCTTCAAATCTTGTTTAAAGCCCTCTGAACGAGCCCTGCCAATTCCTGTCCCAGAACCCTTTTTCCCCTCTGAGATAAACCTCTCCCATGTGGACCTATCAGCTCTGCTGCCTTATAAAACCAGTCATTATTAAAGAACCCAAAGCACTGCCTGTGGCACCAGTCTCGTAGCCAGGCATTAATGGACCGAGTCCTTCTATTTCAGCCCATATCCCAGGTTCTGGCTCTTATTTGGCCATTGTCCAGACTGCAGAAACTGGCTCCACCAGTCTGCCTCTATTTCATAGAGCAAAGTCGTATGTTTCACGTTTCTGTCTGGCTAAGCAGAATTTTCTATCTAATTTTGTTTTAATTACATTTGCTATGTCTTTCCTCTTTACAAAACATACTGAATAGTGAAAACGACAACCTTCATCAGCATGGGCCACTTTTAAGTTTTGGCTTGGTGTTAAAATTCCATCTGTCTTAGGTAGTAAAACTGTTCTGGTACAATGTAAAAGACAATTGAGGCAGAGTGGACGAGAAGACAGTTTGTACTCAGGCTGCAAAACCTACAGGAACCAGCCTAGTGACTGCAGACCAGGCAAACAATAACATTTCTGTCTTTTTATTGCTGCTTTCAGAAAAGTGCCACTGACCTGCTTGCACCTCATTCCTGTGAAGTTCCCACTGAAAACCTTTGCTCTTTCATGTAAGGCCACACACACCTTCTCTGGCATGCATAGTAATCAAAGAGGATATGTGAACAAGGGCTGAAAGCTCAAATGCAAGACTTGCTAACAAAGTGGTAATTTTCTTCCTTTGTAGCTAATAAATCTGCATCACTAGGTTTCTCTCCCCATCCCCAAGTTCTCAATTCTCTCTGTACTAGAGATCCCGCCCCTCCCAGTTATGGCAAATGTTGAATCAATTCTATATGCAGCTGCTTTCTAATGGAGGGGTAAAAGCACCTCTGGAGGAGAGGACTGAAAATTGTAATTTATCTTTTGTTCCCTGGCTTTTTTGCATTCATTGTTGGTTGCATGAGCAAGTGAAAATAAGAACCCTCTTGACAGTGGGGCTCACTTTAGTAACAGACATGTTAATCATGGTTTAGTTCCAGAACTAGAACTGCAAAGGGCTTACAGAAATCCATGTCTCTGAGAAAAGAGAATAATATTTCCATATTAAATTTATATAATTAGCTAATAAACGTTGTTAAGGAAAATAATAATGTAAATAATGCCATAGGGGTATCTGAAGAATATATCTAAATACATGTGCTGACAAATCATATTTTTAACGGAAGGAGAAAATACATCATCTGAAGTTTCATTCTGGTCCTTGTTGGGAGAGGGTTCATGGGGTTTTTTTTTGTTTGGTTTTGTTCTTGTTGTTTTTACAAACCATAATAAATAAAAAGAGGACATTATGTGTGGTGCTTTCTTGGTTTGTTTTTGTTTTTAAAAGCTGATGCAGAAACTACAGCAATTAATATTAACCTGAGTTTGATTATTTGGCTCCTCAGCATTTCATTGGATTATGCCGACTTTGTAATTTGATTACTACACAGATGTAAGCTGCACTGATTGCATTAAAGTATGCAAAGGAAATGAAAAATATTACCAAGCAATGTTCAGAAAACAGTTCTTCCTTGCTGGCTGTGAAGACTTCCTTTGGGGAAGACAAAGGCAGAGGCTATTAATGATTATACTCTAATGCCTGCCATCGAGTTAGAGATAATTCCTCTACATGAGCAGTAGGTATTAGGCTGTTAAACCTTTTTTCTGGATCAATATATGTTGTGTAACTAATCAAAATGTAACAGATGTGAGATACACAATATATTGAACTACAATATTAAATAGGTCCAATCCATAAGGGAAGCTCATGCATTAGGCTACCGCCTCTGGAGGATTTCTGAGGATCATATACGTTAAACTTCACACACACACACTGCTATGTCACACATGACTATTAGGACAACTATCTGTGACTAAATTTGGAAAGAAAGATTTGCCTTTAGCTGGTAGATTGAGTCAGGTTCCCATTCCAATGTGCTATTGATTTTAGAACAGCTCATCATGGATTGAGGTTGCATTACCAATTTAAAATCTAATTCTCAATGAGCAAACAAGCACAAAATGCATGAAGATATCTGAAAGATAGTCCTGTACTAATGATGGTTTATGTTTCAGCTACACTACACAACTCTTCCTCAGCAGCCAAGGGAGCTGCCTTGCTAGTCCCACTGTACAGCCCTCCTGCACACAGAGATGCTCATTCTTTCTCTGGGAGAACAGAAAATAAACTGCAGCTTGGGACTCATCCTCAGTGAATTATACATGTTATTGTGATACCATTTGTTCACAGCAACTACATCTAAAACTCTGCCAATGAAACTAACAGCTTTAATGGTCTTTTTCAGCTCAAGCAATCCCTTAAGAACTTTTTTTAATAACTCAATAATCAGATACATGCGTAGACTTTCTAATTGCTTCTACAAGTTCCTCTGGTGTATGAGGCTGTATTAAATCATGGTAGTAGGATTTCAGTTGCTTTACTTATGCAAAAATCATATCTGCACTTGATAGAAATATTTATCAGTGTATTCACTAAAATGAAAAAGCATTGAAGCAAGTAATAACATTTAAAACAAATAGGAAAGCACAAATGAAATGAAGCGTCTGAATAATTACACAATACGTAGCGCAGAATAAATGATATCAAAATTCCACTTCTGTTTCAAATCAATAATGTTGAAATGTGACAGGAACTTGATGACAGTGTGTAACTAAAAATTTAATCCACTCAAAATATCTTTGCAATATGCTCATATACAATTGAATGTTCAAAATTGCTTCTTAATGAAAAACAATTGGTTTCTGGAAATGATTAGCTTATTTTATAGCCACAGTCAACATATGGAACTAGGCAAGAGTTCTGTCCCCAAGTTGAACATTTTAATTTACAGAGTAAAGGCAAATAGTGTATTCTGTAATATTTTGTAATAACTTCTTAGTCAGGCTTCATTTTTTGTGTCAGTGTGTGGTCATACAAGAATATTTAATTAAAGCACAGAAAGAATAAATTAAACAGTGTAGAACAAAACAGACCTGTAGTGGTCAGTGCAGAGCAACATGGTAATGGTAGAACAGGTTAAATAACTGCTGAGAACAGTCGTAAAAGAAATTTGTTCTTTTCCTAAGACACGGTACTAAAAACGATTGTTGGCCTGTGATCACCCGAATATACGAGAGACAGAGTAAAAGGGACGTTGAATGACATACAGTTCCTGAAAAACATAGAAAGTCATCACTTCACACATTATGTCCTCACATACAAAAGCTGCATTTCCTGCTCACATCTTTTCTGACAATTCCACTACAGTCAGCACGTACCCCAAGAGGGAAAACTTCCAGTTTATCTACTATGACTGATTTACTATCTTGTTTTTCTTTTTCTCTTTGGGTATTTTTGGAGGTTTGTTTTTGTGGGTTTTGTCTGTTAAGTTTTACCTCCTTCAGGAAGAGAGGGAAATAATAAAAGGAGAGAGAAAGTTTTCAGAAGCCAAGAACCTTTATCTCTGAGAAAGCAAAACATCAAAGGAAAACAAATTTAGGTTAGATACAAAAATGCAGCATTCACTCCATGTAAGCACACTGAAAATGAGCTTCTCTAGATAATTTAAGGAGGAAGATTCCTAAGCTCAGGGATAACTATGTCTTAAAGATACCATTTGTCCAGTCACAGTTGAGATACAAGCACTGCAACTTGCTGCTGCAGCACCATATGACTGCATGGAATAAACAGTGTAAATTTTTAGCAGGTTTGGGATTTTCTTCTAAACCACTTCAAAAGACATGCTGGTAAGCAAGACAATGAGTAAAGACCATGACAGCATATTTCAGAAGTAACTCTGCAGAAAATAATAATGACATGCTATTGCTGAAGGTTTCAAAGTATTTGTAGGAAAGGCACAAGCAGGGTTCCCTTCAAGAAGATGTAGGTTTTCTAATTATTTATGTCTAACTTTTCTCCTTGAATTCCTCTGTAATTCTCTTTCATAGCCCTACCCTGCAATTATACTGCCGCAGTCAAGCTGAAACCCACTCACCTAAACTGCATTGTAACTACAAATCTCACTCCAACTCTCATGGTTTAATTTTTTGTTGTTCATTAAATCTGTCAAAGAAAATGACTGGTAGACCCTGAAATGAGGTTACAGTATCCATATAGTCAGATGGGTGCTCTGAAGGCCAAAATACAGGGTAGTACTATTGAAAGTTATATACAAAAGACAACTTACTACATATTGTCGAGCTAGTATAACCTCACTGCTGCTGCACATCCCTTAAAGTAATCCATAAGCATATTTTATTCTTTTATAATATGTGCTAACACAGCTACAATTTATTTGCAGACTATGTTGGATTAATTTTTGCTGTGGGCTTAGATTGTTCATTTGGAACTGTGCCTCAGATAATGCAAGGTAAGACACTATGCATCAAGACTTGATCGTATCACTTATTTCTGAGGGCAGCATTTTCCAAGTGTCTTCCTGGTGACTCCAGTTTAACATCTGTACATTAGTACATTGCTGTTTTTACTGTGGTATAAGCAAAGCACAAGAAGTTCAGGGAGTTCCCTGAAACAATTTTGCCAAGATATTTTAAAATGTATGCTAGCTGAGCTTGGCTCTTCTTCAAAAAAGCCAAATGTGGCAGCACGGTGGCAATATGGTGATTAGTTATACCTTTCTATTTTACAGTAATGAATTATGAAGGGCATTTATTGAACAACCTCCTTTTGAAGCTTTTGTACATGATTGCAAATGACATGTGTGACGTCCAGCAGTCCTTCCTTTTGCATAATGGTCACAGATTACACTTAGAAAGAGCAACATGGAGGTAAAGTGACAGCTTGAGTCACTTAATGAGAAGTTTATTAAGAATCTAGGACTGATTATCAGTTCCAAATTAACCATAATGTGAGTAATCAGCAGAGATGTCACATTGGCACAAGAAAAATGATAAACAGAAGAATGTTCATCCCTGTGCTAATCAAAAAACACCTAAAGCTCATTACAGAATGTCATTTGCAAAGAACTAGGCATGCTGGGTTTGGGAAATGTGGATTTGGAAAATGTGTTTGGTGAGATCACCATACACACCTTTAGGCTGTTTTTAATAAGCCAAAGGAATGTGGGGTTTAGAGAGAGTCAATGGATAACCTACATGGTTAAAGCCATACTTAAAGTATATAAAAGATTGATTAAATTCTTGGACCTCTAGACTAGACAATGTTTTTAAAGCAGCAGGTAAACAAATTGAGTCATTTTAAATGCATTGTTTTTCCAGATCCATGAAAACAATTGCAAAATCTATTCACAATATAAGCCACAATAATAGGTCTCATATAATTTGTTCTAGAAAGTATCATATTATTATTATTAATTATTCTGTAACATGACTTTTATTTCCAAACTGCAAATTGGGATTCAAGCCTCAAATTTGTGAGAAAATAGGCAGTCTGAGAGATGAGGAGCATATTGTTTTGTTTCATTGAAAATATCGCAACTGATAACAAAATAGATGAGAGGACAATGCTAACAGCAATTTCAGCATTACTGTCTTATTTCATTTCATTCATCATCAAGTATGATTTGCTCTACCAAAGGTAATTTCTTCCCTTTAACTCCACTCCACCAACCCACCTCCACCTACTTGATAGTTTGATCCTCTTTTTCCCTGGAAGCACCCACTTCATCTGAAAACATGAGTGATTATCCCACAACCTTTTATTCTCCTCCTTTTCCCAGCTTCATTGCTGAAAATATGAATTCAAACTTCCCTTTTCTGGAGAAATTTAAATATTGTCGTTTGGATACAACTTTCCCAGATTTTACTCATGAAAACATTAAACTGGTGAAGAGAACTGCTTAATTAGCAATTCTTGTGGCACAAACCCGCTGAGTGGTTTGGGTTTATTTATTTTGCAAAAGAATATTGGGGTTTTTGAAGTTTGCCTACTGCAGACACATTTCTGCATTGGCCTATTTAAATTACCATTATTTCAAGACCAGCCTAGGATTTTCATCACTGTTGTTTTAAACCAAAGACATCAAGCCTCAATGTTCCACAGTAAAGCACTATATGAATTTCTTTAAATTCAACAGGAATTTGAAAATTTGGAGGTTTTTTCTTACTGAAATGAAATTAAGATGATGTTCTCAAACCTGCATTCTTATAACTCCTTCTTAGGGCAGGAGGTTTATATTTATTTTTAAAAACATATTTGCATCTATTCATAAAAAAAAATATAGTAATGCTTTTCTTTGGGTTTTATAGCTGTCAAATTACAGCTGTCAGAGGCTCTTTCTGAAAATACAAAAAAGACCCAATGATTAAAAAAAACCAAAAAAACCAGTTTTTCCCAATTGAGGCCAGATGTTTCTGTAGGACACTCACAACATAAATTTTTAATCTATGAAACAATTTGTCCATGAATTTTACATCCCCTTCTAGCCCCAAATCTGCTCATTTTAATCAGCGTTCATCTTTATGATGCTTAGTAGCATTCAGCAGACCCAATATGTGACTTGCATGTGGGACAGCTCATTCTTATGAAATGCATGTGAAAATCTCCAGTGAGTGGAGATTTGGTAAGCAGAAAAACACACAGTTACCCTGGCACCAAAACCAGAGAGATAAGTGAAATATTTGTTACTTGTAATTTTATAATGTCTTAATAATGTAACTAGATTTTAACTGTTGCAAGGGTTTTGTTTCATGGTTCTCTTTTGCACTGAGGATTAACACGGTTTACAGCTATTTTACACTTCAGTAAGTGTCAGCAACTGAAAGACACACTTGGTGATTCCAGAAGTGTCAAGATGGATGTAGCAAGGGGATAACAAGTATCTGGATCCAGGGGTCACAGGAAAGCAAGAAAGCAGATGACCTCCAGGAGACTCATAGCTCATGGAAGAGCTGTAGAACTTTGGAAAGCTGAAAAGTCCAAAGGAGTAAGGAGATAACAGCATTAGGAATATTGCAGAAGCCACAGCTCCTCCCATCTGAAGTGCTGAGCAACTTCAGTTTTGGGCTGATCAGCCTGGAGAGGAGAAGGCTCTGGAGGGACCTTATAGCAGCCTGAAGGGGTCTACAGGAGAGCTGGAGAGGGACATTTTACAAGGTGCTCTAGTGAGAGGACAAGGAGGAATAGTTTCAGACTAGAAGAGTATAGATTTAGATTAGATTTTTCGGAAGAATTTCCTCACTACGATGCCCCTCCCTGGAAGTGTTCAAGGCCAGGTTGGATGGGGCTCTGAACAGCATGGTCTAGTGAGAGGCGTTCCTGCCTGTGGCAGGGGTTTGGAACAGTATGATCTTTGATGACCCATCCAATCAAAGCCATTCTATGATTCTAAGTCTACTGTCAATAAACAAGCTAATGCTGCAGTCTTTTGTATGCAGGCAGGAGAGAAATATTTAATTTTCTGGAACCCATTTTATCTGGTCCAGGCTACACAAATGGGATTCTCGGTGCTGTCCTCCATAGCTATGAACATTTTCAAATGACACAGTGAACATGAGCGCTATGAACAAAGCAAAACCAACAGCGCTAATGCTAGGAGTATCTTCTCCACGTCACACAAAGATAAATACAGTCCTGGTCTAAATGGCAGTTCTATAAAGGCAAAAAGTATTATCACACTGATGCCAATGCCACACCAGCAAGAACTATTACTGGCTGTGGCAAACTCCTTTTCAGCCTCCTAGTATTTTTGCAAGCTGACGTGATCTAGATGACATGCCACAAGAAAACAGAATCATCCAATTCAGTGACCTTAATTAGATGTCAAAGGGTTAATAAGAAAATTAATTTATCCTTTTAAGCACAAGAAGTAATTAAAGTCTAAGGGAAATCTGTATTGTAATTGAAAATGAGTAATGAGCAAGTAGAATGTGAAGGAAAAATGAGTTTGGTAATTAAGACAGGAAGTTCAGTGTAAGAAGAAGGAATAATGTATTTGTCACCTATGGCACAATTATATCATACTGATATTAAGTGGGAAAGCTTAAGATGAAGCAGAACAATAGAGCTGGTGAATGAAGAGGTGACACTGCATCCTTAGCTGGCAAAAGAAACTACTTTGGGGACCAATAATAGGTAGACTCTTGATATCATCAGGGCTTCCAAATTAATGGAACTGAAATGCATTAAAAAGGATTAAGTAGTAATTGTACCAGCATTTACATTAAAACTCCTGAAGTTATTAGTTGTCTGAGATTTAAGAAAAGGTTCCTGAATTACATATCAGGAAAACATGGACTATTTATAGGATGGGGCAAAATTCCCCTTTATATCTTTTCCCCAAAATCAGTGGATTTACCCCAGCAATTACTCTGATTTATTACTTTCTACGTTTTTATCTGAATTTTTAATGGGAAAGATTTTAGTGATGCCTGAATGATGCAATGAAGTTTGAACATGAGCCATCAGTGTGCCCAAAGGCATCCTGGCTTGTATCAGAAATAGTGTGGCAAGCAGGATTAGGAATGTAATTCTCCCCCTGTACCGGGCACTGCTGAGGTCTCACCTCAAGTACTGGGGGTGGTTCTGGGCCACTGACTTCAAGAAAGAGATTGTGAGAGCAGGTCCAGAGATAGCAACAAGACTGGTGAAGGGACTGTAAGGGAAGTCTTATAAGGAGACACTAAAGGAGCTGGGGTTGTTTAGCCTGGAGGAGACTCGGTATCACTCTCTGCAGCTACCTGAAGGGAGATTGTAGTCAGGTGGGAGTCAGGCTCTTCTCTCAGGTGACTAGTGAGAGGATGAGAGGGCATTGCCTGAAGCTACGCCAGGGGAGGTTTAGGTTGGGTATTAGGAAGTACTGAAAGAGTGATTAGACATAGAAATGGACTGCCCAGGGAAGTAGTGGAGTCTCCATCCCTGGAGGTGTTTAAGAACTGACTGGATGTGGCACTAAGTGCCACAGTCCATCTCATTGTTGTGAAGTCATAGTCTGGACTTGATGATCTCAGAGGTTTTCTCCAGCCTCTATAATTCTTTGATTCTGTGAATTACTAGCACTACATTGTGAAGATAATTCTTGTGTTCTCAACACACAGTATAACATACCATGTTACTTAGGAACACATGCTTAAAGCTTATGCAGCAGACTTAATATCAGCTCTGCAAGCACTTCTTTGTCTCTTTAGCGTGCAAATGCAGGGCATAATTTCCTTTTAGCTTCATTTAGGTTTCTTTTATAGGCAAAGTACTGTTAAAAGAACAAAAGTCAAATGCGTGCATGAAAGCAAAGATGATATTGTCAGACTTAACTTTCTTGCCAATATGAGACCTGTTGCCCTCTCAGAGATAAGAGGTTGATAAGCGCAGAAGTGAACTAGGTGTCCAAATCCTGTATTTTGGTCTCTTCACCACTCTTGCAAGCCTTCTTCATAGAATATCCAGACAATTATTTTCATTTAAAACCTAAAAGTACAAATGGATTATAAGAACCAGCTAATGTATTCCCACCTATTGACTATTATTATTTGACTATTTCCAGGAATAAAATGAATCCACACTTCAGAAAAAAACCAATAAAGGCCAGAGACTTGAGCTATAGTATGGATATTTATGTTGACTTGGATGGTACTGGAAGACAAAAGGGACCTGTAATGAATTGAATTAAATTAAATCAGCTTTACTTTTCCACCTATACTTCTCAGCATAGTTACTGTGCTGCCTATTGTCACAGAGCAACCCAAGCATTGGTGCTTGGGCTTCAATATCCCCTTCGCTGGCTGTAGATCTAAAGTACCTTCTTGCCAAAGGCACTACTGTCACGTAGATCCCTGTGGTGTTCACAACATCCTACAATGGGATGAAATTAATTATACTGATGTACAAAATGCAAAATTGAGGCTGAGATGGTCTGTGGGAAAAGTTAAACATGGGCTTGAGAGCAGAAAATAAAGCTAAAAATCCTATCTTGTGGGGGAACTATTGTCCTGAATTACCTGGAAAAAGGTTTATTAGACTGCATGAAAGGAAGGGGAAAAATATCTGGGATTAATGACTACAGTATTGTCAGCGTGAAATTCATGGTTTGCTGACTACCTAAATTACCTGGCACACTGCTAACCCTGATTTTAGCTTTGTGTAGGCAAGCACCTGTCATTAAAGCGGCAACTAATCCACTATTCTAATTTAAAATAAGGTAATGACAGAAGAGAAATGAGGTGTCATTTAAGTGCTTTCACATTCAAACATAAAAAACGCCATGATTGGTAATAATAGAGAAACTCTTAGCAGGAGAACCTTCATATTAAACACACATTGCCAAACAAAGGTGCTGCCTTCAATGTTAACTCACAGATAGACTAGTTCCACTAACCTGTAAAATACCACACAACCCACTTACAGCTTCAGACATTTAAGCTGAGAACACAGTGTTCAAGAGGAAAATACTGAGTTTTCAGCAGAATCACTTAGGTTTTTGTATGGTACAGGAAATGATCCTTGGATGCAAAACACGCAATAGCTAAACCCATTTCCTACTAGGGGAATTTACTAGTGATTCAAATGTGGTACATACACAATACATAACATAAGAGAAATGTGTTTTAGGGATTTTTTTCCAATTTTAGATATGTTTTTCCACACTATCCAGAGCTAGTAATGTTAAAATAGAGTTGTGTGTGTATATAAGTATATATATATATATACACACACACATATATAAGTATACAGGCGACTTTATATATATATATACACAGGCATATATACACAACCATGTATAAATGCATGCATATGTAAATGTATTTACACATGTTACTTACACACATGGTTTGTACCATTGCAAAATGGATGTATTTTGTAACCAGGAAGAAATGTATTGCATGCATTTTCTTTTATTTTATTCCAGCCTTCCTTCACTACCCCTCCAATTTCTGTACATGGGAGGAAAAAATAATGGATATAATAAAAAATGTAACCCTCTAATTTTCTTCTACGATATGGGCAAAAGTGACTGTAAATAAAAGAGCAATGTATAGACTCAGATACACAACAGTGGTTACCCTTAAAACGTGGTCTGACTAAATTTATTGTTTCTGCAAGAAAATATGAGAGAAAGAAGCCAGCTAGAAGCGGATAATGGACTATCTTCAAGGAGAATCCTTTTATTCCTCACAGAGCGGTAGGTGATAAATGGTTCTAATGTCACTGCTTACGATTTCCTTCTGGTTTTATTTTTCCCTTGTAGCATATCTCAAATCAGAGACTAATGCCCCCCAAGATAAGATACTTTGACGCAGCTTCTTTCCATCTCCAGTGGCTGAAGCTGTCAAACACCTGTCACCAACATTCAACGGGGAAGGATGTAAATATTTTGCTGCTCAGCAAGTGTATTTTTTTCAGATTATTAAAGAGAATATACTTTTATAATAAGATTTTTCTCACAAATCTGTGCTTGTTTTGAATCTGCACTTACAAGAGTGTAACCTCACTAGATCTGAAGCTGTTCTACTGACCCTGAGAAGATGGGAATAGACAAGGAGCCTGGAAAGATGTTGAATGAAGATGAACATTCAGAGTACCCAAGTGGCCTATTTTTGAGATGCCTAGTGAAAAACTATGGTCCTGAATTTTCACTTGTAATCAGCAATTAGCATATCATTTTAGGGTCATCCCACTTTTAGGGGAATTTTTAAGCATCAGCAAAACCTCTTTGCAGTGAAAAACTGTTCAAAGTCTGAGCTGTCTCTGATGATTCAGACAGATAGGAAGGATGTGCTGTTGAGAGTAAAACTTGGATTCAGTGCAGAATTCAGCAGCTTTGTGTCCGCAGGCAAATGTGCTACATGGGAGTGTTTTGCTGGTTTTGTAGCATTTTTGTGAACAGAAAACTTATTAGTGTTATATTCCTGATGTCGTATTCTGGTGCTACATTCTTTACGGGCAAAAGCTATAGCAGGTAGGACACTTTTTTTTTTTGGCATCAATTTTAATAGTAGAAGGTTATCTGAAATAAAAAAATCAAAACAGTGAAAACGGCCATGTAAAGGAGCAGGGTGCAACATCAAGTGAATATCTTCTGTGCTAGGAGCATCACCTTCTATGTTTACACTTCTGCCCAGGAACTGCAACGTGGTAACGCTCAGAAACAGACACACTGTGTTGTTTATATTGATACCGCTTGAACATTTTTTCACTTCCGTATGGACAAAACACATCACAGATTGCCAAACCCATGATGTGTGCACTAGATTGTAGACCTAGCTCCAATATTGTTTTCCTCATGTCTAAAGTAACTCAAGCACATTCTCCACATGAATCACACTGTCCGTGTTGCTTCACTGGTTTGAAGTGTGACACAGTGTATATATCAAATGCAATTTAGACGGCGTGTTTCAATATTTCTTTGGCACGGGAGCTAAGAACAATAGAATTGCCATCACAGAACAGAACCAATGGTCCATCTAATCAAGCATCCTGCCTGAGGTGATGGTTGCCGCTTCAGAGGAAAGCATGAGGGTCTTGGCACGCACACAAAGTTTAACCATGGAAGGAAATTGCTTTTTGATTCTGTCTGTTGCTCAACTAATGCTACAAAGCATGAGCATTACTTGTCCCTGTAATTGTTATCCTAGTCAGTGGAACTGTGCATGATAGTCTAATTTATAAATGTCTGATCCTTTTTTGAAATGTGTCATGTAATGTTGTTGAGGGCTATCGTGAACATACATGGATTGCTGCTGAGATTAATTTTTTTCTTTCTACTTACTATTTTTTAAATGGGTAAAAGACTGATCTGCAGGTGGTGCTGTTGTTGAGAGATATGTTGGTTCTGTGCGAGCCGAAATATGGACAATTAGTTATTTAAAGGATGGTTTATTTTCAGAAGTAATGCAGTCATTTTGGTTTAATGAAGAGAATAGCAGAAAAGTTGTCTTCTCTTCTTATAGATGGCTAATATATACCTTTTTTTTTTTATTTCTTAGTTTCAACTCTATCTTATGACTGGTACCCATTAGCTAGTAAGTGCTAACGGCATGTATGTGAAGGTCATTTGACAACAATTTTCCTCTCTCAAAGTGAATGAATAAAAATCTTACGTTCAGCAGACTGACCAGATTATTCTAATACTTTGCTACACCCTAGCAATAAGCAATGAAACGTTAAACATTGAGATTTATTCAACAACATGTGCTTTCTATTCTGGAGAAGTTACAAATCACGTAATAGCAAGTATCACATGTATGTAAAACACTTCTACTGCTATGATTTTCTAGGTCCATGTGTTCCAGACCTGAGGAAGTAAAAGGCATAAAAGATCAAGGTGGCAATGGCAGGCAGTAGCAAAGACTTCAAATAGAGAGCATGGAAATTCATCAGAAGTTCTCATAAGCTAAAATACTGATGAAGAAAGAAGACTACCAGATATTACTGGTAAGAAAGTGCTTTTTGAGAAGACCTCTAGTATTTTATATTGCATTTTATTGTATATTGAAGCTATTCTCATCTGTTTGTTCTTTTCTGACCCCTTAATACTGCTCTGTCCCTCCTCCCTCTACAGTCAGTACAAAACTGTCCATATTATTTTCCTTCCTCTCCCAGTTTAGTAAATTATCGAATGCTCCAGCAGATTGACTTAAATGAGTATATGAAGAAAAAAAATCATATTTCCTTCTGCTGATACCACTATTAAGATCTTTGAGGAGAAGTGCAAGGCAAGTTAATACGTCTGCAATGTTCTGAACTGCTGTTGTGGGATTCAGAAGAATCTATGTACCAGAGTCCCATGTCCTGATGACATGGTAGGTGAATCCAACTGCAGGGATGTAACTCAGATTATAGATCCAAAGTGTTTGTACATAACTACCTTTCTGCACTCAAAGTGCCATGAAGGTGAGTTTTCGCCTCTGTACTGTGTACTCACGAGACCAGACCTTGAGTACTCTTTCCAGTTTTGGGCACCACAGTGTAAGAAGGACTGAGGTGCTAGAGTGGGTCCAGAGAAGGGCAAAGAGGCTGGTGAGAGGTCTAGAAAACAGGCCGTATGAAGAGTAGCTGAGGGAATTAGGATTATTTAGTCTAGAGAAGAGGAGGCTGAGAGATCTTATCGTTCCCTACAACTACCTAAAAGGAGGCTGTAGCGAGGCTGGTGCTGGTCTCTTCTCCCAAATTACTAATGTTAGGACAAGTTGCATCAGGGGAGGTTTAGATTGAATATTAGGGAAGAGTTCTTTACTGACAGAGTGGTTGGACACTGGAACAAGCTGCCCAGGAAGGTGGTGGAGTCACTATTGCTGGTGGTGTTTAAAAAACAAGTGGCTAGAGTACTCGGGTTTAGGAAGGTGTTGGGATGAGGGCTGGTCTTGATGATCCTGTAGGTCTTTTTCTGGCCACGATGGTTTGATGAGTCCATGACTTGATGATTCTAAGACGTTAAATTATTGCTCTGCAACAAGTAGAAAGATTGAGGGGGGAAGGTGAATTACTGATCAAAACTAGCACTGGCAGTCAAAATTACTGTAAAAATAGCAGCCAATCTACTTTAATTTATCCAAGTCACAACTATGAAAATAATGATTATCAAATTCCCTGCACATTTAGAATTCACAGCTTTTCTCAGTGGTCTAGAAACAGCATCTGTTAGTAACAAATTCAAAATGAATAGAAGAATCAGAATAATTAAAGTCTGTGAAAAAAACCCAAGTTTACAGAATAGACATTAAATATGTGAAATTCATAATTTGCAATAGTAGATGCCAGCAAGTTTTGGTGTTTGGGTGTTTTACTGCCAGTATCTGAATCAAACTGCATCTTGGACAGGGAACATTCAGTGAAAACTACCACAGGCTGATTTCATGTCATGTTCAGCAGATAATTTATTAAAGGGATACTTAAAAGATTTGTAGATATGCACCGGAAAATTCTTCAAAAGAGAGATAAAACTTGTTAGATCTGAATGGACTGCATATCTTGCAAGAAACTGATGGATCTTAGTGTAACCACTGGTTACTGGTCATAGGTGATACCTCTTTGGTTGCATCGCAAATTCTATCACTCAGTACATATAGTGACTCTTTTTCCCTTGGAGCCTGAATCAGGGGTATCACTAGGACACTCCCTAACCTGATAAAATCAACTGACTGCTACCCACTGCTAATTTCCCAGACAGGTAGGGAGGAAGCTGTATTCTGTAGCATGGGGGGAATGGAGAAAAACTTTAAGACCTTAGGACATTTGGTGAAAGAGTCTGGAGTGCAAATTATATTCGCTCCTTTGCTTTCATTTTTGGCTGGAATAGAAGGATTCAGCCCATGAATGCCTGGCTACAAGACTCGTGCTACAGGCAAGGCTTTGGGTTCTTCGGTAATAGCTGGTTTTATAAGACATCAGACCTGACAGTTACACATGGGAAAGAAATTTCTCACATTTCTCAGAAAAGAAAAGGGTTCTGTGACAGGAACTAGCAGGGCTCATTCAGAGAGGGGGGTATGACTGTTGGTAGTCATGCACCGTGGTTAAGCAGATAATTACCCGCTCACATTGCACACAGCCTAAAATCAGTGAGATACTATGGCATTCCCTGCAGCCTATAATCTGCACAGCCACATCTTGCTGGTGGAACTCTGTTTGGGTTCCCAGATCCATTTGGACTGATGACCATAGCATGGTTTTCTTCTTCTTCTGCCAGGTTTAAACCATTTTGCAGGAGATCACCTGTCTGCAAGTCTTCTGGGCTGGTTTTCTTGGTTTGTTGGTTTTGGGGGTTTTGTTGGGTTTTTTGTTTTGGATTGTTTCGGGGTTGTGGGGGTTTTTTTGTCCCCCCACATGCCACCGAGCGAGATGGCTGGCTGTCTCCGTTCAACACAACTCAACTGTCAGACAGTTTTGTACACAGCGAAGAGTCCACCTGTCTAAGCCATGAGCTGCCAGCTTCACTAGCAGAATACTGTTGGACACTGTGTCAAACGCTTTACTGAAGTCTAGGTAAACAACATCCACAGCGTTTCCCTCATCCACCAGACTGATCACCTGGTCATAGAAGTTGGTTGGTTGGTTGGTCAAGCAAGACCTTTCCTTCATATACCTATGTTTGCTGGCCCTGATCCCTTGGCTGTCCTGCACTCTCTATATGAGTGTGCTCAGAATGACCCGCTCCATAACCTTTCCCAGCACTGTGGTCAGGCTGACAGGCCCGTAGTTGCCTGGATAATCCTTCTGCCCCTTCTTGTGGATGGATGCCAAATTAACACGCCTCCAGTCATATGGGACCTCTCCTGTTTGCAATGAGCATTGACAAATGATGGAAAATATCTGTCCCCAACCCAGGACTTGTAAATCTCTGAATTTATACTCTCATGAAAGATCTTTTACTGATCTAAGGAAATAGTTTCATATTCCAGCTAAATTAAATTAAACTATTTTGCCTATGTTTAGATTAAGGGTTCTGTCATGGTTGAAAGAGAAGCACATCACTAGTCCTCTTTGGTATTGTCCTTCATTTGATTCACCCAAACTTCCACATCCAGCCACGTTGCTGTTCTTACGCTTAATTTTGTACATTAATGAAAATGAAAAGTTACTTTAAACTTCAAGTTTAAATCAAATTTATTTTTAGTATAAATAGTATGCACAGAATTCTTTGAAACCCCGTGACATATTCCATAGACCATTACCATAACAAAGAAAAGTAAAAGCAGCTGGAAGAGAATAGTTAAGAATTTCTTTCCTGAAGAATTTGAAATGAGGCAGCTGTAGATTCCAAGGATGTGAAAGTGTCCTTTCCTCCTGCAGCTATTAAAATACCCCAGTGAGAGAGAAAAGCACCAGTACTCCCGAAACTATACAGCAGGCAGGATCCATAGCTTGTCATTCTGCACTGACAGGTTATGTTATCTACCTATTTACCACTGTAAAATACTTAGTAATTCATTTTATGTTTCTAAAAGTCTCCAGCAGGAAAAGATCTCATCTTTGTGTTCTACACGCAGAAGTGTTCTAGGTTTCTTAGGAGTTCTGTTCAGTTGCATAGCTTAAAAATGCAACTGCCTCGACAGAGCAGCCCTGGTGGTAGAGATATTTTGAACAGGGAATCAATAAAGAAGTTTGATTTGCTTTGGGATGTTTAAGACAATATTTTTGCTTCAGGTGTGTTTGTCATTTGTATTCACAGGGTGTATCTTGGGTAAGATTTAAGAAAACTGCATCCACCAGTTTCCTTGCCATTTTTGTATTGTACTGAGTGCTTGTACAATGACTGTGAACTGAATGAGGGTTTAGCATTATAACCAAGTGACCTTCAGGGGACCAATACACAAGCAATGGATTTGCTGCAAGACAGGTGTTTAAGATAGCCAAAGAATATTATCCTTCAGCAATGGTTATCTTAGGCAAATGACAAACTCTATACTCTTATTGGTTTATTATGCATGTATGGCTATGATTGCACTTTGATGTATTGCAAGAAGCCCTATAAATATGCTAAAATGAATATGCTATTTAAATAAATAAATACAATTTTTGTAATAGCAACCTAACCTGTTGTTGGACACAGCTTATAAACACACTGAGTATGTGAGGCTGAATTAAAGGGGAAAGTCATCATGAAGAGCTTCAGAGAGCATTGTCTTCTTATTTTCAAATGCCCAATCTCTGCTGCCAATTTCATATGTTACTGAATCGTTTCCTATAACATGTTAACTTTTGGGTCCACTGAAGGTCAAACCCTACATCTCTAATGGCATAATTAGCAAATAGAATATTTTGTAGTATATTCTTCTTTCTCCTGTATGTCTGCATTGAAGCATGTCTGCACCATGTTCAAGAGCAAGCTTCTCAGGGCATCAGTTAGATGTGAGGTAAATGAAGCTGTGTTAAATGCTTCTAATGAACTTTGCATACTCCAGAAATTGAAGAATATATATAATTGAATTCACATTATAGAGCCAGGTAAGATCCTTTCAACATCATAGTTTTCTGAGCAGTAAGTGGAATGAAAGAGACACAATTTCTTGAGCAGGTATAGCAGAATATTCCCTGCAGAAAGAAAAAGATCTTTGCTATGGCTCCAAAATAAGCAAGAAACTATTTGTGAGCAGGATTTGCTGTTCCTCCTTAAAATAACTAGTGTGCATGCAGTCAGTTAAATGTCTCCGTATATTATTTGATAACATCTGGAGAGGACAGATGATGATAAGAAAGCAAGCATGAATTTGGCAGGGAGTTGGCAGGGAAATACTGTACTTTTGATGAACTATGGCATTTATGACAATATAGACTTCTTGTGCCTGATGTCAGCCCTTCACTTTCTGCCATTCATAAGCACTACTGGGTGCATAGTGCAGATAAGTTTACTTCTGTGTAGAGGGAAGAATATTAAATGCATATAAAGAAAGCTTGCTCCATCGGAGGAAGATTTCTTGCTTTTTCCAATTAAGTTACTCAATAAAACTGACACAGAAATGACAAAATTTAGCATTTTAAGAATTGAGTTCCAAGCTGTATAAAATAGGATCTCTGCTAGCTGAGACTTGCAGGAACATCATCATCCTGTAGCTCTGAGTCAGGCACATCATATATTGTAGTTTTAACACACAACAAAGTCAATGACATTTTAATTTAACGTCTCAGATTCCAACACACTATTTCTAAGGAATAGACAGACTGTCATTTTGTCATTTGTGGAGCTTCTGTGAGGGGCTGGCAACCTCTGGTCAAAGTGTAATGTGGGTGGGTGGGAACAGTTGTTGTCATTACCCACCACAGAGAAATCCAAGAAAGCTCATTTGCTTGAAAATGTACAATTAATGAAAAAATATACTCGCCTTAGGCATAGCGAAATTTTGAACCTTGTTGATTATCTCATGATGCCCCCTGTAGTGTTTTCTTTTTTCCTTCACAGATTAAGGTTTCCACCACGTGAGATTTTTTGTATCAAGATTATTTGTAAGAAATGACAAAAAAGATTATGAAGTGCAGTTGAATATACTGCATAAAGTATAAAAGCTAAAACCATCTTATTCTGGAGCTTACAGGATCCTAGCAGAAAGAAAATTAGTATCAGGTGTTTTTAGTTTTTAATTTAATTTAGGACCTATATATATGAAAGTAGAAAAACACGTGCAGAAGTGAGATATAAATAAATGGAGGAGATGATGCCTCCCTCCCCAGTAAAACCTATCTGGCTCATCCATAATATATTCCTAACTTTCTCCTGCATAATAGGAAACAGGGTTTTGGAGTTTAACAAACTGAATCACCACAGACAAGAGGCACATATTTACTTGTTCCTAGAATTTACAAGACACTTCTCATCCACAAGGCAAAAATATTGTCTCGTGTGCAGTAAGCATTACTACTGTGTTGCTATGAAATAAAACAAAATGCTGATTTGTTCAATGTAATAAGGTAAGGAAATAATGGAGCACAGGTCATCTGATTTCCCATCCAATCTCTATATGCTGAAGGCTTTAGCTATTTATATATGCTATTAATATACTTTATTACATCCTGAAATTCAGCAGGGTTTTGTGTCCCTGCTTCCTGGCTTCAGTAGAAACACATAAAGCGGTGCTCTCCAATGAGCACTAACTGATCAAAAGCTAATACTTAGTTTCTGTAATAGCCCATAGGCTTGATTAAATTTGTAACAGTAAGACTCATCTAATTTTTTGTGCAATGGAGAACCATTTGCCAGGTTACAAAGGAAAAAGTAAATTTAACTGGAAACACTGATACAAAATGAAATCAGATGTATAGCAACACATTAGTAAATGTAATTTACCAGAGGTTCTTCTGTAAAATCTTACTCCTTTGCACCACATTCAATAAGAGTCTGTTTTCCCTACTTTTTATCAAATTGGAAGAACATGGTTTAAGCTTGTAAGATATTGTGGAATATTCTCATCTTCGAAAAGGCAAAGGTGCATAGATGATGAGAATAAGAGTACTTGAAATCAGAGGCAGTATTTATGAGGGCCTCAGCTTGGCACAAAATGATCAAATCCAAAATATTTTAAAACTAAAATTGACAAGTTCCTATTTGCAAATCCTGTCCAAAAGTACAAGCTAAGTTACGCTCCACTGAAAGCTTTATGGAGCAAATTAATATAAACGATACACACGGTTACAAACTTCAGAGATGATGAAGGTTAAAGTGATCTATGTCTTGATGCATCACTTGAAAATTTCAGAGAAGATAAAAGATTTCAAAAGGTGAAAATAACCCATTAAAGAACCAGATTGCTAATTTGAAATTAGTGGTTTTGCCGATGGTAGTAAAGATCTAGACTTCATTCTTCTTAACTCCTGAAGAACATACACTGTATTTTATGTAAATTGCCTTTTGTACCTTCGACTAATGATGAATTATTTTTCATTGTGATCCTTTTTTTTTTTAATTAACTCTTGATATCCAAACCACATGACACACGAAATGCTTGTGATTAAACAAACGTGCAGGCAAATAGTCACATATTCAGAAGTGGCAAATTACCAGAACCATGATTTAGCCAGAATCCAAAATAAGGTTAATTTCTGATGTTACTGGGTATTTTGTCCTCAATCTTATGCTGCTGGGACCCCTTGTTTTAAAGAACAGGCAGTGCAAAAGGTGTAGAATTTTACAATATTTTGTATGAAAGGAGTAGCAAACTGAAGTTGTTTTGGTGCACATTAAATAATAGCTGGAATAAGGAAGCCAAAACCCCTGAAAAATAAAACAACTCTCAAAGCTCCCAAACACGCAAACCAACAGAAAGGCATGAGAAAGAGAAAGCATCACACAACCAAATGCAACATACACTTTGCTTTTTAAGTGGCAAATAGATTTGAACTGGTAAGAAAGGCTAGGTTTCTTGGAAGGATGCAGTAAGCTTTTGTCAGATAAGTGAAGTACAGCACACCTGTACCAAAGCTGCAAGGTTTGTCAAATGCCAACCATCCCTTCAATCTGTCCTTCCAGCCTGTCTGCCCTTATGCTTATGACGTTTTTCCTACCACTCCTTCTGCTTTTACTTTTTGTTTATTTCCTCACCTGTTTCTTTATGTCACAATATTGAGATATATCAGAGTCTAAAAATACAGACACTCCTTAGCTCACTCCTCAACTCTTCAGGTTCTTCCACCGCGGGAAAAAAGAGTCTATTAAATAGAAACAACGTTAAAAAAAAAAGTGTTGGTTAGAACTCTGTTTTATTCCTGTCTACATTTCCAGAAGCAATTGCACTATCCACCTGGAGGTATTTCTTCCTGTAACAAAGGAAGAAAACAGAAACACAGAAAAGACCAATGCCTCCAGTGTCTCTAAAATAATCCTGTGTTTTGAGATGTTGTTAAGAATGTGGCAGGTCTCATGTCTTGTGAATATTTCTTATAGCTGAGGTTGGTCTTTTGTGACAATGATGTCCAGACTGGCCTAAATGTAAAGCTCTGTTATACCAAGCCTTGAACTGCTCAGGGCACAGTTCTTCACACAGGTCCTTTGCAGTGTGTTCAGAAGGTTAATCAGCACTTGGTAGTGTCCTCTGTTTGGACAAAATGTTCTACTCACTCTGCCAATGTCCATGAATACTCCCAGGTCTGCCATGCAGCTTTCCAGTCACTCTTCCCCCAGCCTGTAGCATTGCATTGAGTTGTGACTGAAGCGCAGGACACAATACTTGGCCTTGTTGTCCATGTGCCTGTTGATTTTTTGTTCAGAACCATCTAAAAAAAACATGATTCTATCAAAAATATAATGAATGCTCTACTTTCCCATTGTCAGAGCACTCGGTGAGGTTGCAGGAGTATTCAGTCCAGTGCCTTCTGTAACCTGCAGCCATTTAAATCTGTGTTTTCCATTTTATTTCCCTACAGATATCTGAGGATTCTTAGTCAATTTCACTGGAGATATTGTTTGGAGATGTATCTGCCCCATGTTTCTTTAACTTGGAAGATGCAGTATTTATTTTTTAATACAGCTGCGACTTACACTAGTAGATTATGAAACTACTAGGACATGAGACTAGTCCTATGATATTCTGCCATTAAGGTGTTAACATCATCTTCAGCACAATGTGAGCCTGTGGCAACTGGGATCCTCCAGAAACCCATACAATTATCCTCAGCCCATCAATGCAGTCTGTCAAGGTCTCTGTATAGCTTTACTACCCTCCAGCAGATGACACTCCCTCCCAGCTTGGTGTCATCTGCAAACTTAGTGCAGAAGGGACGTGGGGAGAGTCCAGTACAGAGCCATTAAGATGATCAGCGGGCTGGGTTATCTTCCTCACGAGGAGAGGCTGAGAAAGATGGGTCTGTTCAGCCTGGAGAGGAGGAGGGATCTCGTAAATGCTTATAAATATCTAAAGGTGGAGTGTCAAGAGGCTGGAACCAGGCTTTTCTCAGTGGTGTCCCAATACAGGACAAAAAGCAATGGGTGTAAATTGGAAGATAGGACATTCAAGTCTAACGTAATGGAAAACCTTCGCTGTGAGGGTAACAGCACTGTAACAGGGTGGCTGGAGAGGCTGTGGAGCCTCTGACACTTGAGATATTTAAACCCCACCTGCATGTATTCCTGTGGGATCTGTGTGAAGGTCCTTCCTGCCTTCATGTGGCAGTAGGGATGGACTAGATGATCTCCAGAGGTCCCTTCCAATCCCTACCATTCTATGATTCTATTATTCTATGATTCTATGAAGTCATTTTTTCCATGTTAAACATGGGAAAGATCCATTTATTGATTGATTTTTTACTTTCCCCTCATATTAACACTATAAGGCTTCTCTTCACTTTAGTTTTCCTTTCTAAACCAAGGCTGTGGTAACTGCAGAAATAGCGAAGATTTAATCTGCTGGGTAGACACAAATGTTTTGTCTGTTTCTGGAGAAAATAATCTTATTTCATATCCTTCTACTCAACACGGTTTATTCCCCTTGTGCCAGGCTGTTTCCCAAGGAAACATCCTTGGGTGGAGGTATTGAAGGATTATTTTGTTTGGTATATACTTATGAATATCTGAAACACAAAGACTTTACTGTGGTCTTGTCTCAGATCCTTCCAACAACAAAAATTGCTGCCCCTGTCCCTTGAAATCACTGTTATTAATGAAAGACCTTTTTTACATCAGAAATGTCTCCCTTCTTACAGAGCACACAGCTGTGTAACCAAAACATGGACACTTAAAGCATGTTAATTGGGGCGTGAGGGAAGTACGGCTTAATTCTATACCACTAATGTCCAATTTTAATCTGATTTAGAGTATTAGATGTGATTAAAACTGATTATAAATGAGAAGCTGCTTCTTTGTTCAATTTACTTAATGCTTTAACCTCTACTATACAGGACTTACCCTTTTCAACCTTTCCTCATTTTAAGTCTTAACAAAGGGCTTCCATAAATCACCTTGCACAAGTTTGGTTCGGCAAACAAGAAAAGAAATTGCAAGTCACCATTTCCTAAAAGAACCCTAGACTCAAAGGTTTCATTTGCTGATTTTATGTATAGCCCATATATGCATTTGCATGGTTTACTCTTTGTCCTTTATTTGCCCTCTATCATACAAGAAAATCAAAGCCAAGGATAAAAGGGATGCAACTGGCAGCTATTTTTAACAGTTTATAAATGGTTCAAAAATAAGGCTTGTCTCAGGGCCAAGGAAAATGCAACATCTGATTGTGGCTCACTTGTGCCATGGGCTGCCCTATACCCAATGTGAGCTGACTACACCTTAGCAGAAGACTAGAAAAGAAGAACGGAAGACTAGCTTGAATTTATAAGGAAATAGTCTTCTATTTCCTTTCATCAAAGCCTGACGGCAAAGCGCTGAATCCCTCAACTGTAGATCATCAAAGACAACTTCTTAACATCAATAAAGGAATTCTCGAGGTACTCAGACTCTTCACTGGCTCATCAACAAACAGCAACCAATTTTGGCTCCCATGAAACGCGCAAGCTCCCACAAGAAATTAGCTCAAACTTTAGAATCTCAGCCTCTTTTTTTAAAGAATGTATGACATTTCTTTTGGGGTTTCTGTCATGTCCACTTCGAATCGTTATCTGTCTCAATTTGTCATCCACATCATGGCAGTTTCAGATTCTTACTTCTCTGCTATCTACTGTCAGCATTCCCAAAGCTAAATTCAGTTTGTTTTAGAATGAATTAATTCAGTTTGTACACTGTAATTAAACGCTTGAATTTTTTTTCTCAGAATAGTGTCTTTTGACTAGGATCCAGATTCTTTTGAAGACTCAACGATATCTTGGTTCTAGCTTTGAAGTTGGTAAATTCTTTCACTAGTACCATCTTACGATCTTTGAAGTCCTGAGGCCAAAGGATCAGCAAACTAAAAGGAGTGATCTGGTTTTATAGAGATGAAGATTAATTTGTGTATATATTCACTAGTACCATTTTAATGTATGTAAAAATGTAAGAAAGACAATGTCCTGTGTTTTCAAACACAACAGGTAAACAAGGTATGTGAATAGACAGACATCTGGTATGCCTGGAGGACACTGTTTTTAAAAATATCTCAAATAATTGCCTTGGAACCCATCAGTCTTTGCATGTGTTGTCCCTCAAAGAGATTCACCTGTTCAGACCTGCTAGAAGCTAAAGGCATCATCCATGGCTGAGTGCTTCCCAGGTATACTAAATATCTGTTCAGTTTTCAGTGCTTGAAGAGGAGGTTTTTGAACAGCTATGTGGTACTTCTGTTTAGAAGCAGATGAATCAATAAGACAGTGCCTCTTGGGCAGGTAACAATTCTGACCTGCTTGAAAAGGAGGTCACTGTCAAGGGTGCCTCCGAGGTATAGCGTGTTCAACCAGCACACATACCAGCTTCAGAAGCTGGGGGCATGGCAGGTTTTTTTTAAAATGACCTACTAGGCATTTAACTCATCGCAGGACTGCAGGGTGGAAATCTGTTCAGGCAACTAGTCGAGTCAGTCTATCTTAAAGGTCACATAGGCTCTGTAAGAACAAAGACCTCATTGGCAGACTACACAATGCCTTTCCACTTGGCTTTCTTGTTTATTTTGTCTGCTTACCCTTCTTTCTGCTTCGCAATCTTTTCTCCACAGTGATTCACAGCATAAACTTAAGTAACCTAACTGCTGTTAGAAAGGCACAGCTTTCTATAGTCTAAATCTACCTTCTCTTCTGTGCACGATGCAGAACAGGTTCAAGCTGCAGTGCTGCTCAGAAAATCTCTGAGCTGATCGCTCGGTTCTGGTGATCTCTGCTGCCCAGGTCTCCAGTACAGGAAACGAGCACAGCAAACTCAGGGCATTCCTCTCTCTCCTCCATAAATTGAAGTGGTATTTCTGGGAACAGAGCGTTGATGGGGAGGTAAATAAATTGTCCCTATGACTGCAGGACTCAGAGGCATGCTGACAGAACTTTAAGGCACAATAGTCAGACTGGAAATTGTTTGGAGTGATTCCTTGCCATGTTTTTAACAGTTTTGTTCAATTTATAACCAAGGCATTTGATATTAAAAGTTGTGTCTTTCCTTATAGCAGAAGCTACATATGTATTTACTTTCATATTTGTCTACCCTCAGAAGCTAGTAAAGAGGAGATACATCTTGCACAGTCAGTAAGAAGTGTATCCAACAACCTCCTCAGCAGACAATCTCCTAAACCAAAAATTCATTGAAGTAACATAGCCATGAAATATCAATTAAGCAGTGTCATGATTTTATTCAGGTTCAGGCACACTGTGGTACATCACACACCATTTGTCAGTAGCAGTTAGGAACTATAAGGGGAGAAGCATAGAACTATTAGGGATTGGAAGGGACCTCGAAAGATCATCTAGTCCAATCCCCCTGCCATGGGCAGGGACACCCCACCCTAGA
>JAOXOE010000506.1:12984663-13072376 GCA_028565055.1 Phoeniculus purpureus | reverse complement strand
GAAGAGCCTGGCTCCATCCTCTTGACACCCACCCCTCACATATTTATATACCTGAATGAGAAAACCCCTCCGCCTCCTTTTCTCCAAACTAAACAGACCCAGCTCCCTCAGCCTTTCCTCATAAGAAAGGTGGTTCCACTTCTTCATCATCCTCATGGCTTTGCACTGGACTCTCTCCAATATCTCCATGTCCTTCTTGAACTGAGGGGGCCAGAACTGGACCTGATTAAACCTATCCTTTCTGTGTAATTTAGCATCCATTAAAGCTAATGAGCTATTTATTTTTTCTATAATATATATTCAATATCATCATACAAAAAAGCTAATTACATGTAGACAAAAGTGGGGTTTTGGGGGTAGTCCGCTGAAAATATGCACTTTGAGTATACATATAGTACGTGAACTTCAGATATCTTTCTGAAGGGCTAAAGCTTGACTGTGAGGGTGACATTCTTGGAACAGTCTGTAATTTCCCTTGGCACCAAGGTTCATTTACTCAAATTATTCCATCCAGTGATGCCTTCCTTTCTCCATCAGAATTCTGATATCTTCTGACATTGATGATAGTAGCAGAATAAACTCTGAAGGGGACTGCTCCTTGATTTATTACTTCAATGTAATATTTTTCTTTTAACATTGATAGTTGTCCCTTGGGGAAAAAAAATGTTGTATCTGGCTCTGTATTCTTCTTTACAGACAAGCAAACTGCTTAAGATGAAATAAGAATGGGATACTAGCTTCTCCCTATCCTGTAATAATTTGGACTTTCAGTTTATCTCTATTGCTCTGATACCCCTGTATTTCTTACCTCTGAAAAGAAGGCTGACAATTAAAAAAAGTGGTATGTGAAATTTACCTTTTCTTAGAAGATGCATGGACTTTTTCAAAGTAAAAGGACTGAGATGGTAGAATAAGTTTATGTATGCCTTTGTTAGCCAGTTCTCTACAGGTCACGGGTGTTTCAGAGGAAACTAATACCATTAAAAAAGACTAAGCAAGAATTGTGAGGTGAATTGAGAGGAAGTAAAGGAAATACTGGAGGATGGGAGATATCAAGGATGAATTAAGGACATAGAAAGGCTGACTTGGACAAATTGCGGTTTAAAGTAGGATGGAAAAAACTTCTAACCATCACTTCTTGTCTTTCTGTTTTCCTAAGCAGCCTATAGGTATAGGTCCTTTAGGCTTTCAAAACCAACCACGTTGATGAAAAACAGCAACTGTCATCAATCATGCCGATTCAAAGACAAATACTGAACTAAGAGCCTTCTCGATATCTCATGACTACTGCATCAAAAGCTGTGATAAACATGTCTGTGAAAAACTGCATTTCATCATTTACAATAGCCATGGAACCTGTCATAAATAAAACATGAACTCTTAATATGTAAAAGGAATATACCCAAATGGATATGTTTATTTTTAAGGGAGAATTATGACTATTCCCATTAGTATCTTTGAAATAATTCTGGTAATGCTTTATCTAGTTTACGATTATAATCACTATAGTTAAGAATAATATCCTAGAGGTCACTGAGTATTTAACAGTCAAATCTTTGACTTAATTCCATTCAGACTGAAAGCGAAAAATTTATCGTAACATGTTAACTCCGGTTATGTAACATTTTCCCTGAATGCTTAGAGAATGTCAATAGCAATTTCAAGAGAATTAGTATCTGTGGCAACAGGGTGTTAAGAAATACTTAGAATTATCAGTTATATCACATTTTAAAGCTTTTATCTCAACTTTAAACATTTGTAATAAGAAGATTTTAACAATGTAGTTGTCTGACTGACTTTACACTTTACCAGATAGCTAAGAACCACACACAAAACTATATCATGCCAGTTGCCCGTTGACTTTGGGAAACAGTAGTCTAAATACAATAAAGGATTTTGAATCATAATCCAGAACATTTAGCCACATGAAGATTGAACTTTACAGGATACGTTAAGCAGATACCCTTGTGCAATCACAAAGCACTGACATTATTCCTCTGTTTTTTGGTAGTGCTCGCTAATAGAAGGCAGAAACCTGTGCAGAGCAACAAGAGATAATGCAGGATCTAGATATGGAGAAAAGCTAATGCTTCGAGTGCTGAAAAACAACAGTGCTCTTTAATTACATATGTTAGGTCATAACTTCTAGCAGACAGCTGCATGTTGCTTTGTAACCATCTGATCACTGTTTTGTTTACGTGAACCACACTACACTGAAATAAGATATTACATGAAGTGTGAAAAAACATGTTTAGAAAGGGAAAGCAAACATCCAGGGAAAAAGTAACACAGTACTGCCTGTGTAGAGGCCAGAGGTAATTCATCTACAAAATACACATGGACAAAAGAAGGTGTGTTTGTTTCAGATGCTTTTTGCCTTAGAAGAAATAAATATATGGAAACAAAAGTTTCCACATACATTTACTGCTTTTACCGAAAATATGCCTAGGCAGAAATACTCTGCTTTGTTCAGTGGGAAATATGCTTTTTTTTTAGATAGTATAAAAAGGATGAAACTGAAAATATGAGAAAAAATGCTTGGACCTGTTTATACTTGTTTATAAATACCTGTTTATAAAACAAGCAGAAAGGGAAGGTATGAAGATAACACAGTACATAGTTATCTTTATTGTACTCTTGAAGTGCAGTCCATGGTTTTCCTTCTTTCTTTTTTGCTTTAAACACTGTTGTGTAATCTTATTTACATTAGATATTAATCTTCTTTTTGTTGTTGCTTATGTGACCAGTAATTCTGTCAAGGCAGCTAGAGGACACAAAGTCCATGCTTACACTTCTATATATAAGACTCCACTACTCCTTTAAGGGTGAAATCTGTGTATACTTGTAGCCTGACAGACATCATATCTAGAAGTAGAAATCTGGACGTAGGGAGTCATAGATATTTAAATACTTTTTTATTATCTCCCTTCTTTTCATGGTGCTCACTGTGCTAACATAGATGTTGCCCTGATGCAAGTGAGGTATTTTTGGATCTCATGGCATGAAAAGAAATGAAATTGAAAGAGTATTAAAACAGTACGAAACGTTAAGAGTATGGGAAGAGGGGCATGAACTTGGTAGCAGTAGTCCTGAGAGAGCCAAGGTACAGTAAGACAGGGGTATGTTTGAGATGGACCATGTTAAATTTTCATCACTGGGGAGAAAGAAAAATATTAAAAAGGATGAAGAGCTGTTACCAGTCATTGCCTCAGGACAACTGTAGTGACAGGGGCAGAGACAAAAAACTGTTACAAAAGTCAGAGAAATTAATTTAGCATAAGAGGTACAAGAAAGAATGAACACAGAATGGGAATGGCTTTTCCGTGGCATCTTTGGTTAGCCGAGGCAAACATCAGCCCATCTCCCAACAGTGTTCTGACGTCATAACCCTGCTAGTAATGTTGATCATCTGTTCTGCTCCTAGGAAGGAATCTGATCAATAAAACATAACTTTTAACTGACTGCCTAACACAGTATAAAAAATGCCATTTAACACTCACGTATCAGCTTATGTTCCTGCTGCTGCGTACACATTGACTGACTAATCAATACAAACACAAGAAGAAAAACACCTCTTTCATCCTAACTGCTGTCACCTGCATTAACCAAGGGTTTTTAAAAGCGCTGCAATATAATAAACTGAAGCTCTCTCCACTGATGTAGTTTGACCTGTACTTTTGCCTCTTACCCATTTTACATGTATGCATGGGCCTGTAAAAGTACTCTTCAGCTGTACGGTATTCTGAATATTAACTTAACAGTGATACCACTTAGAAAGATACCAGCCTTTTCTCAGAGTACTAGGGCCATATGCAGTTATGTTGCAGTGATTAAATGTCACAGACACAATGGAGGTAAAGAAATCATCCATAGAACAACTTAGTCGGAGGAGAAGGATTTTCTGTAATGGAAAGCCTTAAGTAATGAAATGATTTTTTTAAAGGACTTTTTCTACATGCAGGAAAAGGTCTTCACTATTGTGGAAAACTAGTGCAGAAAGAAAAGCTGTTCCTAACAGGAGGAAGCAAGTGCCATTGCTCAGGAGAAACAGCAAGGCTGGCTGTCAACCTAGATTGTCTCAGTCACCCATGAACCTGCAGGTTATGGTGCCACAGTGCAATTAACTGTCACCAGCATAGTCTAAAGTATGACCAAGGCATGTACTTTAAATCTTTTTGGAGACCAGCTAGATTATGTAGAAATAATAATTTAAATACAATATCCAGGTTCTTTTAATTTAAGATTTCATCCCTGAGGCCTCTTTCCCTGGAGTAAATCTTTGCGATGATCTCACTGAGTCTCTGACAGCACATTGGTGTCAAGAACCGATCTTGGCAGTATTTCAAAAGACAGGGGTTATTCATGTAAGGCAATGCTAACCTGTGCAGATAAAGCAGGAGGATAGGCCAGTAAGTAACTTGATAATCCTTCCCATTCCTCTTATTATTATTTTTCATGTTGAACAAATGTTATTGAATGACATATCTAATTTTTACCTGATATGAATTCCCTGGTGAATTTTGTGCAGAACAGAAGATAAAACTTCAAGCCCAATGAACATATCAAATCCTGTTTCAATTACTAATTGGAACTGTTAAAAGGCATGACATGTGCATACAAACAGGTATCTTGCTTCTTTTGCTATGAGGATATATTAGCTCTACCTGGGGAAGGATGATGAGCTGGTTGAGAGTGTATGGGTTAAAATTAAAAAGAAGACAGGGGAGGGTGATGTTACTGTAGGGGTCTGCTACATGCTGGAGGGCAGGGATGCCATCCAGAGGGACCTGGAGAGGCTGGAGAGGTGGGCACAAGCCAACCTGATGGGGTTCAACAAGACCAAGTGTAAGGTCTTGCATCAGGGTTGAGGCAATCCTAAGCACAAATACAGGCTGGGCAGTGACTGGCTGGAGAGTAGCTATGAGGAGAGGGACCTGGGAGTGCTCATGGATGAGAAGCTCAACATGAGCTTCATTTCAGTGTTGTTCCAGTATACATCTTCTCCTGTGTGCTGTTTATGAGCTTATTCAAATGATCCAATGTTTTAAACATCAGATCATGAAAGTAATTGTAGAACACAGAACAGTTTGAGTTAGAAAGATGTATATTTGCATTTTATTAAAGGGCTAAGTTTTTACCCAGCACTGCCTATTTACATTACCATTGCAAATACTTATTGCTTCAAATACTCCTAAGTATAATCATCATCCTTCAATTCTGTGTAATGCAGTAAGTTTCCAAAACTAGTGGTTTTATTATAGTCTTTTGCACTTGAATGCAAAAGACCAATAGAATCTTTGGAGAAAGGTCTGAGTATAAAATAAACATAACCTTTCCAGCACTCCTTGATTCCAAACACTTTAAAAAATATCTCATGGGTGTCAAGGCAGTTTAAGATCTTTACATTGTTAAGGTTTTGCAAAAACAGTTTGTTTTAAATTTATCTCCTGACAGTGGAGGATGAGAATGGAGAATGAAGGAATCATGAGAGAGCTGGTAATTCTATTGGCCACAAAATTATTTATGAGAATTCAGGTTACAGGAAGAACTGAAGACCCATTTATGTATAATTAAATATCCCTTTTAACAAATAAAGTAGATATAATACCAACAAAAGGAACCAGGAATTGTTTAGTATGAAATACGCTGGATGAAATGGAGATTCCTTTGATGTGAAGAAATGAAACAGATTTCTGAAATCGCATTATCTCAGTCTTTAAAGAGAAGGCCTTCTCTCAAGCACACTGGAATGTAAGAAATTTGAAGAGAGGATAACAACAAAGACTAGAATGAAACGAAAGCAAAGTCTATCTATGGATATAACTGTGAAGGATTATAACACAGAGTCCAGAGCTGCAGATTGTTATACATCTGAGAAGAGCTGGAGCTGCTGGTTTTTTTGCTCTTCTGGTGGTTAAAGCTCATTAAAGTAATACAATTAAAATTAGAAAAGGAAAAAATAGAAGCATGAAGTAGGCAGAGTTGTTGTTGCAAAAGAGGCAAAGGATTATAGGGAACTGCAAGCTATCTAGACATTTCTGTTATCTGAATTCATATTGTAGTTCTAGTCCGTATAAAATTGTAGACCCTCATGTGTACGTAAATATATATATATATATACACACGTATATATTCATAAGAGTTAAATGCAGACTTTGGAACAGTGTGCAATGCCAGGGTATAAAACTTCTAGATATTCCTTGAAAGGCTTTTAGGGAGACTGTTGTCTTCTGACCCTACAGTGGTAGCTTGGTATCTTTTTCAGATAGAGCAAGTTAACACTTCTAGGCCAAGGAAGGAATAATATGAAACTTTTTGGACTGGAACAATACTTACAATTTTTGATTTTTGAAAGTTTAAAAAGTTTTAACTTCAGTGATATTTTAATGCCTTAATTTGGATATTTTTCCCCCAAATATAATTGTCTGAGAGCTTCCCAGAAAATAGGGCTTGATCTTGTGACACGTTCAAAAAATGTGCTCTGTACTTGTAGTCCATCTTTACTGCTTTTCATCTGACTTCAGGGAGGTAGCACATGTCACTAATTCAGCAGCCATCCTGTCCTGTAAACGTGTGAACAAAGAGTGGTACGTTGCATCATGTGTCTAGAATTATGTTGCAATATTTCATCACTCTCTCAACCAGGAAATTTCTACTAAGCACATTTGCATAACAGTAAAATTTGCTGTAAATGCTCACTTCTTTGCACAAAAATATCAGGATCTACTGCTGATTCACATCTTAAAGGTTACTTTGCCATTCTTAGATTTTTGTTTAATGTCCTGCACTGAATCACCAAATTTCATATTTCTGAAACATTTAGACAAGCGGAGCACATTCTTGTTGTAGAATTTAATATAACAGCCTAAAAGAGGCAAGTGCCCATCCCCATTCCTACTTTATTTCCCTCTTCCAGATATCAGAGAATCAGATCAGCTTTGTTAAGGCACTGTGTTGCCAGTAGATACGCCCTTTCCAAGTACCCATTGCCTTAGCAGCACAGTATACACCATATTTTAAAAATATAAAGGAGATTTTACACTATGTGCAGTGTTACAAGTCTACATAAAGAGTGTTGGGCACGTAGCTGCACATGACGAAACACACACTTTGCCAGTCTTGTATTCTTTCCATGCTCTGGACATCGCCACTAACATAACTTCCTGAAAAGAGCTACACTTCTGTAAGAAGGTCCTGCAAAGTGAAAATATCTAAACAACTAACAAACTTTTATTGTAGATGGTTAGCAGAAGTGAAACCTTGGGATCTAGATGTCTGTTACCCTCAAAAGTGAGACTCAGTTGTACATCTATTCATATACCTGTCACTGACTTTTGTAAGATTTTTATCATCTCTTGGGTGCACAATTAAACTATATATTAAGTACCTAAATGTTATTATCCCTGTCAAAGATTATAAGAAGAAATGGAGTCCAGAACTGTTGGTTCTGCAGACTAGATGTGTATTCATCAACCGTGGAAGAATTCTAGGGAAATCAGAAATGCTGATCTCTACATGGCAAATAGCTGTATCTGCTCCAATTGCTTTGACTCCTCTGTCTACTTGCTGGAATGAGAAAGGAAATGTTGCGCACAAGTAGAGTTGTGAGATTGTCCATAATTTTTGAAGGTCCAGATCACTCTGTGCCTCTATGTATTTTGGAGCCTTTTGCTGGTCTGATGGCCAAGGGAAAGGAGGCATTTAACTTTAAGGGCTTTCCACAGTGTCAGTGATGTGCACTTTGGAAGAATGTTGTGGAAGTGGTGAAGATACATGACAGAACACATTACTGTATGTTCCATGTAGAATCTGCTTTGTTTTACGTAACATTTGTAAAACATAAAGAAAGAACCTGGAAGATATGTATACCAAGTGAACATAAAGGACTTGGAAGATTAGAGTTCTCTAGAAGGATGTACTGCAAAATGTCTGGTGTGATTGCTACAGCAAAGTACACTGGGTTTCTCTGGAAGTTGGAAGGGAAATTAGGTAAGGGTAACGAATACGCAGCACTCAAGAAAATGTTGAATTGGGATATCAGGTACTTCCTGACAACAGTACTAGGTGACTTGTCTTTCAAGATGGCAAAATTAAAATCCTGAAGGAGTACAAATTCTGAGAAATACTGTTTCTCTACAGAAAAGTAAAACAAGAGTAGGGTAGGCTTGCTTTGAAAAGATTACTATATCCCAGTATGCTTTGAATCCTCTCAACACTGTCAATGATAACATTAGATTCTTAGAAAAGTTCATTTTTTCCATCAATTTTGGCTACTTATCTAGAGAAGGAAGAGGACCTGGGAATTGGCACCCAGTGCCATTCTGCAGAGAAAGACCAGGCTTACTGCAGTGGCTCAGACTGCCTACGTGGGAAGGTGTCTCAACTACGGAGACCTCAGGATGCACATTCATGCGCAGCAAAACGGAATTTACCACACGTGCTTTGTACAACAACTCTGTTACTAGCCTCTGTGATCACTCTATGAACATTACTTTTGAAATGCATGTATTGTGACACTGATTGTGAAGAAGGTTTTGATGACACATGAAAGTAATTGTTGCAGTATGGATAAGGAGAGGCCCCACTCTCAGCACAAGATCAGATGCTTTATCGTTCTAGCCAAGACATGAAGCTCAATGCAACATTATTGTCTTTAAGTAGTAGATGAGAACATGAACATTACCTAGTTAAATAAACACGCTAAACAGCTATATTTTGCCTCAACAAAGTGTATTGAACATTACCCTGTGGGGTTTATAAACTATTACTAATTTAATAAATTTATTCCTCATTTTATTGCTGTATAAACTGGGAATATTCAGATGTCTCTAAGGCCTTTCTGCTTAAGTAATAACATTGTTTTCTTAAAATTACATCAGAGCGAAGCAATTTTTCCTATTTCACAGTTGTGGAGGTACCAAAGACCTCTTCTGCTTGTCGTCTTAAAAAAACTTATTTAAGATCTGTTTAAATTAATATACAAAGTCAGCATATGGGGTAATATGAAGCAAACTTAATAGTGTTATTCCTAATAGGTTTTTTTTTTTAATTTGGTTACAAGCACATTATGGAATCACAGAATCACAGAACATTAGGGATTGGAAGGGACCTTGAAAGATCATCTAGTTCAATCCCTCTGTCAGAGCAGGATCACCTAGACAAGTCACACAGGAACACATCAAGGTAGGTTCTAAACATCTCCAGAGAAGGAGATTCCACAGGCCTCCTGGGCAACCCATTCCAGTGCTCTGTCACCATCACTGTGAAGAAGGTCCTTCTCATATTTATGGGAGGAGTTTGCCCTGGTTGATGAGGACTGGGTTAGGGATCAGTTGAGCAAACTGGATGTACATAAATCCATAGACCCAGATGGGATGCACCCCTGAATGCTGAGACAGATGGAGGAAGTCATTGCTAAGCCACTCGCCGTCATCTTTGCTGAGTCATGGGAATCAGGAGAGGTGCCTGGGGCTGGAAGATAGCAAATATCACTCCAATCTTCAAAAAGGGTTAGAAGGAGGACCCAGGTAACTATAGACCAGTCAGCCTCACCTCCATCCCAGGAAAGGTGATGGAACAATTTATCCGTGATGTAAGCTTTTACTAAAATAAAGAAATTGTTTGCTTTTTGGAAATAAATAGATGTGTAACGTATTTCCCTTTTTGCCTTTGAAATAGACATATACAAGCAGACAAAAATACTTTTGGTTTTATTTTCCTCACAGATGAAATTTCTCCAGAAACTCTATTTTCTATCATTCAAAGTTTTCACCCTATCATGAGAAAGAAGAGACAAACTATTTACTGCTTTTCTTTCAATGTCTTCTTTCTTTGGTAAACTATGTCAGGAAAACATCCAAAGACACAAAATTGGGCAATTTCTAATGATTCTAAGGAATTAATTTTAGATGGTATTTGTACTCCATATTGTAAAGCTATCTACCTCTAGTCTTGTTAAGATCGTCAACTATTGCAGCCTAGACATAACTTAAACCTTGGTCTAGTTCTCAGCATGAATTTCACCATCTCTTTAAAATGAAACCTATCTGATATCCATAGCCACAGTGTCTGAATGCCTCCTGGTGACCCGTTATCGTGCAGTCATGAAGCTGTCAGTATAACACAGTACTCTGTTCTGGGATCCACACTTCAAAAATGATATTGACAAATTGGAACACATTCAGGAAATTGCCTACAAGAACACTCAAAATCTAAAAGGCATTCTATAAAGTAAAGAAACTCTGCAACTGTTTAATTTATCTTAGAGATTAAGAGCTGTCTTTATTCTGTTTTATACAGGGAAGATATTTTTAGACAGTAGATTAATTTTTAATCTAGCAGAAAGAAGTATGAAAGGATCCAGAAGCTGAAAGCTGATGTATGTCGCATTCAGCCTAGAAATGAGGTGAAAATTTATAAAAATGAAACAATTTAACCATGTGAACAATTTACCTTGGGATGTTTTATATCATCTAGCATCTGAAGCTTTAAATTCTGACCTTTTTTTGTTAAAATAATGCTCTCCAATTAAAGCAGAAGCAATGGGATTGGTGCAGAAATTACTGCTTGTGGTTCTGCATGCTACATTATACTGAAGGTCATGAGATGATCTTAATTGTCCTTCCACTTTCAAAGTTTATTAATATTTCCCATGTTGGGAAAATATTCCTTCCTTTTCTTTTTTTTCCCCTCTCCTTAAGGGGTGATTTTCCTTTGAAAAAGTACTTTTTGGTAATTTGTACTGATGTGCTTTGTGCAATGCATTTTCATGAGCAGTAATCAGAGTAAAGGATTATAAATCATAAGAGTGTGGGAAGAAGACAGTGTGCAAAATGGTGGCAATGGACAAAAAATAAAGTTTGGTGGTGTTGCTTGGACCTTGAGAAAGTTATTTTCTGACCAACATTTCCACTAGTCAGTGTCTTTTACAAACAAGTGTTACCCATTGTGGTGGTGTGCTTTCATTCCCCACAAGATGATCTTTATTTCCTATAACCCTTCTCAACTGTTAAATGGATGAATCTAGTCAAAGTGTGCTCAGGGGAGACTGGAAACACCACGATAGACAAAGGCTTACTTGAGCAACGAGTCTATATAACCACAGTGTTGTCTAGTGTCAAGCCAAATCTAAATTTGGAAGAAATTAATATCTGTAATTAGTATGCAAATATAAGGAGAACTTGTTAAGTGACTGAGAGTAATTAGATGAGAAATATAAAGTTTTCTGTGATGGTATCTCACTGGACAAGTGTAATAAAGCTTACTACTACTACTACAGGGAGCTCTATTAAACTAGGTAGGGACAAGATCTCATAACCTATAAATCTTTGAGACTCTAAGGACTATCACCTGACAGCAAATATCTGTGGATCGTTATTTAGGGAGAAAAGCAATTGTTTACTACAGTTCTAGAGCCTGATCTTGTTTTTTAACAATGGAGAGGGAATTGTGATGAACTGGATGTATTTGGCAGACCTGTAAAATTTCCTTAAATACTATTAGTAATTTTATTGTGTTCAATTTATCAAAGTCTTTAAGTGACAAAATATGTAATCTGTAAGTATAATCCAATCTGCCTTGCCCCTGAAAAGTAGTATTTAAAATCTACTCAAGGTCTTTACAATGACTGAATCTGCCTACTTTTTAGGAAACCTAACACACTGTAAAAGCCCGTGAATTCAGTAACACTTAGGGTTCTTAGGGTACACAGTCTATGAGGAGGGGCTGAGAGACGTAAGTTTGTGTAATGGAAATTGTGAAAGTCTAATATTCCACACAGGAATCTGAAAGGAAATGAGATGATGGATCTAGTGTCTTAGTAGTGATAATGGCCAAGCAAGGGGTGGTGATTACATACTAATGCTTAGGAGGTTCTTACTGAACATTAAGAAGAACTCACTCCCTGGGAAAGTGGTTCCATACCACAATGTTTTATCCAGTGCTGTAGGGCAAACCCTGCACAATGAGATTTTCACAGACTCACAAAATGGTAAGGGTTAGAAGGGACCTCTGAACATCATCTAGTCCAAACCCCCTGCCAGAGCAGGACTACCTAGAGGAGACTGCACAGGAACACATCCAGACGGATCTTGGATGTCTCCAGAGGAGACAACTCCACTTTCAGTATTTGGCAAGTCAAAGCCACTGGTCTATAGACTAGTGCAGACAATAGAGCTCAGACATGAAGCAGGACTAGATGAATTCCAGAAATCCTTTTTGTTTCTTTTAGGACAAACTTTCGTCAGATTTCTCTGATTCTATAAACCTCCATTTTAAATTGTGTAAGTAGCTGGAAACCCAAAGTGTTAACGTTACTTCAAAGACAGTGCTGAACTTTTCTTTGTAATATAGGCTTTATAACGTTAAGTCGAGAAGCAGGAACTCTTTCTTTTGAAAAAATTGAACCTCTTTCCTGTACATGAGAAAATCTCCTTGCCACTAGACCATGATTAATGCATTTGTCATCTCTTTTCTTGAGAGAAAGTAACTGGACAGGCAGGACTATGAACGTAGTTTACAGTGCATATAATTATTTATATCCAAGAGATTACACGTAAGCTCTGTTTTTGCATGAGTGGTTATGGTGCTAGAAATATCAGAAATGCTGTGTTAGAGTCCATCTTCCAACACTTATAAAATTTTCATACATTAGAACACCTCCAAATTTATAGTTAAAATAAATGCAAAGTCAGCATAGGCACAGGAACCAGGTCTCTATTTCACCTCGTCTCTACCTGAATACATTAACCTCTAGGGAAAAACTAGGCTTTTCCTACATGGGTGCCTTCTACAGTGAATCTGTTTTAATAGGAGATATGGAAACTGCAGCCACATAACTTCATTACTACGTAATTATGTTTTTCTGTGGGCTGAATAAACCTTATGTCACTGCTTCTTGCTTCCTAAGAGAATGCAGTGGTGGTAGGGGAAGTGACACTTATTTCCTGAGAATTACTCTGCAGAAGGACATAATTTCCCTTCATAGTGACTAAAAACACGTAAATTGGGCAGACTAGATTGTTTCTTGCAGGCTTTCCAGTTCACCCTCCTTTCAACAGTGATGGCACACAGAATTCTTGTCATTATGTTAGCCCGACCAAATAACCTCTCCATCTTTCTTCTATCATCCTTACATGCTTATGACCTCTAGGACAAAACATTAGTGAAAACATATCTATCTAGTCAACATGTAATAAAGGAAAGGAAAAAGCTTCAATTTCATTTTGTGTTCTGAAAATAGTTTCTTCATTTTAAGTGAAAATGTCCTTGTGAAATATGACTGCATTATTATTGGAGCAAGTTAACTCCCTGACCTCCTCAGGTGAGCACTCTAGGGAACAATATAGAGCGGCACAAACACCTCTGATACTCTTATGACATAGTAGGACAAAATCTGGGACAACTAGAACACTAGATCCATGCGCATGCTAGACATACATCTTAACTATGCCACGGTCTGGTATCATTCATAATATTTTACTCACAAGTGAGATATGGACCTGAACCTCAAAAAACAGAAGTGGGTATAGAATCGTAGGATCACAGAATGACAGTATGGTAAGGGTTAGAAGGGAGTGCTGGAGATTGTCTAGTCCAACTCTCCTGACAGAGCAGATTCTTCTAGAGCAGATCACACAGGAACATATTCAGATGAGTTTGGAATGTCTTTAGAGAAGGAGACTCCACGACTTCTGGGTAGCCTGTTGCAATGCCCTATTACCCTCACTTTAAAACAGTTTTTCTTTGCGTTCTAAATGAATCTCCTCTCTTCAAATTTATGCCCTTTGTCGTACCTTGTCAACACCAGGAAGAGCCTGGTCCATCATCCTGATGCCTGACCTTTAGAAACATTAAGAGATCTCCCCTCAGTCTCCTCGTCTCCAGGCTGAACAGCCCCAGCTCTCTCGGACTCTCCTCATAAGGAAGATGCTCCAGCTCCCTGATCATCTTAGTGGTGCTGTGTGCATTGGACAGTAATAAGATACAGGAAGTAATAGCAGTTTCTCCAAGTCTACTCCTTTTCTGCTGTCTTTTAAAAGATACAGCCACTGTAATTTCTTTTGTGAAGGAACATGAATCTCCACATTCATTATAGGCGACTATGAGTTCAACTCCTGGAATGAGTCCTTAGAAGACTTTTAAGGGAAATATCTGATTTCTAGGTCCCTACTAAGGCTTTGCAAAGACCATATTTTTCAGACCTTCAAGGAGACTATTTTAGGCACACAGCACAATCATGAGCACTCACAAAATATTCACATGTAAAGTGGGCATTAACAGGTTTTGATGATTGCCACCAAGTTAGAGTTGAGCACTGGGTTCAGTTAGGTACTATTAGATGTGCCAGCCTAAATCTCACTTTACAAACATACTTTGACCTGTCTGGACCTTATACCTTAGAATTTTAACAGAGCTCAGCACCCTGTTGCTCCCAGTTAGGTTGCTCTGCTGGATGTTCCTGTATCATATTGCACACAGATAATCTACTTGACAAGAAGTGGCACTGACTATGGCTCCTTGAGGATACATTAGTCCTTCACTACTTTTATTCCCATACCTTCTTGTTTAGCATCTTTATTTTGCTCATATTTTCTTATTTCCCATGGATCACACTGTATATTTCCCACTTTTTACCCATCCTTGATTTTCCTTTCTTTTCCTTCTTGTTCACATTGTTCAGTATCAGCCAGTTAGTCATCGTGGCACCAAAGTATATTATCAGCACAATTATTTTACTGTCTTATTCCCGAAGCAGTTACATCCTCATTATGTGACTCAGATAATGCTGATATCCGAACTACTTAAAGCCTAGCTCTTTGAGTACTGTTTGCCTTCATTAAAGCAAGACTCCTTTTAACTCCTGCATTGGAGCACCTCGAAAAATTCTCAAGACTTCATTTTTAATAAACTCTATTAATAACTACTTAATTACAGTTTAATAGTTTCACTTTACGTAGTTTCAGTCTGTATGGTCACAAATACAAATACCTTTAAGGGTTAAACTATTGTTTAAGCCACAATTATACACAAGGATAGGCAGTGGATAATTTTGAGCCATTTCATTGGATATGAAAACTTACTTTTAATAATAAATCAATTTATCAGCAAATAACTTCTATAAAGAATGCAATATGAATATATGAAACATATTGTAGAGATTGACTGAACATAGTCAGATGACTATAATAAAACTCTGGCAATAATAAGCTATAGCGAATGTTTAAGATTTTTCAAATATGAAGAAAAGTTACAGTAGAGAAAATCATACACGAACGCATTCCTACAGCTCTGCACGCACTCTGTAAGTTTGATAGGTAACCACATAATTTTAATCAATGCAAAGATTGAGATCAATGCTGTCTTGTCCTTGTTTGATTTTTCTTAACAAACTAGACACGCCAGATTTTCTTTCAGTCAAATTTAAAGCATTACATTGCTGTTTACCATTAAAGGCTGGATGATTGTTTTAAATTTGTCTTGGTGGCTTTAATAAAAGAGTTTACATTCTGAGTTTAGTTGATTTTCTTGTTTTAACTGAAAAGTCTCAGTTATACCATGCATCGTGAAAAATGTGCCTTTTTTATAATGTGTTTCTCCCTGTTTTTATGAAATCCTGAATCAATGTGCAGAGCTGCAATTTATTAAATGTCAGGGATGGGTCATCTGACCAGTAGTTTGAACAAGAAATTCATATCCCGTGATTCTGAAGGCTGAAAGGTTAATACATAACAGATGCTGTTTTGGAGGAAACTATTACAGGCAATGCTTTTCAATCAATGAGGTGCTATTACGAGCAATAGAGCCAATTTCTTTTAATCAATGAACCTTTATTACGGCATTTACTAAGAGAAGCTCTATGCAGTTCTTATAAACCATTCTGTAATCTCGTAAAAATAATTTCTTTTGGTTTTGAAGCTTGTTTCTGGAGTTTTGCTCATTTTAAGGCAGCACATTGGATTTGCACCTTACTTTCCTGATTAAAAAAGAGCAAAAGAAACAGGCATTTAAACCTGAGATGCACTGAAGGCTGTTTGTGAGTCTTGTCAGGCAGTGAGTTGCAATAAGCGCTACCACATGGCTATGAAAACTTGTCACAAGCAGCTCAGCCTACACACTTTTGAACAGAAGCTTTCATTCTGTGTGAAGTCAGTCAGCTCACAGACTTACTGCAGACCTAGCTGGAGGCTTGACTGCAGTGTGCTCTGTACTTGCCTGTCATGTTTTGCACCTTGTTTGCATATTGCATGTTGAATTAAGTGAATAATTGTTTGTTAAGAGTGTTTTCACACTGAAGAGACACCAATAAAGTGTTATCCTCTTGGCAGACACTATGAGTGGAGGTAGCTCTAATATTTGTCCCTCTTGCCTTTTCAGTGTCTGCTGTCACTGGGGAATATCACCATAGGAGTTGGAGTTAGATTATCATTGCTTTTTCCCTGTCTTTTGATCCGCAGCTATTCTCATTCCTCTGTGCAGTTTGGTCCTGGACGGCTAGAACACCCAGCAGATGCTTAATATGTAAAGATTAATTGATTCGTTTTTTAAGATCTCATTCTTTCAGTCAGCTTAGAAAATTTTGTAAGAAAAAAATCTGTCTATACAAGAGAAGGAAAATTTTCAACTCAATTAATAACCAGAGGCGGAAGCCAAAGGGATGTAAGAGTGAAGATTCTGGAGTTTATGCTCCATGATTCTTCCAGGGACCAATAGTTGGCAGATGAATATGTAGTTCCCTTGACTGCCCGCACCCATCTATCCCACTCTTCTCATCTTCTCAGAATCATGTTTCCCAGGGATCAAGATTTAGCTGGCCACCCTGTAGTTTCCTGGACAACCTTTATTGTCTTTTTTGAAGACAGGAGGGACAATTGCTTTCTTTGGACACCTATTTCATTTGCCATGATTGATCAGAGATTATCAATAGTGGGTTTGCAAAGACATCAACCAGCTCTATCAGCACATGTGGGTACATCCCATCACGGCTCATGTCTCCCACAACATTCTTGCAGCCAAACTAAGGCAGTCTGGACAATTAGGTAGTAAGGTGGATCATGAACTGGCTGCAGGATAGAAGCCAGAGAGTAATGGTCAATGGGACACAATCTAGTTGGAGGGCTGTGTCTGGTGGAGTCTCAAGGGTCAGTACTGGGACCAGTCTTAGTCAATCTATTTATTAATGACTTGGATGAGGGATTAGAGTGAACTGTCAGAAAATTTGCTGATGACACAAAGCTATTTTTTAGTAGATATTTTACTCTATATTATAACATGTTCATATGAATCCTATGTGTATGAGCATCCATGAGGAGTTAAATACACAAGAGTCTCTTGAAAAGAAAATTTTTGCATATAGTTTATTATTAGTGGTGCAATTTTCTGAAAAAATTATGTCACTTGCTTTTAATTATGCTGCTTTTTAAAGAAAGATCTGTCCTAAAAATAAGCCTAAATTCTCCTGTGCTTTTTTCCATCCCATATATTCTGGAGACAACCAGGAAAATTTCCAATGGGGAAGAAGGAAAGTCAAGTTATATAAAGTGTGAAAATTAACATGTTTTAAGACTTTTTTTTTTTTTAATTCAGGTTGTGTCCTCCCATTTTTCTAACAGTAGCAGTATTCATTTTCTTGGTATGGTATGGTATGTTATCTAACTGAAGACAGCGTGGAAACAAGGAGAAGCAGTAAGAAGACAAGTTTGTCTCCTTGGCATATGTTGCATACGCCAGAAGGCTACAGCTTTAATTCAAGGATGCTTGCAAAAACCACTGGATGTCATGCCAAACGCAGTGTTTATAAGAAAAGAAAAACAGTCTGCCTAACACATGTTAGCAAGGCACCACAGGTGGGCATTTGAAAAATAAAGTAGAGCAGTATGAGAGCAGCAAAATGATGCTATTACGTAGCTCTGTAAACTGGCAATGAATTTACCCTAAGGCTGTCAGCAAGACTTATCGAACACAGTGTGTTGTATCAAGCCATGGCTAATAGTTTTCACATCAGTATGAAACTAGACCTGGAACTGCAAGATCAACATATTTGTCTGAAGGTATACACTCTGGGTGAAGTCCAGGGGAGTAGTCACAAGGAATTCTAGGACTTGACTGTAATCCCTGGGGAAAAAGTCTATAAAGATTGGGAAGCCCTTCACTCTCACTTGGAAATGTTAAACGCTAGAGAACTGCATGCACAGTGTTGTACCTCATGTCTATAGTGTCTTGTAAAACAATCATCACATTCTGTGCTGACTTGCACTGTGTTAATGGGAAGACGTAAATAACAAAAGTTGTCAGTTTTCCTTTGTGAATCCCTATTTATTTTGGAAAACTATTTCAGAATATAATATTTTAATCTTTACAGACTTGAATGCTGGCACCAAATACCACACACCTGTTAGCAGTCATTGGCTCATTTTTGACCCTCATCTTTTCGCAAAAGTGGAAACTACATTAAATGTCCTACGTTGACATGGAGTCCTTCGCTCATTTAAGTGAACTCTATTATATGTTTAGAGTACAAATGCACAGTTTGAAAGAGAGTGTAAACAACTAGTTACCAGTACAGAGTAACTAAGTGAGAGGTACATCAGGCTACACAGGTAAACATAGAAGGATGCAATTTGCATTTGAAGGGATTAGAGATTCACTATTTACACAATAGCCAGGATCTTATGGACTGTTTAATTGAATTAATGCAAACTCACTCTCCAGGGAAAAAAATTTGCAACCAACCAAATAAAAAAGACTTCAAGCATTTAGCCATAGGGTTTTAAACATTATTTTTAGTCATTAACAAAGTACAAACTTAGAGTAACTGAATCTGATGGCTTGCAATAGCATTTCAATATCTTTCTAACTTAGCCTGAGGGAAGAAGCAACCCATTTCATTATTAATTTTCTTACTACTGTTTTCAGCGTACAGCATATGGCACCTGTACCTGTAGAGTCAATAATACTTACTTGTTTTGGGAAGTAAATTTCTAAGTCCTTGATGCACATAACATTTTCTAAACTGCTATGTACTCCTATATGTAGTTTACGTGAAGTATGTCTCTTATAATTGTAAATAATGGGCTATAAAACCAGTAAAAAACATTCTGGAGCTACACTTCAAAATTAGCATAGAATTAGATCTTTGTAATTGAGAATTTCTGACAAAGTTTAAAGGTAACATCAGGAGTTACTACTTTCAAGTACATGGAGTGAAATTTTTTTAATGTCTTAGACAATTCATAGTTTTTACCAAATAAACCCACAACCTCTCGTGTCGCGACGTCCATCCTGCCACCGAACTCCTAGAAACCGGATTTCTTTAGCAGGTCCCTTTACTTTGCTTCTTTAATGGCAAAACCGGCATTAAGCAAGATATTGATCACTTTCTTGCCTTTTTCAAAGACTTCCGCTGAAGAATTGCCCCACACTATGATAGCGTCAATGTACTGCAGATGCTTGGGGGCTCCATCTTCCTCCAAAGCAGCTTGAAGTACTCCATGACAAATAGTCGGACTATGCCGATTATTTTGGATCATAGTCCTTAAAGTGCTTCCTTTCTTATTGGTATAACAAGTGAGTCATAGATTATCACCTTGATAATCTTTTGAACTCCTATCATACCCATATTATCTTTGGAAATGATGAATTGTATCCATTCTTTCTACAAAAATCCAATATATCCTCATTTTTTTAATTGAAAGAATTAAGTAATTAAACCATACATTACATATAGACTAAACTTTAAAAATATTTAAAAGTAATTGTTACTGTGAATAGCATACTTGGTATTATAGTCTGTGAAATAAAATAATGCATATATTTGTCCTTTCCTGTTCAAACCTTGACCTGGGCACAAATGAATGAATCTATTACTTCACTTCATCCTATATTATTTGCTTATATAGAAATTTTTCACATACATATGCAATTTTCAATCCTAATTGCTTTTGCCAAAGCGTTACTTGTTGATTTTGAAGGATACTGCTGTTACAAAGGCACGTAGCTGACCATAGGATCATAGGATCATAGGATGTTAGGGGTTGGAAGGGACCCAAAGAGATCATCGAGTCCAACCCCCCTGCCGGAGCAGGACAAAACTATCTAATACAGATCACAGAGGAACATATCCAGGCGGGCCCTGAAAGTCTCCAGAGAAGGAGACTCCCCGACCTCCCTGGGGAGCCTGTTCCAGTGCTCGGTGACCCTCACAGTAAAGAAGTTCCCCTTTTGTTGAGGCGGAACCTTCTTTGCTGCAATTTACACCCATTGCTTCTTGTCCTATCAAGGGAGTAAATGAAAAGAGCCTGTCCCCCCCATCCTGGCCAGCCTTCAGATACTTACAAACATTTATCAAATCCCCTCTAAGTCTTCTCTTCTCCAAAAGCCCCAAGTCCCTCAGCCTCTCCTCAAAAGCTATGCCCTCCTGTCCCCAATCAGACAGCAAAAGTGAGAGATCCAACTTTCTAACAGTTCTGCTGTTAAGAATGACGTCAGCAAAGCTGCACTTTTGACCTTTTCATATGACAAGATAATCAAGCTGCAGTTGTTCATTAAAAAAAAGAAATCACGGGCATAGTTAAATGCTCCAAGCACTTTTGATTTGGCATCCAAAGGTTTGTTCATTTACCCTTCATGAATCCGTAAGATTTGTGAAGGACCCTGGGCATTTGGCAAGAATGCATGTGACAGCTAAGCTGTGCACATCCAGACCACAGCACCACATGCATCTTTGTTTTCTTTGAATCAGCATCACAGCAGAAGAGACTTGCATCTGGACGTACATCCAAGTCAAACATTGCTTTGGACTTGCTCCTTTTCAGCTACCACCAGTAACCCCTCAGAAGTTACGTGATGCCTTCTGGACACCTATAGATTTCCCCAATGCTACCCTCAATCTTAAGTCTTAAGGCTTCCAGTCTTGTTTACTTCCATCATACTGTTAAAATAGTAAGATCTATGTTGAATTAAGTCAGCATGTCGAGGCTTCCTGTGGCTAGTTATCATCTACTAGAGTTAAGAATAAACAATGGTTAGAGATATCAGCACGTTTCTAGCTTTCTAAATCACCACCCAGATCCTTTACTTCAAGCTATCAGAGTTTTTATGGCCTAAATACGCCAAGTAATTGCTAAATATGCTAATTATGGCCAACATGTCAGGCAAAAAGTGTAGACTTCATATTTCTAACCATCTGAATATTCTTCTCTGATCTATACATATGGAGTGAACAGTGCATGCCCTGAATCTAATTGGCTGAGACTGCTGAACCACAGTAATTACATGGCAGGGAACAGGCAGGGAAGTTTGAAGCCTGGTGAGATAGTTGTCTTTTCTGTGGAAGACCTCAGGGTGGGTGTCCTGGACAATTCATGGCTTATCATCAGTTATCTTTCACATTTCATTAATCAGAACATCTTTTCTCTTCACTTTTCAGTGTCTGTTGACTGATAGTGGAAGGCAGACTGCCCAATTGGATTGTGAGAAATGTCCATGTCTACATCTTTCTTGTATTTGAACTCTACACCTGTCAGTCACCTACCACGGCACGATGGGTCTTAGAACCTGAGGGTTGACAGGGAGTAGCTTAATATAAGTCTACATACAGCAAAGGGAAGGACCAAATGTAGATACATCCATGAAATAAAATCTCTCCCAGAAATCCATTGTCATTAGTGCCTATAGGCTTCATTAAACCTCCATTTATCCTAGCAGTTATCTTCTATGTCAAATGTAGTCTTCAAAGGATGTTTTCAAGCCATTAAGAATACTGTGCTGCACGACTGCTTGGTGCCAAATTTACTACACGTACTATAAGAAACAAAACTCTTATTATTACATTTGGCCATCTAAGTAGCATCAGTTTCATTTAGTCAGCATGTCCATTTTTTTCAATTAATTTCTATGCAAAATTCGAGGTGTTGTCTCTGATCTGTCAGGCTCCACATGATTTGTTTATTGGCCTCAACTGATTTAGTTAACATCAAGATTGTCATATCTCGTTACCAGCCTTTCCAAATTGCTGAACACCAGTCTGAGTCAGATTGAATCACTTAAAAAGAGAAACTCATTTACAAAAGTGGTTAACATCTGGAACGTCAAGACAGGATAAGTAATTAGAAATGCAGTAGCATTCCTGGAAATCTGGATGCCAGAATTAATGCTGGTGTATTTTTCTAGAACACACCAGGTAACCGTGAAGCAAACCTATCCTTCAGAGCAGAATGTCTACTGAAATTATCCTTAGTCTTTATGATATCCAATAAATGAGAGGAATTTTTGAGTAACTACAAATGTAATAAGTGGAAAAATGTTTGATTATTGTATGACACTTTTGAGAAAGCAATTTGAAACACAAAACGATAACTCTAATATGTTTTTACTAAATTTTCTAAGTTTGCATAAGTTCCTCCATCAGTGACATTCACTAAGAGTGATCATCAACACCCTGTGGAGCATGCATAAGCACCTTCCACCAAGCACTTTGCTGCACAGTTCACACAGTTACAGACAGCTGACCACAAACAAGAGCTCATTAACACCGAAGAAGTGACTTGCAGTGTCATCTGAGGAGCAAGCAGAAGCTGGTGAGACAAAGCTGCATATAAGCTATCTTTGTATATAGATTAGATGAAAAGAAAGATATTGTACCATGATAAAACACTTTCCTTCCTCCAAGCTAAAAAACCTCGATTCAACTAAGAAAGTAAACCCAACCAATAAAAACATTAACTGGAAAACTTTAGATGTGGTGGCAATGGAAGGCTTTGCCTATGTGGAAATGGGTCAGAAGTTCGTTTTCTTTTGTCACCTGGAACTAATTTTTTGCCATTCCACAAATGGTCTTTGTAAAAGCCTCAACAAACTAAATGGAGAATTTATTTAGTGTCTGAAACCTTTAAAAATGACACTGTCTTGGGAACATGTTACAGGTAATAAAGCAGGAGAAAGTGGCCTTTTCTATAGCACTAACTTGGAGACAGTTTTATGAAAAATGAGAGAAAGGGAACTCAGATGATATGGACAGTTTTTGTCAGAACAATCGTGAAACAAAAAAACATGGAGAGCCATAGTTTTTGAAACACTTTCTTACCAAGCTGGCTTTATTCTGGTTGTTATGTGCCTGTGATCATATTCCTGATATTTAAGACCATAGTGATACAGAACAGAATCTGGACTCAAACAATATGTTCTATCCCAGGGATACTTACTTTCATACTAAGACGTTCCTGACACAAAAGAATAATTCAGGCACAGTTTCTCAGATATTGTTAGTAGGCAACTAATTAGGAGGAGCTTGCAATCACTTAATGCCTTAGTGGGTAGTCTTTGGTAGAAGTACTAACATCATTTTTGTATTGCTATGAAGTCAGTGTTTTGTCCCACTAGCTTTATGGCACCTTGAAAAACATTGTCCATAGTTATCATTGTTATTGCTATTACAATTACTGTAATTGTCGGACAGTCTTCCTAAAGTAAATTAATGTTTACTAGAAAATATGACTTTAACAGCAAGACCGCAGTGATAAAGTACAGCAAGGATTAATTGGATTTCTGGTTTTATAAGTTTAGTGCATGTGACCTAGTCAGAATGAGAAATTCTGAGCGTGTTAGGCTCGCATTTAAGAATAGATATAATGATTATCCCTCTGTGATATACTTAATGTTAATAAAGCTGCACAAGTTATTGGAAATTTAAAGAAGTCTGTTCTAGCAATTACTAGGGAAAGAATTAAGCATCAAAGAAACATATGTGCAGTTGAAAACAAAAAGATATGATGCCACTCCTGTCACAGTTAACTGAAGTACGGCAATAACAATGAGCAATGAATACGTGTTAAAGAAATAACACATATGTATGTGTCTTTGCTATGGTTTGGATTTGCATGAGTTTCTTCCCTGAGGCATTGCAAAGTGGCTATGGCAACTTATGAAATTTTTTTTGACTTTGCAAACTGGTGCAACTGGTTTGGAGCTTCTTGTTTCCTGCTCCTTTTTCACTGGAGTTCTGTGTATTTGTTCAGGGAGGATGCACATGGCACTGGGCAAGGTACAGCAGCCATCTTGCCATGGGAACATGGTGAAGACAGAGAGAGAGAGAATCTTCAGACATCAGTGTAGGGAAGGTTTTGCCTGTAATCCATTGTTTACTGAAATGGAAAGTTTTTCAATCATTCGTGGCCACAGGCACTGGAAATAGAGGACTGGCTTGGAAACACATGGAGCAGGCAACTGGACCTTAAAATACCCACTGAGGGATGAGACTAATGGACTCCACATTTCCACAGGAAAAAGAAACTGCTAGAAATTTCTTCACTTTGAGGGGCAAGAAGTAACAGCTTGGTCCAGTTATATAAGAGTGCGTGATAAGTCTCTGTATGCCTTTGTGTTGGGGTTTTTATAGGGGGTGAATTATATGTGTCTTGTTTTTCTTCATATCAAGTTAGGGTTTTTTTGTCTGCAATTTATAAGTGGTACTGAAACCCTCCTTGGTTTGTTTTGTTTCAGCCCAGTAGCACATTAACAAAATTATCTGGTTAATTTCATCTCTGATCAACTGCTGACATTAGCAGCTAAGCCAGGCAGAAGTTGAGATAAACACTTGACAGTATTACATACCTAGTAACAACTGAACAAGCCTAGATCATAATAAGGAAATTATTCAAAATGAAAAATTATTCATAGGAGAAAGGGAAGGAGGAAAAAGACTATGGGGGTTATCATAGACATGACATGACAGCATGACAGGGCTGACTACATTCCTGTAGCAATGTCCATTTTCCACCCATATCACAGCTACATCCACCTGGGTTGTGATGTATGCAAAGCAGACACTGCTGATATTTGGTATTTAACTTAGTTTAAGAATAGCACAAGACTCAAGGGGCTGTTCTTCCCTGACTCAGCCTTAATTAGGAAACCTAACTTTAAAACTATTTCCTAGGCAATACTTGTCCTGAATATAGGTGTCTAAAACACCTTGGGCTTTTACACCCTAGGCTAAAGATTTCTGGGGGAGAGAGGTAATAAAAATGATATTCTTACCAAACCAGGGAACTAGCTGAATTCAGAATTTGCCATGAGCTAATAACATGTAATGCAGATCAAACTCCCATCCTCATATAGTTTAAAGTGGGTTTTAATTGTGACTTTTCTCTTTTGCACTTTGATACTTAGGTTCTCATGTAGGTATTTAAAGAAATATTTTCAAGCTGTCTTCACACGAAAAAGATACTATTGAGAACTTTGAAGTTGCATTCCTAAGTATTTTAGAAATGAGAAAAAATATTAGGATTACTTCTCTGTGACAAGTATATTTAATTTTTTTTAATAATTATTCTCTGAGGAAAAAATACCAGAATTATTTTTTACTTTTACTTTTTTTTCATTGTGAAATTTATGATCTACAGATAGAGGTAAATTTCTCTTCTTTAAAAAATTATCTATATAAAGGTAAATCGTTGAATCACAGAATCACACAACATTAGTGGTTGGAAGGGACCTCAAAAGATCATCTAATCCAATCCCCCTGCCACAGCAGGATCACCTATTAAGCTGCTACCAAAATAAAACTGAAGATTTTAAAAAAGCATATCCAAACACTCTAATCAAATAAATAATTCAAATGTACTGGATAATCATATCCAGGTTGGTGATTCCTTTTATTTAACAAGATAATGTAAGCAGATATAATTTGGGAATATTTATATTCTACCAGTAAAATCCAAACCTGGATATATAGGCAAACAAACAGAAGGCTTAAATTGCCTTTTGATGACATTTCAAATACTAGATGTTATTCTGTCATGCTTCAATTTTGGTCAAGTTTGATTATTTCTATGTGTTTGAAGGTCTATTGGTAAGTCTTTGGTAGCTGTTTTAGAAACATGAATGACACATGAGTAGAAAGTAGCAGATAGGAATTTTGAAGTTAAAAATTTTTTCCTCTTGAAACATTGAGTGGTCTTGAATAGATTTTTTATAGACATATATTATACTTGCATGTTCAATGCAGTGTTAGTTTTAGTATCAGTAAAAATTAAAGCAAAGCAGTAAGAAAACAGGAAAGAGGATGTAAATAAAAATGTAAATAAAAATGAAGTGCTGTGCAGTTTATTATTGAAAATTTTGGCTAAAATGTTGGACTATAAGACCATGAGTGTTCTTGAAAAGGTATCTGACACCCAGGTATCCAAGCTGTTGGATGAAACTTTGTTAAGGGAACAACCGCTATAAGAAATGCAAAAGGAGAGATTAAGGTAATTTAAGTACTGTACTTATGCTGTTAGAGATTACATTTTTCTAATGTAAGATACAGTGTATGTTTTACTCTGAGTCGTGAAGGGAGAAAAGTAAGGATATATAGTTGTTGCAAATGGCTAGAAGTAAAAACTAGAGTGGGGGAGAGGGAGAGGAAATCCTCATTGCCTTTATCCTAATTTGCATCTGTGCTTAAGAAGAAAAAAAGTGAATATAATTGCTTTGGAAAGTTGTAAGTGAAAGACGCTAAATTAATATTAGTTATGAAGCAAGACTAAAGAAATTCAGGGGTTTTTTTTCTCATTTAAGAAGAGGAGACTTCATAGAAACATTGCCAAAGCTCATAAATTATGAAGAATGAAGATTAGAAGAAACAAAGAAAAACATACTAAGAGAAAAATTGACCTACAAAATTGGCAAAAGAGAGGAACAGTATACAGAACTATTTCAGATAAATAGTGCTACTTCTATAGAATATTTTACCAGAGGAGAGGCAGACACAAAAACTTAGGAGTAGAGAGACAGTCTTCTAAGCAAAAAGTTGGTGCAATTTAATATAAAGAAAAGCAGAAACTGAAATTTAGGGTTGAGAAATGAGTCTGGACAAACTGATAGCTGAGGAGGGATGCTTTCAGCTAAAACTCAAATTTTTTACAAAGTCAGAAAAAATAAAGAAAGTAGTGTTTTTTCTCTTTCACTCTTGACTCATTTTCCCCAGACATACACAGCCTTTCTTGTGTATAGTAATATTTGGTTCCTAAAGCAGGTTTGCTGCAGTCAGTCCTGAGGATCCATTGGTATCTACACTAGTATATAGATAATAACTGGAAGCCTGTGTTCACTATTGCTGGAACAGAATGGAGAGCAGCAAGCAAGCAATAAATTATTTAGGGTATTTCGCATGTGATTTGAACAAGGAATTGCTGTTACCTCATGAATGTGCACCTGATCTTACAGGTCCAAGTATTTTTGATTTTTATTTATTCTCTAACAGTCACTGTGTAGCAAGAGCTACTAATGTGTTGCTGCACAGCCTTTCCACGCTAGCACAGACCAATGACCCAGCAGAATTTTGCCACTGTTTTAAAGACAACGCATCATTCTGTGGTGATCCCACATCTCAAGAATACCTGTGATTCTCACATTTCAAAAAATGAAGTAGTATCTTAAAAAAAATAAAGTGAAAGGTGGAAAGGATGACTAAAGACAGGGAATTCCATATTTTACAGCAAGAAAGATTGAACTGTCTTGAAATACTCAAACTCAGTCTGGGAAGAAATGACTAGAACATGAGATGACTAGATGGAAAATTAAAGGCATGAAGAGTCTGTTTGGGAAATCATTTCTTCACTGTTTTCCCAACAGAGGTCAAGGGGATAGAGGTGGTTTGTATATAATGGTCAGGTAGCCATTAAAATAAATGTTTTCATTTCAGGATGGAACATTTTGTCACATATGCTTAGATAGACTCAGAAGGTAATTAAGCAAATTCTTGAAAGAAAAAAGTCTTACAAACAGAAATGGTTGGAATTCTTTCCAGTAAAATTTGCTGAAAACAAGGGAAGCATACTGTGAATGAAACATTGCTCTGTATTTGTGTTTTACATGCTAATCCAAGCATGCACTCCTAGCCATCACCATATGCAAGACACTTGGCTAGACAGACCCTTGCTTGATACAGTACAGCTGTTCCACAGCTCAGTTACAAGGATACAGATAGTATCTATATAGCACTATTTAAAGCAATTATTTACCTTCTCACTGAGTAGAGGAAAAAAAAATTCACATACAGGAATAGCAAAGCTAATAGCTGTTTGTACATGCTGACATTTTAATAAATGCAGTTATCAATGCTCTTACAAACAAATGACATTTTAAATTTCTATTCATTAATTTGATAAATCAAAGCTATTTCAAAAGTCTGATTAATTTAAAATTATTTTTGGCATGGTATAAGAACAAAGTGAAATGATGCTATTTATATGACAACTTATACCACAAGTTCCTCCGAGATACATTTAAGCACCTTTCCTTACCATTGTAAGGAGGTTATTTGGTCTTCCTTATTTTTCAGATGTGCATTGACTGTTGTGTATTTCACTGCAGTTACTATTTTTGATAGCTTCCTTTGATCACTTTTGGTACCAGAGCTAAGAACTACATTACTACCTACACATTTCATATTATGGATAATCCTGCCACAAATCTTCTCTTGATCCTTGCAGTTATCTGCTGCTAGGTCTGTGGAAGCAGTTTTAATTTCCAGAATTTCAAGGTTATATACAGCTACGCAGCAGGTAAGACAGGCAGGTTACCTTCCTTATTTGAACAGTCCCATAGTATTATCTGTTGCCAGGCTGATGTAATTTAATCTATTGTTTTATTAATTATATTCAGTTGTTTTAGCAGAAGATTGAGAAGGCAGTTACTCATTCTGTATTTACAGAATCAAATAAAGGTAACCCACAGAAAATATTGCCAGTGCCTTTGTTTCTGTTCTTTTTGTCTCACAAGGATGATCGTCACACGCACCAAAGCTTTCCTGACAGATGTTTGTCTTAATAAAACCTGGACCCTCCCAAGATCCTGTCAGTGGCATTGAATAGTTCTGGTTGCTGGTTTTTTTCCTTTGCAATTTCCAATGTAGGTCTTTCTTGTTCTCATTTACAATCGTTACCTTTTACTTTAGTGCAAAAAGCACAAAGACAGAACTTTAATCCTGTTTGCCTCCACTGGCATTTTTCACATTTCTAAAGACTTTTTGTATTTCTCCTGTGTGTTCTGTATTCAAATAAAACAAACCTAGCTTGTTCCTATTCCAGATAGACTAGAGACTCAAGTCAAGGTTTCTGTATCAACATTGTCCTAGAATACTGTGGTGGCACTAGAAGGAAAAGGGAGAGAAAAAACTTAGATGACAAAATATTTGGATGTTTTAAAACCCATGTATTATGAAAAGCCATAAATAAAGCTGTATATATATGTCAGATACACTTGAAAATTTTATGTTTTCCCTTCTTTTCCCTCCCTTAGAGAAAGGGTCATTTCTATTACAATATTTAAGTCTGTAATACAAATAGTATAAATAACAGCAGAGTGGGTTAAAACATTTTTGTGATCAAAATGCAAATTTTTTCTTATTATTCCATGTGATTATATCATTTTACACTAGAGTGACATTGGTTTTTCAGCTATGTTGGTACAACTGTTTTGTGGCTTGCTGAAATGTTAGGTAAAATATTACATCTGCATAAACTACAAGAAGGTCTGGGCAGAATATGGCTGTGTGGATATAACTATTGGACAGCTTTTATAAGCTATCTGAGATCTTATCACAAAGGAACAGGCTATCATTTTTTCAGCATCAGAAATAAGGTACACAGAATACACATGGATAATGTATGAAGGAAGAGGCATTGTGAATGAGAAAAGTGCTGAAATCAAGGAAATATCGTACAGCGAAGGTGAATGAGTGGAGAGCAGGGACTTTGATTGGGAGATACAACTGATGAAGAAAGAGGGAGTCATCAATAAAGCAGAGCACAGAACAATGAAGTTAAAAGAAAATCTTTGATATTGTCAAGAACTATCCTAAATCACTCACCCTTCATTACAAAGTCATCAAGGCAGCAGATGGCAGGGACTTAATGAGACTGGAAAACATCAATAACATTTGAAAGAAGAATTCTGGAATTACAAAAAACAATGTAGGATATTCCAAGATGGAACAGGCATTAAATACTCTCTGTATAGAATAATACCCATACTTGTGCCTACAGTCAACCTGCCAATTAAACTGTAGTAAATTGTACATAAACAGAATATTACATAATCTATCTATAAAAACCAAAACTCTACTTGAATTATCAGGATAACATGGTTTAAATTCCTTGGAGAAGGCACTAGTTTGTCTCCGTAATACACAGTGAATGTATGTGGAAATGGCTGAACAATTAAATTGCAAGTTATAAGGATACAGAGATTTAAAGTGTTGATGCACTGCATAATGGATATATTTTCAACATGAATGTGTTGCATAGTCAAATGTATAGTTAACTTAGGGACAGATTTTTACAGGCATTCAGGATTTACTAAATCTGATTTCACAATTTTAACACTAGTCTCCTGTAAATGCTCCGTTTTAACCCCGTGTCTCCTGCCTCATTTCCTTTTAAAGAGATACGTTTCCCAGTGATGCAGAAACGTGTCTTCACTATTTCACTTGCTGAGAGTTTTCTGTTTTCCGGCTTTCATCGTCAAGTTAATTTTAAAATGACAATGACAATAGGCAGAACACAAAGTGACATCAGCACTTGATTTTAAGATTACTGTAATGTTATTTTACAACTCCCTTGCCTTTCACTTCCCTCTCCTACTTTTCCCTTCCTTTTTTCATTCCCTTTCCCACTCTGTCTTTCACCAGTGTATTCCTTTACCTTTTCTACCTTTGGATTTTGAAGTATTTAAAAGAATGCTACTGACAGTGAAGCTAGTACAAATTCTATACTCTGCCATCCCCTATTCTTTCACATATGACACATTAGGTATTTTATTTCTACTCTTTTCTTATATTTAATAGTATGGGAGAAACAATATTTTTCCTTGATCATTGAAAAATAAAGAGATCTCAAAAAATACAAGTAGTTTCCATGAAGAAATTTGCAGAAGCTGCAGAAACTCCTTGAAGTGGAAAGCAGAATACTGTGGATGGTGGTGCAACTAAATGAGTGTGAAACTGCACAATAATCAATCTCCTATGGGAATAATATTCTGTTGCATTTCATTAGAGATCATTTCAAGGGCAAGATAGAAAAGAAATACTCAGCAACTGTACACAAGTCAAGAGCACACTGACTAAACTGCATGTCTTGCAAAGGCCATAATCCTCCCTGTACCTTTCATTCTTGCTCATCTACCAACAACAACTGCAAAAATTTCAACTTGCAGTAAATGAAAATAGAAATAGCATGACTAGCAGACGTGAAATTTTAAATTGCTGTACAGGACATTTCCCTCTTCTTGCTTTGGGACGGTCATTCTACTACAGTGCAGTGCACACTGGAAAAATGAAACTGAAGTCTGAGGGGCAAACTCGTCACAGTGTACAGAGTCCTCAAGGAGGGCAGCAGAGTTGGGGTGAGCGCTGATCTCCTCTCTCTAGTGAGCAACGAAAGAACACAAGGAAATAAAAAGTGACAATGTAAGGGGAAGTTCAGATTTAACATTAGGAAAGATTTTTTACTGAGAGGTTTTTTGTCACTGGAACTAGTTCACCAGGGAAGTGTCAGACTACCAAGTGTATCGGAGCTCAAGTAGCATCTGGGTAACAGTCTTCGTGGTTTAGCCTTAGGCAATTCTGTGAGAGGCAGAGAATTGGACTACATGTTTCCTATGGTTCCCTTCTAACATGAGACATTTAGATTCTATGATTCTAAAGAGTAGTCTCCTTGGGGTACACTAAGAGGAGTATGACCAGTAGGTTGAGGAGGTTCACCCCTCCTCTACTCTGACCCAGTTAGGGTTGGACTAGGTGATCTCCAGAGGTCCATTCCAACCTCTACCATTCTATGATTTTATGACACTCTGATTCATTTCCAGGGTAGGAGACAGGAAAATACAAACAGAGCTACAAATTCTGGATTGCCTTAAAATAAAAATGCTTCCTGAATATTTACAGAATGACATAAAAGTATGGAAATTTCCTCCCCAGAATTATGATAGCATTAGTTTTATCTTAAATTTTCTTTTATTTATTTTTTCTACATTTTTTAATTTCATTTCCTGACAGCTTCATGAGTGAAGATAACTTATCTTCCTAAATCACCTTCTGTAAAGATCAATAGTGAGCTGATAAAGTAGAAATCTGAAAGACGTGTGCAATAATTATGGGATTGGATATAATGATTTGGATTTCAATTATCTGTTAGAAGTAACCTAGGTCAGATAATAATAAAAATAAACAAACAAATACATGAATGAATAAATAAATGTTAAAAAAACCCACATAAAAATAACATATCCTATTGGATAAATATTACTGTATGGACTTTACCTATCACACCCAGAATTTGCCTTTTACAAGTTTTGAATGCTTAGTAGATTAACATATTTTATGTATTTTAGCACATCATTTGTGAGGATTTGAGATGAAGACACCAGGAAGTGCAAATTAGTTGTTTTTAGGAAATGTTTCTTACAATTTTTGTCTTTGAGTCAAAACAGGAATGTAGTTGTGGCTGTGTTAGTTTTAAGCACCTCATTGCCCTCTGCTAGAACAACTAATCAAATCAGACAGATGTAACCAACCCAATACATATTGCTTTTTAAAATAAAAATTCTAGAGTCATATAGTGCTTTGTGCCAGTAGGGACCTTCAGAAGTCATCAAGTCCAAGCCCCCTGCAGCAAGTAGAAACATCTCCAACTATATCAGGTCTCCCTTGAGCCACCTTTTCTCTAGGCTGAACAACTCCAATTGTCATCTTATCCTTACAGGCTAGGTGCTCCATCCCTCTGACAATTTTTGTAGCCTCTCTCTGGACCTGCTCCAATAGGTTAATGTCTTTGTGCTGGGCACTCCAGAGCTGGACATATTACTCCAGGTGAAATCTCACCACAGTGAAGTGGCAGCGTTACCTTCCTTGACCTGCTGGCCATGCTTCTTTTGATGCAGCTCAGGATTCAATTGCCCTTTTGAACTGTGAACACACGTTGTTGGCTCATGTCCAACCTTTCATCCACCACTACCTCCAAGTCCTTCTCCATGGGGCTGCTCTCAATCACATCATCCCTCCCTGCCCCCAGCCTGGATTGATATTGTGGATTGTCCCAAACCAAGTGTGGGACTTTAAATTTGACTTTGCTGAATCGTGTAACGTACATATGAACTCTCTTCTCTTGCTTACCCAGGTCGGTCTCAATGGCATCCTGTCTCAGTTGTAGCAACTGCACAGCTCCTCTGGGTGTCATCTCCAAACTTGTTGAGGGTGCAACTAGATTGTACTATCTTACTGATAAACAGCACTGGTCCCAGTAGAGACCCCTGAGGGACACTGCTTGTTGCCAGTATCCATCCAGACATCAAGCCACTGACCCACTCTGAATGTGACCATCCAACTAATTTCTTATCCACTGAACAGTCCACCCATCAAATCCATATCTCTCCTTTTTGGAGAGGGATGTTGTGAGAGACTGTGTCAAAGGCCTTACAGAAGTCCAAACACAAATATTTATTCCTTGGTGAAGCTGTGCTGGCTGTCTCAAATCATGTCCCTGTTCTCCATGTGCCTTAGCATAACTTCTACGAGGATTTGTTCAACGATCTTCTCAGGCACAGAGGTGAGGCTAACAGGGTGGCTATTCCCAGGATCCTCCTTTCCACTCTTTTTAAAGATGGATGCAATATCATCTGGACTTTGCCTGACTTTCAGGATTTTTTGTATCATGGAAAATAGCTTGGCAACTGCATTAGTCTCAAGACTCTCTGATTACATCTCATCAGATTTCACAGAATAATTTATGTTCAGGCTCCTCAGGTGGCCACAAACTTGATCTTACTTTAAGCAGGGGGGTGCAGTGGCAGCAACTGCACCCCCCCTGCTTCCCATTCTGCGGTCCAGTGACTTGAGACACGTGGGAAGAAAGGCTGAGACAAAAAGTTATTAAATACCTCAGCCTTCTCCTCACCTGTTGTTACCAACTTGCCAATTTTGCTCATGAGAAAGTGTATGCTTCCTTTCACCTTCCTTTTCTGGTTGACACACCTGTAGAAGTCCTTATTATTCTTTGCATTCCTGGCCAAGATCTACTCCAACTGTGCCTTGGCCTTCCTAACCCCATTTCTACACAACTGGGTAGTGTCCCTATACTCTTCCCAGGTTAGCTGTCCCTGTTTCCACTGCCTCCTAGGCAATTCCTTCTTGCCTAGTTAAGCTTCAATAGGAGAAACAATGCAAGAATTGCAAAAGATAAAAAAAGAGTTAAGATAATTTAGGTGTAATGTTACTGGAGGATTCAGATAATGTGGGAGGATGGTGGGGAAGCCTTGAAAAAGAGTAGAAAAAAGCTAGCATAAGTAAAAAGCAAGGTGAGACACAATAACAGAATCAGGAAGATACTGAAAAAGGTGAGGGTCTCTTTATCAAAGAGTATAGTGGAAGGATGAGGGTAAACTGAAAGAGGGTAGACCTAGGTTAGACATTAGGAAGAAATTATTTACTGTGAAAGTAGTGAGGCATTAGAACACATTACCTGAGAAGTTGTGGATGCCCCACCCCTGGAAATGTTTAAGGCCAGGCTGAATAGGGCTTTGAGCAACCAGATCTAGTAGAAGGTGTCTGTGCACATGTTAAGTAGATGATATTTAAGGTCCCTTCCAATCCAAACTCCCCAATTCTATGATTTAATGTTTCTATGAACATAGATAGTAATGATCAAATAGAGTGTGTGATCCAAATTACAATAAACTCTGGACATTTGCATGTAGAAATATAATATAATAATACAATGCAATAAAAAAGAATATATTCAGGTGAGCCTAAAAGGCTTTAAGAAGGTACTAGTTAATGGTATCAAAACTGATACTTAATCCTTTTTGCTTCATTAGGAGTGAAGAACCTGCCCAGAGAGCCATTTACTTTTGTAAGTTAATGAGTCAGCTGCATAAAGATGATTAAAGACAGTCATATGAATACAATAACTGTTTCTGACTTATTTCAACACATTTTCATAAGAAAAATACTTAAGGTTGAATAATGTGATTTACTAAAACTGCTTTTGAGATTAGTATGCATCTAGAAAGAAAAAAAAGTGACTGAAAAAGCCAGTCCTTTGGGAGATTGTGCATTTTGAGCCATGGCATGGAGTAAAATGGACTGTTTGTCACTGCGCCCTTCGGTTTTGTCCCTTTTATAGTGTTAGCTTAACAAATATACAAACTTCTACTTGTTATTTTATTAGTAAAATAAATCCTATGAAATTTCTGAAGCTTTTATGTGTCTTCTGCTCTAACAAGACAGATAATATATTAGTGACGTTTTCATTTTTTGAGTCACTTTCACAGACACAAAAATCAAGAGGCAAATGCACTAGATCTTCACTAATCAAAAGTTAAAGAGCAGTTTGTCAAAGAAAATTATGTTAATGACAAGTTTGTCCTTTTTTGCTTAAGGGACAGGATTTCCCCCACAGTTTAGAAATACATAGCTTTCCAAAGACCTCATTTTTAAATTCTTTTGACCTTTCAGATCACTTATACCTTTCTTTTAATTCATTGTTCTGTAAGTTATCATTCTGTTTTACAAGCCATTGGCATTTTCACCCTTTAAAGCTGCACCCTTAAGGTTTAGTAGTGGTGTAGGTGAAACATATTCCAGCTCAGCTACTGTTGTTTCCTGGTTACCTCACCGGTCAGCTTTCTGGTTTGGGGATTGGACTGACCTGCTTGCCCAATCAGCACTGTCTCCACCGTTAACATTGCTGCACTGTTTTGCAAGTTGTACATAACACATGCCACAGCCTCAAGGAGACAAGGTCAGCTTACATGGAGTCTGTAAAAGTGAATGTTTAAGCTAAACTACACTTGCATGATTTCAAATATGAGGTAAGGTATCTTACCTCTGTACAGCCTTGTATTCTGCTGATGTTTGTCACTTCAGGGCAGCACAACGCTTCTTTTCCCATCAAATCAATGTAAATAGATAGAGTGGATGTCTTTGTTAAAGCCGAAATTGAGTTAGGCAGCTGCATGGGTGAATGAATGTGTGTTATTTCAAGGAGTGAGAACTCATCCAAAGATCAAGAGAAGATATATGGTTTTAAAGTGTATTTACTCCTGCAGAAGATCAGTTTGCCTTAACCTGAAGGTTTCTAACATCTGCTTTTCAAGTTAAGCTACTGCAGAAATGATGCTTAGAAAACAACATCATTCCCTCTGGAGCAATTTGCTCATTGTCAGACATGTTGTTTTTCATACACTCTGCCTTTTTTGTGTTTCTACGTGTTGCATTGTTAGACAGATTTTTCCTTCCTGTGATATTATTCACAATATTTTTCAGTTGGAGGTTGTAAAGGGACACTGTAAATGCTACTAGTCATATTTCTTTCTTTATACAGATGTCATATAAAACCCACAGCAGAAAATAAAGTGGCTCCCTAATAAATCTGGACCACTTGTGACTTCACATGCAACTTTAGATAACCAAATATCCTTTCTGGACTGGCATAAGTCATTCACACATGCACAAAATCAAAACCTAACCTCTAAAACACTGATGAGCTGATGGCATTGTCATTGATAGCTTATACTTATGACTATGGAACTTATTTGGCGCATACTGTATACCATGAAGTGAAATTAAAAAATAGAATTAGAGACTGTCACTTGGGGTGGACATACTGTTTCCATAGACTTCCATGTAAAAATGATTAAAGTCAAAATTATTAAAGTAGATTTTTAAGAGATGATCTCTTAAAACCAAATGTTGCAACCAAATGTTGTTACCACTTCCATAGTAATCTCCATATTTTATGGCCACCATATGTTGAAATTTGAAGTACAACACACTTACCATCTGGACCATACTAGCTGGTCCAGTGCAGTAAGTGGTAGCAAGTACTTACACTGAATTAGCAAAATAGCCAGTTATTGCTCTGTGTTATAAGAAGTAATTCCTTTGTGTTCACCAAGGAATATAAAATAGATGAACAGACTGTAAGCCATTAGTTGGGAAAACGAATAGAGATTTTGTTTGTTGAAGCGATTTTCACATATGCAGTTTTAGATTTTTTTTTCTGGGTAAAAATTACTGCCATTTCTTCTGTGAACAGGAGTAATTTGCCGTAATGATCATAAATACATATTTCTTTTAATTTTGCTTCTGTGCCTTTGATAAGCACAGTTGAGGTCAGGACAATTTTGCATGATGGAGTAGTGTAAAAGTCAATTTTAGCATGTAAGATTCTGTTTCCCTTGAATAGAAAAAACCCACATTAATCAGTTGCAGTAAATGAATTAGAATTTGAGGATTCTATCCTCTCCTTCCCCTTCCAGCTGGAAGAGAGAAATATGTTTTTTCTTTCTTTCTTCTTTTTTTTTTTTTCATTTTTTTTTCCCTTAGGACAGAAATACTTCTGCTGAGAACTATCTCCACACAAAAGCTTACAGAGTTGAATATGATGTCTTGTCTTATCACTTCTGAACAGACTCTGGAGTTTGAAAAGACTTGTGAAATTTGCTTAACTTGCCATTTCCTAATATAAAGAGGAAATCAGTGTGTCTTGCTTTTAGAAATGCTGGTGGCTTCAGAATAATTCAAGAGTCAGCAAGGATAAGCAGAAATGAAACTGCAAGTACTTTCTCATCATTGGAATATCTAAGATGATTTACAGATAAAAATATGTTAATTTACTGTTTCCAGGGACAATATGTCATTCAGATTTACTCACTGGTCTCTGCATTTTTTGAATAAGCTAATTTAGATATTGGGAGCTTTTGAATGAAACCTAGAGACATACCTACTACCTCTGCCACTGGGCAGGGCTGCAAAATGGGATTGCAGCAGGGAAAATAGCTCTGTTAAAACGAAAAGCACAGCAGTGGAAAGGATGCACTCTCTGACGAGTGAAACCTATCACTTCTCCCTCAACAAACCTGCCTTGTCATGGCAAGCCTTGACTCAGACCTGGTTGCTAGTTCCTGGAGGAAAAGGAAAATAGCTGGAATATATGTATCCACTCTTTAATAGCATGGTTAATTGTATGACTAATACAGGATGAAAAGAATTATGGAAATAAATTATTTAGAGGATAAAAGTAAAATGTTTTGATCTTTACCAGTGCTTACATACCTTAGCATTGCTGCTGAGAGTTTGTGGGAACTTTAGTTCATGTGTAGAGACTAGAAGCTAAATTTCAGTTTGACATTCAGGCAATTTTCCAGTCAATTGCTGTTGCACAGGATTACTTGAATGAGACCACACTAATTTTAATGAAGTCCGAAGTATAAATTAGATACAGCAATGCTTAGGTTAAATTCAGAAGTTATTTCAAATGACATTTCACATAGAACTATTCACTTTTCATTGCATTTTGTTCAGGTTCCTCAAACAAAATTTAGTGAAAAAGATTATTTCAGATTGTTTTGATCATCTTGAAATATTTTCTTTATGCTTTAAGTAGTTTCTTCGGTTTAGTTTCATTTTTTCTCAATTTTAAACCAGAAACTCATAATCTTAAAGGAAGAAAATTGAACAATAACTCATAATCTTAAGGAAACAAAATTGAACAACGACCTTTTTTCTGAATTTTTCTTCTTGTTTTGAGAAAGATACTTTCTAAAATTGATTTTTTTCCCTATTAAATGTCCACACATATATTTATATGTACCTTAAAACTTACAGATTCCCCTTGTATATAAGAGCTGTATGTTGATTTTTTTCTGTGCTAGGATTTGACTAGCATGTTTTTTTGAGAAATTCTATTGTCCTTATCAATGCTGCTTATCACTGTCAAAAAATTTACTTTTTTCATCCAAAATATTACTCTACTCATGACCTTAATTAAACCTCTACTAAACAAACTTAACAGACCTTCCTGCTTATTGTAATGTAAGGGCTGATTACAAACCTAATCACTCAGCACTTTTCAGCGAAGACTCACAATAATGCCAATCTCCATCCTCAGCGCCCTCTCATTCATACCTCAATATCTCAGATTAGAAACTGAACACATTTAGAGGCTCCAGTGTTTGAGATATTGACAGACATAAATCTTACTAGCATGGCTAGTTCAAAAACCAAAAACATGGAATAAAATTTAAATCATTAATTTAAATTTCTGCCACTGTTAATGAAGTGTCAATGCTTATGGTGTAGAAAAAGTCAGATTCAATTCAATGTGAAAAAGTAACCTCTTGGGATACTTACTACTTGAGCAAACATAAAAGAAAATAATATCCTTGCCACTAGAGAGAGCTCCCACATTAAAATAATAGAGCATTGTTTTGGGCTCCGTTTGTAGAGTTGGGGAAAAATTGTAAGAGAGAAAGAAATGTACCATCTGGAGTCATGATTGGAAGATAAGACCTGCAGTAGCTTAGCTGGAATGAATGAAATTCAATGATACAGAGTACCAGGTATAGAACTGGTATCTGCTGTAGAGCACATTGTGACTGCAGACTTCAGAGCAAGCTGCTGACAGTATTAAAGTTGAGACAGGTAAACAACTTTTATCATATACTTGACTAATTTACTAAACCTCTATAAAGTAATGATGCAGTCTTTTGAGGAAACTGAGCCAGGATATTTTTGATAATATTTCTTGTTATTTAGAGCAGTATTTAAATTGCAGCAAAAGTTTTCTATGCTTGGTCAACCTCCTAGAAGTGCATAATTCTAAGAAATTAGAAAACTGAGAAAGAGAACATGTTTGGGGAAAGTATGGAAGCCTTAGAGAGTTATGTTCCCACCCATTCACCTCTGCCTTCTCCTCCTCCCAATTCTCCCGCTGCCATATAGAACATGAACTTGAAACCATAAACTGCTTGAAATTTTTGTCAATTAGATTCCATTCCATCCTCTAGAAAATGGAAGTGTACCAAGGTAAGTATGCTATTCAGGTCCTACATTATTGAAGACTTGAAAAGTCATATCTATTTTGGCCCTTTTCAGTTAAACATGTAATTTCAATAAGCTTCTGAAAGATGAGACATCTGATATGCCCAGGGGATCAAAAAGCACTCATGATGGTCCTCCATCGAATCCTAAAATTTTTTCAGCAAAGCAGTCACTTTCCAATAGGGACATGACAGTTTCTGCAATAAAAGGTGTTTTTAGCTTCATGAAAGACAGGTAAAGAAATATTGTTATAATCAATTGTCTAAGAAGTTTCTCAATTCAGCATTTGTGCACATGGAAATCCTCTTGAAATGAGTCGTCTTGAAATTCAGTCATCTGTGAGGCCAGAGACAAATTTGCAATTGTATATAAGGCTGTGTTCCTAACTGCTCTGAGTTTTTCTCCTTCAACTTTCCTGTGTAATGAAAAAAATTGTTTTTACACCAAGCTCTCAATAGTTCCTAATTTACAACAGTAGCCTAGACTAAATTAAGGCTGATAATGCAGAAATTTTCATATTCTGCCTTTATCTCTTTTCCTCCTGGCATGCAGAAAGGTATTTGCTCAGTCACCATTTCCTTCCAGTCTCTTCTGCCTGCCTTTTGCTTGGATTTTGTTTCCGTATTTAGCATTATGTTACTAGAATGTGTGTAGGAGTATGTGTAATGAGCAAATGAAATAAGATGTTAATATCATAGGAAGAAAGCAGGGGGAAATACAGCTGGGCAGGCAACTTTTGGTTCCTATAAATATTCTGGTTGCTCCTACCTCTGAAAAAAACATTCCTTCATTTTTCAGTTCAGGTATTAAGAGCTGAAATTTTTATTTTCTACATCTAACAACAGAACTGTTATGATTACACTCAAAAATAATATCTTATCTCAGTGTCCAGTAACGTTATTCAAGGACAGACATTCCTTTTCACAATCAATTTAATTCAGGTCATTAACCAAGAAGCCTGAAGAAGTTTATAGACCTTAAAAATACAACTAACAGAGTGTACTATGTCTTTAATTAGTAACACTCCAGATTTGAAATGGTGACCTAGAGGTATATAACTCCATAGCCCATTACCAATCCCCTGAGCCACTCCAATCTGTCAGAGACCTTTTCTCTGCCTTGCTCTTTTAAGTAAGGTTAAGAAACCCTAGGATAAATGTTTGGTTTTGTTTCATTCTTTCTTTTTCTTAAATACAAAGCATGAGAACTTGCTAATATTTAGGAAAATGTGATTACCGGTCCTGTGGTAATTCTTTTCTTCACAAACTACATACAATAAAACTTCTTACGCTTGAAAATTTTTATTATCTTCTTTGTGACATTTTAGCACTTCTAAGCATTGGAGCATATAAAAATTTGAGTATGTAATCCACAGAATTTCTAGAAGTTGAATTTTACTTCTATTTTGAACAGATCAATCTCAGTATTTTATGGCACAAATTATTCTAATAGGATCATAGGATCATAGGATGTTAGGGGTTGGAAGGGACCCAAAGAGATCATCGAGTCCAACCCCCCAGTACATGGGTTCTAGCTTTTTCAATGGATTTTGTTTTAGCGTTAGAGTTCTAAACATATAGTGCAATACATTTCATATAATTTTTATGCATATTGTTTCTCTCCTTTCACAGGGACCATATTAAAATCTTCTAAAACATTGTGAATATTACAAGAATCCACAGATTTTCAGTGCTGCCAGGTTGCAGTAATTACTCTACTTATTAACTTTTTTTTTCTTCTGTCTAGCCACAGTTTTAATAATTTTGACTTTCTTGAAGCCATCTTGTACATGAAGTGGCTGGTGAATGTTTTCCAGAATTTTCCAACTCCAGCTTAGCAAATCAAGCATTTAGGGCTCATCCTCAGCAAAGAGCAAGAAGGGGACTCTAACTCCAGAACGGATATGAAGGTCTTCAGAAAGTTAATTATTCATCTCCTCTTGCCTTTCAGAGAAGGAATTTAATTCACTGAGAGGATGCTTGAAGATTGAATATTTCTGTAGTTCCCTTCTCTCCCACATAATACGAGATGACAGCAACACCAGTAGTGGCACCAGTGCCTTCTGAATCGATACTGGTACTTAATGCCTAGAAACCACCTTTATTTTTTGTTTATAGACAAGCTCAGCACTGTATTGTTATTGCCATCATTTGTGCTGCTTACTTCCTGGACTTAGTCCTTGAGATTATGATTTTTGAAAATATTTACATGTTAGTTTAATCTATTGTTGAAGACAATAGAGTGTAGAAGGACAAGCAACAAATGTTTCAGAGTCCTTCATCAATGCTTCCTCTAGACAATATGGATTAAAACACACCTGGCCAGATGAAGTAACTGCTTGAAAGAAGGCAGCAACTTTCAAATCCTATAAACAGTGAAAAGGCAACAATGGAAGTTTCTCATTTCTTCCCTTCCCATCTCCTGTCTTTTCCCTCATAGCCTGTCCTTCCTTTTGTAACTGCTTTCAGGTTCTAGATGTAGACCTGGCTACTTTATCTCACCCAGGATGTCTGCCCAGATGGAATTTGTTATATATTTTTAGATTCCTTTTTTTCTAGGTTTTATTTATTCCATGCAGAGTGAATTGCTTCCATTTTCCCTGAGTTTGCTGAGTTTGCATTGGCTGTATGGTACTGGTAAAGTCAGATAGAGGATGCTTTTATGAACTTCTAGTAGCAAAGTAAGATTCAGTTGTGCCTCAACACATTGTCCAAAAAGCCAATTTAAATTATGTATGTATGTCTGTTTAATTATAGTTTTTCTCCATCTAGTTTTTTATGCTAAAGAGAAAAAAATGGCAGCCTCAAAATTTCGTAATTGTAAATGTTTTAGGATCTGCTGGGATAAAAGGATTTGTCTGTTTCAGAGTCTACTCTGATTAATCATTTCTGCAAAATGGATTTTGACATATTATAATTGAACATTTGTAAATCTGAAAGCAAAAGTGACATTATATTCCCCTTGAATATGAAATGAGAGTGCACCTTAACATTAATAGACAACTTCTGAAGATCTGACAGAGGTATGCTGTCAACTCATCCCACAGCTTCATCTGCACATCTTACACGTCTTAACGAAAGAGACAGAAACTTTTAATACATTCCTGATCTAGACCATTGTGACAAAGAAAATCTATGGGCTAGAGATACTCCACTGGAGAAAAAAGAAATTGTAAAGCACACAACAATCCAAGTCAAAATTATATCCTTACTTTATACCTCTGTTCTTCTACATCATCTGCTAATTTTTCCCATGCATTAGAATTCTGACATAACCAAATAGCAAAATGTAGCTGAAGCACCAGAAAAAGATCTAGGCATTAGTGTCATAGTGTGACAATACTGATATTACCTTCTTTTATTGTGGGAAACTGATACATCCTGCTGTGGGCCATGACCTCATCTCACAGGGCATTTCATATAGACAAAATTTAAAAATATTTCATCAAATTATCAACTTTTACTCAAAGCATGGATCAATGAGATCCAGCAGGTTACCTAAAGATGACAGATACCCGGAGATACTATGCATCGGCCTGGAAAGTCCTGACAGGTAAATCACCTGGTTTTGTGTGTGGCGTCTCCAATGGGTTCAATTTCAAATGAATTGCTTAATGATAATAGATTTTCAAGGAATCTGTGGTCAGAGAACACTGAAACCTAAAGTAAAATAAATATTTTACAAGTCAGTGTTAGAGTGATATTTAAAAACATTTTAAAACAGTGTTTTCTTGTTCTATCTTTGTTTAGCAATCCAGAAAAAAAGATTAATTTTATTTTAACTACTGTTTATCCCTTTCATCTAAATTAGCTTCCAGATCCTTTTCTTGTGTTGAATCAATATGACTTTAAAGAGAAGTCCATTTATTAAATCTTTTATTAGGCCTTTCATTATGTATGCTTGTAAAGATCTTAATAGAGATGTTAAGTAATGGAATTTAGCAAGTTCCTAAAATCTTCATAAATCTCCATAAATTGTCTCTTTATGAGAAACCTGCTTTCATTGTGTCTGATTTTTTATTCATACGCAACAAAAATATTAATATACTTTAATTGAGCTAATATGATTTATCTTTTCACTCACTGTATAAGTTAATTTTGTTCTAAAACATCCTGTTTTCAAATTCTCTCCAGCAATGTAGAATTAAAATAATTGTAGTTTGGCACAGGAAATTATTCATAAAAGTCTATTATTTCTAAGATAAGTGAAGTTTTCATAGGCTGGATTAGCCATATGCTTTACAAGAGCAGAGGGAAACAAAGGAAATAATTTGCAGAGCACTTAGCGCAAGAACAGAACCTTTGGGCACAAATATTTTCAGATTATAAGTAAAATGAAATGGTAATAGGTCAAGAAGTTTCAGCTTTCTTACCTGTCTTACACTTGTCTTTGCTGAGATAATTGACATCTGTTTCTTTTTTTTTAATAAAAGCAATTAAAAATCATAAGAATTTAATTACCATAGTTCCCTTTCCAAACCTCTGACTGACAACAGGACACATACAAAAGTCTGAGTATAACCATTGAAGCTTGTGGAAGTTCCTACTCATCTAGACAATGACTAGATGATTAATTTTCTTGTGCTGTTAACATGATTTTGTACCATCTGTGACTCAAGCCCTCATTCACTAAGATCTCTGAAGTTTCTGTGTTGGAATAGTATAACTTTGAGCCTGGGGCTGATAAAGTGGGTACTGATGAGAATGAAATAATCACAGCAAAAAATTAATATGTAGTAATCTGAGTAATAGTTGTCCTAGGTAAAATTTGCCTTGGTCTGTCCTTGGGCTCACACTTTTTAGTGTTAATGAGGTTTGCGTCATCTGGTTGCTTTAATATTAGGAAACTAGAGACCAAGTAATTCCACCTGCATTAGCCAAGCCTTTCTGTAAAACTGAATTGCACCAAAGAAGTGCTTGTCTCCTGTCATTGATGATAGTATCAGCCTAGTGATTTATTTGGACCTGCAAACTAAGTTCAGGGTGAATACACAGATTATACATGTGACCACTCATATTCACCCAGAGGGACAAGAAACCAAGCTGTCAGTTTGAAATAAACAGGATGACTAAAAATCTGTCTTAAATAGCAAGTAGTGGCCTGCCTTTATACTGAAAATTTTAAAACAGATACTTGGCTCTGTAAGAAATCAGAAGGAATATCAAATATCAGATAGATGATGTTATCCAATGAAATTGCATGCTTTATAAGAGTTAATCCATGATTCTTGATGTGAGTGGCTTAGCACAAGATGTCAGAGGTATGTAACTTATATGCATCTTCATACATGCGTCTGCTCAAATAAAATATCTCAATGCAGAATACAGACATCATATCCAGTGAGATCACCAGTCTGTGACATCAATTATGCAATGAATTTTCCCCTTGAACTTTTTTTCCCCTATTATATTTTCATTACTACATTCAGTGTGGGAGTTAGGCTGGACAATTTTCTTGCTGCCATGATGGATGATTATGACATGTTATGAATAAGAGGTGATTAAATATAAACTATGTGTTGTCCATCAATGCAGTTATCATGAAGGCTTTGATATTAATATATTTTTAATTTCCCAGTTCATGGGTGAAAGGATCAGCCTACATTAATAGTGCTACATAAAAGGATAATTTAGTAAGATACCTGGTGCCCTAACCCTGATTCAGACAAACTTCCATTAAGATATGTGGTAATCACAGTGCCACTAAACCCTTCAGTCTGGTCTTAGAGACAATCACGTCCTATTCACTATAGGAAGAAATTTAATTCAGAATATTTCTTCATATTAAAGTTTAACTTCCCACTGAAAGAATATGTTGAAAATCTGGTGTATAGATATTTTCCCCTTGTTAAAAACAGAACAATGTCTTTCATTCCACATTTTTTTGAAATTAAGAGAAGCAATGGGTTAAAGACAGCACACTAGCCAACAGCAAACAGAAATGACTTGCCTCTGTGTCAGCTTAGGTGATGAAGTCTACTGAAAATCATCATTTATAAAACTCCTCACAGACTGAATACATACATTATTTTTGTGGAATGATCATTTTTTTGCACATTTTTTTTTTCTCCTGTAATTCAAAGATATTAAGGAGCTGCAGCTGCACATTCTTGCTCTTTTCTATCATCACTCCTTTTTTTCCCGTGAGACACTGCAGTGAACTGTGTTGGACAAGATACAGGACAATAAATGTAATAACTTAAATATAAAACAGTAAAGTTCTATGAATTTGGTTGTAAAAACTATTATGGTACTTCATTTTTGGTTTTATATTGTTTTCTTTCTTAATACACTACAGAATTTTTTAAAATGTTAAAGAGAGAGCTTTTAAAGAAAATCTGTAGCATAGTAAATTTCATATGGTCAGAAGATACCCTTTCTTTTACTGTAGACAATTCATTGCAGAGCCAAGACCTTAAAAGTGATTATCTAGTTAGAGACGAAAAGGAAGAAGGACATGGGAAGGATATCTTCACTTTCAGTGAGCTATGGGAGGGGAAGGAATAGGACAAGGATGACAGGGAAAAAAATTCTTTTAAGTAAATGAATATATTTCAAGAGCTAATTTTATTCTCTGGACAAAACTTGGTGACAACGTTATTCAAGAATTTTTTCATCCAGCCTATAGCACTTGACAAGCCTGCATACACTGTAAGAGCAAAGCACCGTGGTGACCTTTCTTCTTATCAATTGTTAGTTCTAATTGAAGTCTTTGAAATCATGCAGAATCCTTTATTTTCCATCTTGGGTTTAAGAGAAGTAAAAGCAGAAAAGATTAACATTAGATATAGCTAAACTCAGACAAAGAGACAAATGGCCAAGTTTTATATACTGACATGGAGTTTTTAACTTACTATAGTAGTAAAATGTAGAAAAGGGAAGCACTCTGGCATTAGCTACAGATCATGGATGTGTACCTGACTAGGTATGAGCTATGTTTGTCCTGATAATCTCTGTGCATTGCAAATTTATTCCTTCCTTGTGTACTGCCTTTTTCTAAGACTTAAATAATATTTGTTCCACCTCAAATGTAAAACAAAGGGCAGAAATAATTAATTATAAAAGAAGAAAATAATTTTATAGAAAGGTACTGTACTTGTAAATTACTGTACTTGGAAAAAGGTTGAAAGGAGATGGGAACTGGAACAGTCAGCAAGCATGGTTAGAGAAGAGTCTTAATTTTCATTGAAGCTGAATACTGTTACCCATATTTAAGGTGGACTCAAAATCACATCCTCAGAATAAAGTAGCTCTTGCTGAGAAAAATATATACAAATATATAAGCATATTACATATATTATCCATTGCAAGTTTGCTTTATCATTACTGTACACAAATCAAATGACTGCTCAAGGCAGATTGCTTCAGCCAACTTAAATATAAAACATTAATGAAGTCTCATGAGATGGGCAAATAGGGATGCTAAACAAATATGGAAATCACAAATAGACTTTACTAAGCCTTGGTCAATTTATGGTTAATGGAATATTAAGTAGGAGCAATTATTCAAGTTATAGACATCTTTGTACAAATTACAGGTAATAAGCTTAATGTAGATGTGACATAGTTTCTTAATTCTAGCCATTAAGGAAAGTAGATTTAAATCCATTATGTAACCTCATTTAAATATGACAATAGATAACTGTGGTCATTAAACTAATGACATCTGTCATCAACAATGATAATACCACTATGCCATACACACTGTGTCAATGTTTCTGTTCTAGAGTAACTCAGGGGTTTCTAACTTAGCTATTTTAAGTAATGATGGAGCAAGAAAAATGAAGTCAACACAGGGTAATAGTTATTAAGCAACGTTGGGAAAACTGCCATGGTTTTTTTGTATGTGGCAGAGCAGAATGACTTTGATAACGTAGAACTCTGAAATGGTATTTAACATACGTATACCTGCTTCAGAAACCCTGTACTCAGCACAGCACTCCTCAAAAAGCCTTACATACACAAAACCTCCATTGTTTCAATTTTCTCCCTTTGTTCAGAGTTTCTAGTCATCTTCAGTAAGATGCTTCCAGTATGTACCCAGTATGAAGTATTTGCTTCTTATACATGCAGATAGGCATAAGTGAATCACTAACACATTACAAACAGGATCTAATAGCTTTTGGTAAAAATATGAGTAATGTGTAATAAGTTGGCAAACTGCAAGTAGCTCGGATACAGATATCCTCAGGGAATCTCCTGCTATTTGTGCATTCAAATGTACAGATTATCCTGCTATTCTGTAGCTGTACTAGCTCAGCATTCAAGAAGTGTAAAATTCATGCTTTGCAATTTTTGTACGCTCACTTCCATGTACCACAAAAATGACCAGACAGCTGGATCAGAGGGTTGTGGTTGTTCAGCTTGAAGAGGAGATGACTCCAAGGGGACCTTAGATCAACCTTCCTGAAAGGAGCCTATAAGAAGGCTGGGGAAGAACTAACTCTTTACAAGGGCATGTAACAATAGGATGAGGGGTAATGGGCTTAAGCAAGAAATGGATAGATTTAGGTGAGACATTAGGAGAAAGTTCTTTAATATGAGGCTGATGGATCACTGGAACAGGTTGTCTAGAGAGGTGGTAGAAGTGGAGGTGGTAGTCCCCGGAGCCATTCAAGGTCAGGCTAGACGAGACTCTGGGCAACCTAGTCTGGTGAGAGATGGCCTTGCTTGTTGCAGGCAGGGTGGACTAGGTGACCTTTAGAGGTCCCTTCCAATCCTATGATTCTATGATTCTGTGTTCTATGATTCTTTTCACTCCCTCCTCAGTAGGAAGAGCAAAAGTGAGTTAGGGACATGGTTTGGTGGGCTTGGTACAGTTAGGTTAATGATTGGACTCAGTAACCTTAAAGCTCTTTTCCAACCTAAATGATTCTATGATCCCCTATTAGTCTGAAAGACCTACCTAGTGGTGAAAGTCAAGGTAAAGAACAACGAAGACATGTTGGATTTTAAAACCAGGAGAAATAGTATCATTTGAAAAATATTCCTGTTCTGCAATATAAGATGACATCTGAATGAAGCGTGAGTGCAGAATTCAGTCTCACTGGTCCACTGGATTCCTTCTGAAGACTCCTTTTCTAGTGCCTCTTTCTAGCCACTGACCTAGTTCTGGCAGCATTTCTCAATATTGGGTGAGTAGACAGAATGTGGTAACTAAGCATGCAGGATGAATGTATCCTTGGTGAAAAGCTTGTAGAGGTTTGCCTGTTCTCATGTGATAACAGAAATTAAAGTTCTCCTTTATTCTTCTCTCACAGCTTAATATTTCAACACCGGACTTAAGTTTTATGATTCTTAGTTTTGTTCCGCACGTCCCACACTGTTAAACCTACTCTGGGATATACCCGCTACAGCCTCGTATTTTTGCTTTAACTTTTGCCCTTGCTTTTGTAGCCCGGAAGTGACAATATAAAGGAATTCTGCAAACAACCCTTTCTCTCTCCCCATGATAGTTTACTGCACACAATATGGCCCAGTTTCTATTGGTAGGTTCAACAGCCAGGCTCAAAGCTATGAGGTAAATATAGTATCAGCAATTCTCAACAATGGAAGAGGGGAAAACAATGAAGTCTTTCGAATGCAGTCACTGCTGAGATTAACTCTATGAAGAGGCACTGCTAACTTCAGAGTTTTGTTTAACATCTCTGGGCAATTTCTGCTGCTGTGTGGTGAGAAAGTAGGTAAAAAATTATGACAGTAAAGAAGAAGTTCACGTTCTTTAAGCTCACATGTAAATAACAAGGGTGAAAATGATGGAATAAAACTGTTGTAAAAAACCAAAACCCAAGCATCAGGAAGTACTTAAAGATTATTTACAGGTGTTCTTATATCATTTACAGGAAGTACTTACAAATCAAAATCAGGGAATATTTTCCAGTTAGGATGGTTAAACTGTTTTAGGAAAGCAAAAAACCAAGTTATTCTAATGAACTTGAAGGCCTGCATTTTTTAATACCAGCTAGGCAAGAGTCTGTAATACACAAGCTCTTCAGATCACGGTTTTTTCACAGGTAAAATCAAATGTCAAAGCTTCTGCTACTCTACTCAGTCTGTGAAATCATATGACATAAAATACAGAACTAGTGGTAGTGTTTTCACTGCAAGTTTGACAGCTAACAAAATACAGTTAAATATCCAAACAAAAGACTTATTTCATGAATATAGATGAAAATTTAATGAGTTTTCATCCCAAGAGATTTAAGACTGGACTAAAATGAAAATGAGGTACATGACAGATGTCTTTAATACACTCCCATTTCAAGTAAATGGGTCTACACACCTCAGTGTTGTATGTGCAGTCTGTTAGCAGTGTGACCATATGAACAGAGATTTGTAGGAAAAGTGTTGTAGCATGCAAAGTTGTGTTGTTGAAGAAAGCTCTAGCTAGGTCTTACTAACAATATTTGGTGCTCTCTGGAAGATCTGTTCTTAGATATTTTGCTTATGCAATTAGTCATTTTGTTTTAGATACAATTGTAATTGTTAACAGAATATAACTGGGTAAAAAGCCCTCTCCACATAACTTCCTAGAGTCAAAATCAATATTGTTGAAGCCTTTAAAGCAGGTAACGAAAACTTGTTTTTCCACTTGGTGTCTTTCCTCTTGATGGCCCTCAAAGCTCTTAAAATACTTTTGGGTAAGGTGGAATGAGATTCATTCATGGCAATAAGAAATCTTGCAGGTAGGACAATAGCTACACATTGTTTATCAATAAAAAAACCTGTAAAATCCTCAGACTGATAGCCAAAGAAGCCTGGTAATGAAATGGCTGTCCTACACACTAATAGGATGTTAGGATGAGTTCAACTGGTTCACCTTTGAAGAAAAACATTTATGTCCTTAAAAGCCAAACAAACCAAATGATCTGTAGTTACACAGCATGGATAAATTGAAATTGTTTAATTACTTTGCTAAAGATTTTTTATTGAAGAAGTTCCATATGGTACTTTGTAATATGAATAGGGAGTCACTGACATTCTAGAAGGTTTCACAGATGTTATAAGAAGAAGAGAGCCAAGCATGTGGCAGAAAAAGTAATTGGTTACGAAACTCAGAAAGCTAAAATCTAACAAATAAGTGAGAGTTTAAAATAAGTACCTATCTGAGCGCATTCTCAGAGAACTGTGGCCATTCATAAATCACTGAAGTTACACTGTGTGCATTTTATGATGTCAGCAGAGATTCCTGAGTGAATTATTGGCTTGTATTCACATGACTATCACTCTTCACATTCTATTACATAAAACACAGACAGACAAAAGCAAAGGAAAAGCAATGAACATTGGGTGCATATTCTGAGGAAAACACTTTTCAGGGAAGTGTCTTCTTCAATATTTTTTTAATTCACAGAATCACAGAACATCAGGGATTGGAAGGGCCCTTGAAAGATCTTCCAGTCCAATCTCCCTGCCACAGCAGTATCCCCCAGATCCAGTCGCACAGGAACATATCCAGGCAATTTTCTGATTGCATAAGAATTACTGGAAAAAACTGGTAGGATCCAAGAAGAAGACATACTAAATAGATATTTCTGATCAGTCCTGAAAAATATTTACTCAACTTTCAATCAGAGTAATACATTGTCTGAAGGAAGAAGAAAAACAAAATCATGTAATTGTTTAGGTTGAAAAAGAAGTTTAAGAAAAACCAGCCCGACCATTAACACAGCGCTGACAAATCCACTATTACATCATTAGTCATGGAAGATAACAGCAGGGACTGGAAGGAAGAACTGCCCATCATAAGCGAAGATCAGGTTCACGATCACCTGAAAAACCTGAAAGTGTTCAAGTCCATGGGAACCTCCTTTCAGGTAGTTGTAGAGAGCAATAAGGTTCCTGAGGTTCCTTTTCTCTAGGATAAAACCCTAGTTCCCTTAGCCACTTCTCACAAGACTTGTGCTCTAGTTTCTCCACCACCAGCCCTGCTCTTGTTCTTGATAAGCAAAGCCTCAGGGGACTTTGGGGCAAGCAGCAGCAGACCCTGAGCTGCCCAGGTGTGGGGTTACAGATGCCCAGGGATGGCAGACAGTGAATGGCTGCAGAGGCAGGTAATGCACTGTTGTGTGACAGCCAACTGTTGACCCAGCCATGGTTCACAGCAGCCTGGCCTTTACTCTGTCCCATTATCCCCTTCCAATCTTTTAATTCAAGCCTTTTCACGCTTGTGTAACTTTTGATTTTAAAAATGTAATGTAAATTTAACTGGCAAGATTTTTCTTTTGTTCTTTCCGCTTACTCCAATTAGCTCATTTCAATTAGCTCATTTTTGAAAGCTGACTGAATGAAAATCCAAAGTATGTTCTGTGTAGTCTTAATTCTGACCTTGATGTTTGACATTTTCCCAATGGGATTATTTTAAGTTTTTTGGAGTTTTTGTTAAACCCAAGAATATTAATAGGTTCAGGACTCCCTAGAGTCTTACATTCGGCATTACTACCATTCTTTGTTATGATGACTTACTAATTATTTATTTACAAACTCATTATAGGGTTTTGTTTGTTTATGGATAAAGTATAAGATAAATAGAAGAATGTGCTTAAATTCTTAAATTTGCTTTCATTTGGAAGCTTATTCTCTGTGATTCTGTCACAGAATTTACACGTCATCACGTAATGAATCCTCTACAAGTAGACATGATTTATTGGGAGGTCACAATAGCATCTTGGTCCTGTTAAATATCTATAGTTTTTTCTTTTCCTTTTTTTTTTTTAATCCCCTGTTCCTCTCACTGGAAACTGTAAAGGAAATTTGAGCTGTCTTTATTCTCTCCCTTTCTCAAGAATTTATCACTGTACTCAACAACCACAACAAAATTTTACGAGGTGACCTATGTAGTCACACAGTGCGTTTTTTAACTTCTGATGATAAATCTTATGGACAAGGTGAGACAATGGTCAAGGTAACTAGTTTAGGCTAATTTACACACAGCAAGTTTTTATACAGATGCTGAAAATTGTCTTTTATAGATTATAAACCTGAGACAAAGATAAGTCAACCTTGTCCTAAATGAAGATGCGTAATTGAAGACTGTTTGCTGTTACCCACACTGTTTTAGGTCAGGTGCCCTTCATCGTTAACTGTCCTGTTGAATATGTCGGTGTAGGACTAAGCAGAAATGTTTCTGTTTGTCTGAGTCAGGACAGAAGATGTGTTATGGGTACAGGACATGTTAAATATGAGAAATCAGGGACAATGAAAGGAGCAACTGAAGTAAAAGCATAACTTTAACAGTAAGGGTAAACAGAGTATTTCAGAAAGATCCTAATGAAGCCACATTGTAGGTATTATTTCAGATGTCCTTGAATAAAAATGTCTTATACATTTTTAGAACTTTGGATAAGAAAAGCAAATACATTTTTTAAAGCATATTTTATAGTTCTGCCTTGTGGAGAGGTGGACAGAACCATTGTAGAGTAAAATAAATGTAGTAAGTATGAGGCAAGGTATTTAGAGAGATAAAAATACATTTTTATAGTTGGTAAAAGTGAGCTGGATGAAAAGGAAAGATAGTTTTTTAAAACTTTGTGGATTTGTCTGGATGTGAAAAACAAAGCTAAAATTTACACATAATACCATGGTGGCTGACTTAGATGACAGAAGTGGTAAATTTTTTAGTTACTGTGGGAGAATAACCTGCAGAGATACAGAAAACATACAAAGGAAAAGTATTGTGGGAAACAACATTTTTGATGAATGGGATAAACATTTGATTTTTTGGAGCTGAATTAGAAAAATGTTTTTTAAAGAGCAGAAAAAGTGTAATGGATTGGTATCTATGACTTAGTATTTCTTCTTCTCATTACAGATTAAAATGAAAATTTGTCTGATTAAAGATATTTCAATCTTTTCATAACAGAGATTGTAACTTTCGAAATCATATCCTGCTATAAAATGAAATTTATTTTAACAGATGTTTCAGAGGAAAAGAGATGTTTAAGCAAATACCAGCTCAAATAAAATTCCAGGCAATGTAATATGAATGTGGTAAAATTTTATATATATTCAGGTCCAAATGCATTCTCAGAAATTCATTTTTTCAATATTGTCTTAACCTTGAAGCCCTGCTCATGAATGTTGAGATTTCTCAAGGTTTTTCCCTTGTGTATTTGGTGCTATAACAGCAGCAGAGTCTATTACTGAGATCTGAGTTTGGACAGACAAAGGGGTATCTGGAATTAAGAGTCTGGGAGCTAGTGATATAGAAGGAACAAGGGAACCCACATCCTGTGGGAAGAATAAGCCTGAGAATGATGTTCAAGGTTATGGAGTGTGTGAGTCTGTCCTCTTCCTGTCACAGCAGATCTTATACTATGCACTTATTTCCAAATTTCTGCATGGCTGTCTCTTTTTCTTTCCACATTTTCATTTCCCCGATGCCTAGGCTCACCACAGAAAAGCCTTTTCACAGCACAGTCCACGCTGCTTTGCATGTGCCTAAGGGTAGTTCTATGCAGGGTAAAGGTGGGGTGTGATCAAACTGAGTTTTGAAAATAAATATGTTCTTTAAAAAGTACCCCTTGTGCAAACTTTGGGGACTGAAAAAATTTTGGATTAGGGTTTAAAAGTAATGAATGAATTATGATTTTAAACTATTTTAGATCACTCAGTCATTTCATTTTACTAGTTATCAGAAAAAGCAATTGTCCCTTACAGGTGGATGCTGTTTTCTCATGAACTAGCTGATTTCTTTTGGTAAGGGATTGCATTAGCAAAGAACACAAGAATCCTGGTCCAAAATGTATCTATGACTAGATCCTGTTCTAGTTTGCACTCAAACAAGACTATGAAGCACCACAGAATGCTGTAAACCAATCTAATAAGTCAGTCTTTCTGGTTGACACAAGCAGTCTTTTTTCACTACATTCTTATAGTCCTGTTTGTAATTCCTCCTGGAACACAAAATTTAGGAAATGCAGTAAACCATAATATACCTATTTTATCGCTTCTTCTGCTTAAGTATCTCCAGACTGATAGAAAAGAGAGAAAAATCTTTTCCTTTCTGCCCATGTTTATTGTCTCTTATTTAAGGTTCTGAAACCATTTTAAACCAAATCAATGACGTATGAATTTTATTCATTTTTTCTGTACAGAGAGAAGATTGGTGAAGAAGGGATATGTGGTTGACCTGTGTGTCACATGCTTGGCTAAAGTGGGAGAATCTAGGTAATTTCACTGATCACATGTTTGAGAATTCCATAAAATTGTTAAACACACACATTTAAACATATTCTTTGTTTCCAGTTCAACTGAAGTCTGAGTTTGCCTCTATAAACTGAGCTCTCAATAAAGGAAGAGCTCTCATCCAGAAGAAAAGAGGCACTTTTTTAAAAAAGACCCGTTTTGGTTTTGAATTTGCTATTCTGTACTGAGTCATACTGAAAGACCATCACTGATAACTGTGCCTGTATGTCCCTATGTCCCTATTTTGCTGGGCCTAAAATTACACTTAAATTTATCGTGGTATAACATTTAGACACCTGCTTTATACTTGTCTTTAGTCACTAAACATTGTCTTTTCAAATACTCAGTTGGCATCTAAGATCTTGCGTTTGTGCATTTCATTGGCCTACTAAATGCATCTTTAGGTCCAGCAAATAGCAAAAACCTGCTGATGGTTCTTACTACAAGAGTACTTAGGGATTCCCATTTATGAAAAAATTAAATGAAATTATTTCCTAGACATAGTGGGGAAAAGTTAGTTAATACACAGGTGAGATCTCCAACATTTGATGAGAAATACTGCCTCAGTGCTGAGAGAATTCAGTGGAATATCTCCAAAAGAATTAAGAACACAAAGTTGCTTTTTAAGGATGAAATTGCAAAAATTGTTAGTACAATCTGTTCTTAAAGAGCATTAACAATGACTGAGCAATCACTTTAAGTTCAGACTCAGTGATTTAGGTGCAAGAAGGATTTTATGTGATTAACTTCCAGGACTGGGATTAAGAACATATTTGTCAAATTCCAAACTCCTCCACAGATTTTTCATGTGACATGTGATGTGTTACTTCATCTCTCTTCTTAAGTTACAGAAGAGAATCAAATTCTTCTTTCCCCTTTCATCTCCCCCAAAATAAATCCTTTGAATAAAGTGAGGAACAAAGATTACTTCTGCTACCTTCCAGGAAAGGTAAATTTGCATATGGATATATTTAAGTCTCAAAAGTTTAAACTAAGTCATATTGAGACACAGTTGTAGAGGAACCAATACTAATGAATGTCAGCATCATACATACAATAGAGCAATTTAGACAATATTTCAACAGCTTTTCTCCCTTTACTTCAAGTGGTTGTTTTTCAACTGCAAGGCAAGGGGAGTATTTGTATTTCAGTTTTCAAGGACAGGGAATAAATTATGAAGGCCTCTGCCAAAAAAGATGAAAACAGCACGAGTAGAGGAAAACGAGATTGGAAGGTGGTAAACCCTCCATCCTTAATAGCTGTGGCTACAAATAGGCTGAAATGTGAGAAAAATTCATTTTGACTGAATTATCTGAGCTTTTTTGAACGCATTTCTGAAACTTAGACATCTTAATAGTTGAAAATTATGGTATATATTAGGAAATACTTTCTTAAGAAAAATAATAGATTTACAGCCTCTCTGCAGACAAATCTAATCTATTTCCTCCCATATCTTCTCTGTCCCCTACCTCCCTGGGAACTCTGCTTGTGATGGGGGGGAGCATGATGTGTGTCCACCTTACAAGGGGATGATGAGAGTGTTGTTGTCACCCTTAAGTGACTACCAGCTGCTGCTATCAAATCAAAAATGGCTGGAAAAATTGAAAGGGACATAAGAAAGTAATCCTTTCAAATTGCCACAATATTTACTGGAAAGAGAGGCTTTCAGGGGAAATCAAGCATGTAATCCCATAAACCCTCTGCCCAGTCACAGCATGAGCACACAGGGGCACCCATCGAAATATGGTAATGATCACAGTGCTGCAGCCCAGGGAACAAATGAAAATAATGAACACATTTTTTAAAAAGAGACAGAATCACTATTCAGTTATTTTCCATGGGCTCAGAACAATTTTTATTATTCATAATTAAAATCACCCAGCTATATACTTTTTGCTTTGTATAAGTTTGTTTAGAACAGAGATGGTAGAAATCTCCTCACCAAACACAAACACATTTAGAGAAATCATCACAGCATTATCATGCTGCATAATATTGTAAACATCCATTTTATGGCTACACACTTTCCTCTTCACACTACTGTGCACCACCAGTAACAAATATGAAAGCAGATCGATTTAAAGTTTGAGTTAAGTTGCATGAGTTCCCCATGGTGAAGCAATTATTCCCTCAGAGGCTTTCATTTTCTTTATCACACCACGAATTCTTTAGACAACAGAAGTGTAGTTTCCACCATGCAGTTACTTTCATTGCAAGAAAAATCTCAGGAACAGTATTTAAGGACAGACATTTTTCTTTGTGTGGATGATTCCTGAATTTGAAGTCTGATCTCTCTACAATCAAAATCAATTTAATCTTGGCAAAATCATGTTCCCGTTAACATTATCTAGGGCATCCTTTTTCCTTTAAACTCACAAGTTATTTACTTCTCAGTAACACAAATTAAAATTTTGATAGAAAACTAGGTTGTATATAATAACTCTAGGTATGTCAGGTTGCAGTGAACAAATGCAACCAGTATTTTATATATCTAAGTGATGGAGATTGACATTATTGCAACTTAGCATTATACTCCACTATCTGTTTCTTTGTGACATAAAGGAAATGTCAAGTTCATGATGGAAATATATAGTGACAGAGATTTTTTTCTGACCTGAACATGTTGCATCAATTGATGCTTGTGAAAATGTCATTTGTGACTTGCTTTTTCTGCTTTTTAACCAATTTCTAAACATAAAAGACCAACCACCTTTCTAGACGCTCTGTCATCACAGTGTAAATTTAATCTTAGAATTTGCACAAAGTCCTGAAATCAGGAAGGCAGAAAGGAAGGCAGGAAGGAAGGAAGGAATCTGTCCTATCCTGTCCTATTTTGGCTAGCACAAAGTTAATTTTAACCAGAGGTTGGACAGAAACACAACCAGGATGGTCAAAGAGAACCAGACAATGCAATACTTACACCATGGTCAGTATATAAGGGGAGGGAACTGATGGAGGAAAAGTGCACAATTCAAGTGGGTGGAGCATGCCAGGTGGCATCAGTTGCTTCATATTTTATGTCACTATTATTATTATTACTACTGTTATTTCTTCTCTGTTAGTGGTGTTGTAATAAACAATATAAAAATTTTTTCCAGATTCCACTCCAAATTTCCCATCCCACCAGGATGGAGAGGGATGAGTGAGTGAGTGGCCATGTGGTGTTTAGTTGCTGGATGGCTTAAACCACAATAGCACTCTTCCCAAATTACATCAACAATTTTCTACATTTTTAGGCTATTTTCTGCTGAAAATATGTAAGTACCCAGGCTTTATCATTTTAGCTGACTTTTGATCACTGACATGTTTGTTCAATCTACAGTCATGGAATTATTACAGACTTACATTCTTTCAATAGCTATTTCTGGAACTGTTTGCCATTCTTCCACCATCATGGACCACTATCCCTAGAGAGAATGAGCCTGATGGAGGACTAAAAAACTAGACTTGTACTAAGTAACTATCCCACCGTAAATAGTAAGAAAGGAACAATAAAGGTCACATTTCATCAGGCTTTAATTTTCCAAACTAATTTTCAAAGAGACTCATGTCTGTATTCTTCACAGAAGTATAATGCTATCCCTACCTCTGATAATCCTTTTATGCTTTTATATTAATATGACAGAGTACAGAGTATTAATTATTAAATACTGCTTATACACTGGTGTAAATATACTCTACTTTACAAAACTTAAGATAAGCAAAGGCTCCATTCCTAATGAGCTTACTATAATTAAATTCATTGTTGAATCTACATATAAAATGTAGCTAAGAGTCAAACCACACAGGAAAAGATCTTTAAACAAGGTAGAGGCACAGAAGCAAATTTAACTTATTCCTGAGTTATGAAAATTAAGGATGGCAATTGTAGACTATGATTAATTATTTACTTATATCTCTCATTGAGCTTCTTGGCTAAGCATTTATAAAATATGCAGACAGATACTTGTGGATGTTCTGTATTACAGGTATGCAGGTGAGCTGAAAAGCTGTCTTGCCATGTCTAATTGTCCATAATATCTAATATGTGGAATTTATTTTGCGTTTAGATTAATGTGCTGGTTACTAGAAGCATAATGTAATGCTTGGTATATTAGGCATGTTATACCACCTGGAGCAAGTGGACCACTCTGGAAACCCAGATTGAAACCCTCCTTGTATCAGAGGTATCAGTCTTCCTGGCATAGTGGAAATTATTTCCAACTGGCTAGAGGGGGAAGATTCCAAGATTTTGTCTGAAGAGATTGTGACTCAGGCAGAAGAAGCCCCACCTTACAATGAACATTCAGATGAAGAGAAGGCATATGCCTTGTTTACAGATGGATCTTGTCGTTTAGTAAGAAATCAATGGAGATGGAAATCTTCTGTCTGGAACCCCACTAGAAGAGCTGCATTGACACAAGAGGGAGAGGGAGGATCAAGTCAGGTTGCAGAGGTAAGAGCTGTCCAACTGGTCTGGGATGTTGCAGAGTGGAAGAAATGGCCATTGCTCTACCTCTACATCGACTCATGGATGATAGCCAATGCACTCTGGAGACAGCTTAAAGACTGGGAGCAGAACTGGCTGCGTAAAGCAAACAAGTCTGGACTGCTGATTTGTGGCAGGACATTGCTGCCCAGCTAACAGCATTGAAGATGATAGTGCAGCATATAGATGCCCATGTACCTAAATGCCAGGCTACGGAAGAACAGCAGAATCACCAGGCAGACCAGGCAGATAAAGTTTTTTAAGATAGATCTGGACTGGGACCACAAACATGAATTGTTTTTAGCTTGGTGGGCCCAGGATACTTCTGGTCACCATGGTAGGGATGCTACCTATTGATGGGTTCAAGACAAAAGAGTGGATTTAACCATGGACATTACAGCGCAGGTTATCCACGACTATGACATATGTGTTGCTATAAAACACGCCAGATGGATGAAACCCTTGTGTTATGGGGAAAGATGGTCTAAGTATAAAAATGGGGAGGCCTGGCAAATTGATTATATCACCCTTCCTCAGACTCCTTTGGCTGATGGTTTAACTTGATTACCTGGGAAGTATCTTCCAACCTTATTCTATGATTCTATTCTATGAAGTAAAATGGAGAGAGGATCTTTATATTTTGTGCATTTATGAGAGTGGAAATCCAGTGTAATTGAGGTCAAGAGTTGAGGAGTGTAGAGGCTAATATAGAAAAATGGATCTTTTGTGTATTAAGCATTCTGCCAAATATTGTCATTCTGTTAAGACAAAACATTAAGAGTACAAACCAAAAAGTGACTTGGTAAGCAAGACAAAAACTTTCAAGCTCAAAAGCATCCTCTATCTTGCATTCTGAAATTCTTGTACTGTAAATCAAAATGAATTCACGAGTATTCCAAACCTCTGGAATTACCCTTTTAAATACTCAGGAAAAGCATTAGTAAAAAAAAAAATTAAATACCAACTGTGGAAAAAGCATAAGAGTGGTCAAACTACATAACACAAGTTATTTTTCACCCTCACTAACAAATAGTATATGCACTTTAAATATATATGTAGGTGTAAATAAAAATGATATATTTTTTCATTTCATCAGCCAGAAATTAAATCTTTAAACTTTTGAAGGAGCAAAATTAAATACAGCCGTCTCTCAACACTGTTTACTGTATCATAATCTTGTGCAATCTATACATACATAACAACACAATAAAATTAATTTTTGATTCTTGTGATTACACTGTACTTGTTTATTTAAAGGTCAATCATTACTCTTAGAAATAAACCCATTAAAACATTGTGACATAAGGATGTAAATTACAATGTGTCTAAGTCTGTAGTTATTACTTAAACATCAAGTGACATTAAAGATGCGACCAAAAAACGAAATAAGATTCATCAGTATTCAACTGGAAAGCCAAGATCAGATAGTGAGTGAGTATGGTTTTTCTGGAGTACTCTCAAACAAAGTAGTCTTTGGAGTTTCAGTTAGCCTGAAAACCTGAAAAATTCATGAGATTATGATTTTTTTAAAACTGGGCATTTTCTGGTAAAGATACGGATGGTGGCTGAATTAGCCAACCATCTCAAAACTAATTAACTAGTGAAATCAAATTAAACAAAGCCAAACTACCTGTATGTGAAAAACGTCAGAACAATATATCTGTATTTTATGAACTTGAAACGCTATTTTATTTTGATTTCTAAGTGAATATATTCCTCATGCTCTTCATTAAAATCACTTATTATGAAAGAATGGAAACTACTATATTCATAGACCATGTATAAAGTTCATACCTAAAAGCAAATGCAAAAGATGATCAACTGTCTTAGAAAAAAATTCATGAGAGCTTGTCTAAGCAACAGCAGTGGATCTGGAGACTGCAAGTGACCAGGAGAAAAGATGAGTTCAGTCTGGAACAGATGCTGTGACAAAGTGCTTAGACAAAGGAAGGAATGCAACCTCTGTCATCAAAATCTGAGCTAGTATTGTGTGACCTACTTAGTCTATGAACAAAGGCTGAGAGACTATAAGATTGTTGTGTATAAAGCAAACCAGAGAGGGGTTTAAGATTTTGGGAGGAAGAAGAACTGTTCAAGCAAAAGGATGTATAAAATCATGACTGTGAATACCTTTAGTTTAAAAGTGAAAGAACCTCGAGGGAAGTGGAAACTCAAAAATGTATATATTTAGCAGCAGACATAAAACACAAGAGGAAAGCCTTGTGTTACTGTAAAAGAGCAAAATAAAAGGAAACTGTTACTTTGCTGTGGCAAGAAAAAACTGTCAAAACATGATGCTGGTTTTTTTTCCTACATATTTTTGGTGCGCTATTTTGGCCAGCACACTTAACATCACTGGCAAAGACACAAGATGCCTGTCTGGAAAACAGAAAGAATAGTTTGACAGCAGTCAGATTATTTAGCTATTTTTCAAATGTCTGGAATTGATAAAATTTACCAGGGCTTCTTAAAATCAGGTCAATTTCTTTGAGAACTAAGAGAGGTTATCTGTTTCCAAATCCAACTGCTCTGATTGTCTTTAAAAGTAAGGGTGATAGTAAGAAATAAAGACTCAAAAAATCAAGAGCATGCATGTTAGCTTATTTTCAGTTTCTGGACATAGGAAGTGTTACAGACAGTATAGACTATTAAAATCCCCTACAGGAGTGCTAGTTCCAGTATTTATAGCTGGTGGGAAAAAAATGTAGTGCTACTGTGAATGTTTGTGTTGAGCCGCGTCTGCATACAAGGCAGTGAAGGTGTAAGAGGCAAACAAAACAAGAATAGTGTAGCTTTCTATTGGAGTAATATCCCCAAGGCAAGAGTATTAAATTGTTCTACATAAAAATAAATAGTTATTACCTTTTAGAGGACCTGCCAATGCACTGTTTTCATGAAAAGCTCATGTTGTTGGGAATAAGCCAGAAAATGCCCATGGTGGGCCACTGTGCATAAGCAAGACAGAAAAGAGCGCCACACTGCATTTGCCAATCTTATTCTTCAGCGCAGAAAATTTGCTTTGTTTAATCTACTTGTAGAAGAAGAGTCTATGCATACAATTATAAGCTAACTTCTCACCACTGACCTACAAAATATCATGGGAATCCAGGGTGTCTACCAGTTTAGGCACTCAGTCCTGTGTGTCATATGCCTGGCTCTGCCACCTTGCGACTACCTAGCGGAGTTGCAGCACCAGCACAGTGTACCTCCTTCCCTAATCTTGTGGAGCTGTTCTAGGTTATAGGTGAATAGAAAAGCACAAGAGCGAGGTAGGTCTCAAAGATTTTACCATAACTACCTCCAAGGTAAAAGTAAACCTTCATGGAGATAAAAAGAGGATTGATTAACTGCCAACATACATTTGTCTAGAAAAAGTCACATAAAGCCATTCTAAGTTTCATATATAGTTAATAAAGAACACAGGTAAAAACTTCCTGGATTGGTCCATAATTGTTGTAGAGCTATTCTTAGAGGTTGTCTACCTCCTGAGGTCTTTTATTTTAGTCTTTTATTTTAGTCCAGGTGTTCTGCTGAAACATGGCCCATATGGAATATCTGCAATAGTAAGTGCGCTTAAGTGCAGTTTCTGATCATATTATAACCCACAAATTCTTCTGGTAGTATGTTAAGCATTTTATTCATTCATTATCCTGTGTATACACAGAAATATTTTTTTTTTCCCTATAGATACCACTTCACGTTTCCATATTAAAGTGTATCATATGTTATCTTTGAGCATTTCAGGTTTTTTAGTTCATCTGAATATGACATGTGTGTAACAACTGATGATAAAATCCAAACAATTAATTAAAATACTCCCTCTTATATCAACATCATTGTAGATGAGTATTTGTGATACAGCCCATACACTTTTAATATGCTCTAGGGGATTCTGTGGTTCAACTGACAAGGGTACATGAAGGATTTTAACATATGAGGATTCCCAAAGACTGCAAGATGAGAGTTCTGCAAGAGAAAAACTGAAATTCAAACTCAGTAAAGCTTAGTGTGATAGTTAATCTAAAGAAGAATGAGGGCAGAGAGGCACAAAGCTCAGAAAACCCAAAAAAGTGGAGTGATCTAAAAGAGCATTCTGTGGTTATAAATAATATTGGACTTAAACAGGCTCAAAGGAAACAATCACATGCAGTTTAATCAACTGATTTTCAAGCAACAATCTCCACATCAATCTAAGTTCAATTTTGAATGCATGCTTAGTCATTATGAAATAAGTATCACAGTAGAGCTTTTAATTCTCTGTTTTATAAGCTGGAGACTATTTTCAGAAGAATATGAAAACATTTTTGAGGTATTCCACCTCTTCCTCTAGACAAAAAGCTTATACTGTACTAAATTCTGTACTAGTTTCATAGAAAATTCTGAAGTTTTAATGAAATAGCTGTGTCATTTAAGAACGCTTGATGGTTCACATTCATTGAACACAATTCAGAAGTGTCAAAAGCAAAATAATTTTGTATTGCAAACCATTAAATCCCAGCAGATGCAATTTACTGCATGCCTATACTTACAATAGCAGTTAGACAAACAACACCACCACCCCCCCGCCATATATAAGAGCAACAGACATCATTTTCTTCACACTGTATCCTGCAGTGTCAAAGCTCTGCACCCTAAAGAAAGCATCTTCTTTTCAAATAGTTAATAAAGGAATTTGTTTGCTCATAAACTGTATCTGGACCATAGTATTCAAGTGGTAGATCCTCCATTAACTTACATGTTCAATTTTTTAACAAAATTTGACATAGAAATTCAAATTTGAATATAATTGTTTGGTATACTTAACTTCAGTAGATTTTTCTACATCACTGTGAAGCAAGAAAAGAATCACCCATACTTATCTTGAATCTATCAAATATGATCTCACCTTAGCTCCCACAAAAGTTCAGTTGCTTATTCTCAATGGATTCTCTAACACACTGTAGAATTTGCACATTAGCTTGTAGTAATCTACAGCAATTACTAACTCTTGTTTTCAAGAGAAAATAGGCTCATTGTTCTATACAACACCACAGTTAGTGACCTTCACTCAAAATTATTTGTTTCATAAATGAATAAATGAAAATATAAATCTCATTTTTAATTTCCCTTAGACAGTTTTTCCAAGGACATTTTTCTCTTGGGATTTGCTTTTCATAGGTTGTTTGTATATTAATGTTTACTTCAGACCAGGCATGCACTTTTAAAGAGAATTTCCAATTCTCCTCACATATGTTCACATCACGGAGTAATCTCAGAGTGCACAAAGTTAATTCCTTATGAATGAAGATGGACTGGAAGATGTTGTCCAGAACCACATTGAATGTGCCTCAGCTGCTACAGAAATTGAGTTAAAGAGATTAGATCACAGGCAGTCTGAAATAAAAGACCATAAAACACATGTAGTGTAATTATGGGGTCCACATTATGCTGATATTAAATAATCAGTGAATAATGCCTCATCAAAAATAGAGCTTGAGGCATCCTGAAAAAATAAGAACAAAATATCTGTGGGGAGTTTAAATACAAACACAAATACAAATAAATTATCTGGATATATGATAGCATTCCATACTTCATAATTTGAGGGTAAAATAAACACCAAAATGCTGGAAAATTTTACTACAGCAAAATGGAGCATTTCAAGCAGCTCACAATTAAATGTAAATAATTTATAAAATAGAGTGATCAAAATTAAGAAGATTATTCTGGCTAAGGCTCTTCAAACATTCATGGATACAAGACTGTTTCTTTTATCTTAATCCTGCCAGAGCAGGATCACCTAGACCAAGTCACACATCCAGGCAGATTTTAAATGTTTCCAGAGAAGGATACTCCACAACCCTGCTGGGCAGCCTGTTCCAGTGCCCCGTCACCCTTACTGTGAAGAAGTGCCTTCTCACATTCATATGGAACCTCCCATGTTCCAGCTTCCACCCGTTGCCCCTTGTTCTGTCACTAGATGACATTGAGAAGAGCCTGTCTCCATCCTACTGACACCCACCCTTCACATATTTATAGATGTTAATAAGGTCACCCCTCAGTCTCTTCCAAGCTAAAGAGACCCAACTCCCTCAGCCTTTCCTCATAAGGGAGGTGTTCTACTTCCTTCATCAGCCTCCTTGCTCTACATTGGACTCCCTCCAGAAGCTCTCTGTCCTTCTTAAACTGAGGGGCCCAGAACTGGACACAATATTCCAGATGTCGTCCACCAGGGCAGAGCAGTGGGGGCGAAGAACCTCTCTCAATCTGTTAAACACACCCCTTCTGATCCACCCCAGGATGCCATTTGCCTTCTTGGCCACAACAGCACATGCTGGCTCATTGTCATACTACTGTCCACCAGGACCTCCACGTCCCTTTCTCCTACACTGCTCTCAAACATGTCAGTCCCCAACCTACACTGGTACCTGGGGTTGTTCCTGCCCAGATGCAAAACTCTACACTTACCCTTGTTATACTTCATTAAATTTCTCCCTGCCCAGCTCTCCAGCCAGTCCAGATCCCACTGAATGGCAGCACAGCCTGCTGGCATGTCGGCAACACCTCCCAATCTTGCTGACAGTGCATCCTAATACTTCATCCAAGTCCTCAATGAATAGAATGAACAGGACTGGTCCCAGTACTGACCCCTAGTGGACTCCACTAGATACAGGCCTCCAACTAGACTGTCCCATTGACCACTATTCTCTGGCTTCTGACCTGCAGCCAGGTCATGATCCACCTCACTACCTGATCATCTAGACCACACTGCCCCAGTTTGGCTGCAAGGATGCTGTGGGAGACTGAAGTCAAGATAGACCACATCCACTGGTTTGCCATCATCCATCTACCTGGTTATGTCCTTATAAAAGGCTATGAGGTTGGTCAAGCACAACTTCCCTTTGGTGAAGCCATGCTGACTGTCCCTAATGACCCTCTTGTCCTTGCTGTGCCTAGAGACAGCGTCAAGTATAAATTGTTTCATCACCTTTCCTGGGATGGAGGTGAGGCTGACTGGTCCATAGTTACTTGGGCTCTCCTTACCATTTTTGAAGATTGGAGTGACATTTGCTATCGTCCAGCTCCTAGGCACCTCTCCTGATTCCTATAACTTAGCAAAGATGATGGAGAGTGGTCTAGCAGTGCCTTCTGCCATCTCCCTTAGCACTCATGGGTGCATCCCTTCTGGGCCCATCGATTTATGTCCATCCAGTTTGCTCAACGTATCCCTAACCCAGTCTTCATCTACCAGGGCAAACTCCTCTCTTGTCTCTACTCCCTCTGGGGCCTCAGCAGTCTGAGGCTTGAGATCAGGACATCCCCATGAAGTATACACAGAGGCAAAAAAGGTGTTCAGTATCTGCTTTCTCTGTATCCTCTGTCTTCAGGGCACCCACCTCATTCAGCAGGGGGCCTACAGTGCCTCTACGTTTAGTTTCACCTGCAGTGTATTTGAAGAAGCCCTTTTTGTTGCCCTTGACCTCTCTTGCAAGGTTTGATTCCAAGTTGCATCCTTACATTCTCTCACCAGAGCCTTATAATCATCCCAAGTGGCCATCCCCAAGTGGCTCCTTCCATGACCTATAGACTTGCTTTTCCCTCTCGGGTTTCCTTCCACTCAGGTGTGGCTCCCTTCCTTGACTTCCTTCTTGTTGGAATGCTTTTGTATTGTGCTTCATAGAAGTTGTCTTTGAATGCTAGACAGCTATCTTGGGCCCCTTTACTTGCCAGTACCCTGTCCCATGGGTACCATGCCAGTACCATGTCCCCTAGCAATTGCTTGAAAAGGCCAAAGTCAGCTCTCCTGAAGTTCAGGGTTGTGATTCTGCTACATATTCTGTTCCTGCCATATTAGACCTTGAACTCCTTGGTCACTGCAACCAAGGCTGCCCTCAAGCTTCACTGCTTCAACCAGACCCTCCTTGTTGGTGAGTAAGATCCAGCAGTGCTCCTCTCCCAGTGGGCTCCTCCACCAATTGCATCAGGAAATTGTCACCTATGCATTGGAGGAACCTTCTGGACTGTGGATGGCTGGCTGAGTAGGTCTTCCAGAAAATATCAGGGTAGTTAAAATTCCCCTATGAGAACCAGGGCCTGTAGCTGTGAGGCTGCTGTCAGCTGCCTGTAGAAGACCTCATCAATTTCCTCGACCTGATTCATGCAATGGTAACATAGGTTTAACCTCACTGCTGCTTCTAGAGAATATGTTCTATTAAAATGCAGCTGTTTAGTAATGAAACATGTTTGATTTGGGCCTTAACCACCTCCTTGGTCCCAAGCTGTATAAGCACTAATATACAAACACACGAAATCCAAGCTAACAAATGGAACAATCAGGTAGAATATGCTGACTTGTAAATAAACATCAGCAAAGCTTCTGAAGAAAACACTACCCATGAATAGCTAACAGACGTAAGGTTTTCAGAAAGAGCAGGAGAAGTATAAATTTACAAAAGAGAATCATTTACCCCCTTATGCATATGTATTAGGTATTACATGAAATTCCGTGAACTTAAACAATTTCTCTCCCCACTCTCATATCCTTTAGTACTTGGAATGGCTAGTGCTTACTTAATAAGCAGCTATTCAAGATTTTGTTTCCCTCATGTGGCCCCAGCCTTTATTTAAGTTAAATCCACTCTAAAGGAAGAATTATTAATTTTCTGATGGTTTAAGCCACTCTCCAAAGAAGTACCTGAATGCATTACAGACATAGAGCTTGACATAATCCTGTCTGGTTTTTAACTCATTGTCTTGAGAAGACTCCTCTGGAAGAAAAGTACTATTTTAGTTTCAGTTTTATGTGACTAATTAAAAAACTAAGGAAATGCACCAAATATCATCTTTCAAAATGAAATCTGTAAACGGAAAAATTTGGAAAAGGTGAGGTACACGAGGTTATTTCCTTAAGAAAATTAAGCATGAGGCAAAGTCTTCATATTGTTTTATATTCATCTTTGTAATTTAAATTTGAATCCATCTACCATTTGATGTAACAATATCTATCCACTGGAAATTAAAACCCAATTGTTTATCCCTTGCTGAATTATTCTGTTTACAGATACTTCATTTATGATTAATTAGAAATTGCAATTGAGTGAGCTAGGTGTATTCATTAATAATGCACATCAATGGAGCCCACTAATCCCAGCCCACAGATTTTAATGTCCTCAAACTCCATCACTCTGAATGTGCAGATATTTACTTTAAAACAGCTATTTTTACCTCACTTCCTACTTAATCCTGTAATTGGCTACTCCATTCATAATTAATATTAATGACTCAGTTTACCCTGGGGAAAATATTCAACAAAGCAAAAGCTACCAATTGCACATGGCTCATTAATGTCACATTACTTTAAATATTTGAGAGGATACTTTATAAAATAACATAAATAATTCACTAAATTACCTACATCATCTTCCTCCTTCAGTGTTTCCATGTCCTACACAAAAGCCGTCTGCTATAGGAAAGTATATAATTTTGTGCTTTAGCCACTATCATAGCACACTTATGAAATTTACTTTTTCACAGTGTATTTTTGAGAACTAAAATCATATATATAAGATAGCCATAAAAAGGAAGAAAGAGTAGATTTGTGAAATAAAATTAAAATTATAAAGGATAAACATTTTATGCTAGTTGTTCAGGTTCTCTTCTAGACACACCTTCATGATTTGGTACTAAGTAAACAAAAAGACATGAAAATAAAGAAAACCTTTAAATTGAGCTTCACTGGAAGTCCTGAGTTAGAAAGGTTTTCCAAAACAGGATATGAAAAACTTGCTTAAAAAAAAGATTCACACATGCTGGTTTGAGGGCTTCCCATGCACGTAAGCAGAAAATGCTGATGAGACTCCCACAGCTTACATAGATGTTCTTTGGCACTCAGATAGTCTGGATATTGTCTGAATACACCAACATAACTTCTGTGTCCAAATCAAGTCACAAAGCAAAAGGAAGATATTTTTTTTGCACTCTGCATCAAGGATGCAGAGGACCTGTGTTCAGACCTGTCCACTGTCTAGTTGTCACACATGGACTCTGACCCTAATACAAAGACTTGGTGTAGTTTGGGTCATACCCAGAGTTCTGCATTTACTAAATTTCACAATAGAAGAAGTTATCAGCTAAAAACTCACACATGGTGACTATAGGGAATTCAGTGTTTGAAGTCTCACATCAAGCACAAAGTAAAAAATGTCAGTTGTCTCAGAAAACGTTTTTCTGCAATAGAAAATGGTGTTTGGAGAAGATAGAGGCAGGCAAGGTATGAACTGGCAGACATGGTCCAATACTTTCTAACTGGCAACTGAAGCCAAAAAGAGTCTGGTACTACAGTGTTTTTATACATAAATCTGTATGAAGCAGTCTGCACTCATAAGGAACAGTATGGTTGCAGTGAAAGAGGATATCATCTTGACTGGAGTCAGCACTGCTGCTTGGGTAGCAGAGGGATAGTGCTTGCAACATTCACACAGTCTCTGAATGTCAATGTGGTGTCTGCTTGGCACTGCTCTGCTCAGTTCAGGGTTATCACTGGGAAAACCCTCCCTTTTAGAGCACAGAACTAATCGCTTCTATATTGCTGGACAGAGAAAGGAGAAAAATACCCATTTGCTTCTGGAGTCTCAGGAGGAGCAGAGTCTTGCTAATAACCTTCTGCACCTACAAGAGTGACAGGCCACTTTATAAGCTTCAACATTGATTAGCTGCTATGGGTATTTTTTTCTCTCTATGTGAACGTAAGCATTGGCTGTTTCCAAGCAAGGGACTGAAGAATTACATCTATTTACTGTCACTATATATTTTATATCGCTCCCAGGAAAGACTTTAATTTGCAACACACAGGCAATTGTTTTTGTCAAGAGGCCTTATTATGATTATTATTTTTTCTGTAGTGTTCTCAACGTATTATGCTAAGATCTGGGCCTATCCAAATGACCTTTGCAGTACATAGGATCACTTCAAACCCAGAGGGAAGTGTCATATTTGTTTTGGTGATGTGATATTGGATATTTCTGGACAATTAATTATAGACATCTATATTTTCCCACTTTATTCTGCAGTGAAGTATGTGATTAGGTTCTTCACTGGAACAAATTAGATTTTTTAAAATAACTGTTATTTTATATTTGCTATGATCATGACAACTACATTTTATAAGTTCTTAATTAATATTGCATGTATTTTATTATTAGTTGGTTAAAACTATTGGTATGCCAAAAATATTGTGAAATTAAGGACACAAACAGTAGAATGCCTTCTGACATAGAACAGTAGAAAAACCTTCCAGCAATTCAGTCCAAAATTGCAAGTACAAATACGAAAATAATACAGGAGATGGAAGAAACTTTGTGCACATTAATGTACTTAATGTAAACTTTGCTTCCATTTATGACCTTAGCCAGCATAAAAATTCGTGTATGTTTATAGTACTTTGGGAAGCATGTTCCCTTAGCGACAGCAAGACTCACTGGGAGAATTCATGGTGTAATAGCATAATGTGCTATTAGCAACACCTACACCTGGCTGAGTATGCTAATTGTGTCCCTCTGGTCTCATCTGAATACATTTAAATTGTCCTAGACTGCAAATGCCTGGAGCTATTCTAAGCACATTGCACTTCATACATGATTGAAAAATAAACCCAGTAGATGGAATTTGATACATTTAAAAGCACTTACAAATGCTATGCTCAGGTTGGGAATTTAGTAAGGTGAAATACTACAGGTGCAGTGTAGTTGCTTTTCAGATATCTTCTAGGAGCAATATAGGAATAACAGAATTAATGATATAACTACACTGCATGCACTCACAGTATTGTGTAAATTTCCTTACAAACACATATTAATCAGACGACCTTAGTGTCTTAGTATGGTAAATCTTATTGCCCAGTGGTATCTATCTCATGTGAACAATACACGTAGGAATAGGTTATTATAACTGCAATTTTAACATCTAATTTATCTGCATTTGTAGCTCTGTCTTAAGGCTACTAGCTTAGTACTTGTACTAAGTTCCACATAAATATGAGAAGGAACTTCTTCACAGTGAGGGTGACTGAGCACTGGAACAGGCTGCCCAGGGGAGTTGTGGTCTCCTTCACTGGAGAAGTTTAAGACCCACCTGGATGTGTTCCTTTGTGACTTGGTCTAGGTGATCCTGCTGTGGCAGTGGGATTGGACTAGATGATCTTTTGAGGTCCCTTCCAATCCCTAATGATTCTATGATTCTATGAACTGACTGTCATTTTTTATAAGCCCACTTTGCAATCTGGATATGGTCATGGTATTCCTCAAGAGAATTCCCAATAGCAGATGAACATGAAAATAATATACAGGCTGCTTTTTATGCATAAAGCTCAATGCACATTAGCTCTAGTTCTAATAATTTCTCTGTTTTATGGGTTTAAGTGAGTTATGGGCTTATACAGTGCAGAAAACACCTTTTTGTCACAGCTAATAAATGCTGTATGTATGGCTGCTATGTCTGATATCCTTATCATGAACATTATTATATGCAGATTTTGGCTTGACTTTGGTGTAACCATACTGATAAGCTCCCTCTGTCAGGTCATGCATTTATTTGCTGTTGACTTGTTTATGCCAGTTTTTACTTCAGGTTATGGTCACAACAGCTTGTGCAACATCCAGTGCATACTTATATAATGGACGTGAGGGAAGCTAAATACACAGAGATAAGACATTACTAAGTGTGCTGCTAAACCATACCTATATGGCTTTTAAACACATTCAGAGACGGAGATTCAGTCACCTCCCTGGGCAATCAGTTCCAGTGTCTGATGACCCTTTCAAGAAAGATTTTTCCTGATGTCTAAGCTGAAATTACCTTGGTACAACTTGTGGCCATTTCCCCTTCTTATCACTTTTTACTCATGAACATTGTGATCATATGGACAGTGTAATTGGTTGAAGCTTGATTTAAATTTAATCTCAAAGTAAAAGGTACAAATTATATTTCATTTAAAAACTAAATTAGCACATATCTGAAATGTTTTATCCTGACCTGAAGCAGATAGAATGCATCCAATGACTTTGCTGAAAAAAAAAATCTAACTCATATCACTTAGGCAATCTGCCCTCTCATTGCCACTGAAGATCTGAGAGGCACTGGTGCCTACTAAAATTAGTTGGAATTGCTGATGTACTTGAAACAATCTCTGCAGTGTTGCACTATTTTAACTTGCCACTTTTTTCTTTTTAGTATATCTATTCTTATTGTAAGATCCAACAGAAGGACCTTCTGCAGCACAGCATAAATTCGTATTTCATCACAACCACTTTAGTGACAACTACATTTGTCTGATAAAGTTATTCTACAATTTCAGTGAACTGTCTATGAGCTACTTTTCAACATAGCCATTTACATTATTTTTTGTATGCTCTGAAAAACCTCTGCTTTTACCAAAGTTGAAAAAACTGCTTAGAATTATTTTCCAGAAGGGAATGTTATCACCAGCAATGAAGTACTCTTTTGAAATTTTTTTAAGTGATGCATTTGCATATATTTAAATATTAATATCTACCTTTGGGGAAGAGAAACACCAAGGAGAGGTGAAAACCTTCAGGCACCACTTATGTAGCAATACGTGGACACAGTTATGAGTGAGCTGCACAAGGCTTGTCAAGGGGATGCATCAGTCTGTAACATTGTTTTCTAGAAAGTCACTTCAGGTGACAGACATCAGTCTCTTCTAACCAATTTTGTAGAAACAATGATAAACCTGACCAAATAGCAGTTCCATGTCCGATACAGAGATACCGGCTTGGCTTTGCTTGTCCCACAGGCAGAGGCTGATACAACTGTAAAAAAACTTCTCCATTTGAGGCAAATCTAATTCTCCTCTGATCAACAGCAAGGGGAGTAGTTAGTGTTCATCAAATCTGTGGGCTTTATAGGTAAAGACCTTTCTCTGGCCTTATGCAGCTTATCTTGGACTCCATATATTAGTACTTAAAAGTCCATTAATCCTAACTGAACATGCTTTACTAGAAACTTTGAAATAAAAAAGCAGACTAACTGTTGAACAAAACAGAGGATATCCACTTCTTACCTGATATTCCCCCTGACATTTCAGTATCCAGGCTCTCTCAAACAGTGCAGCTGCAGCAGCAAAGATAAGAAGATATGGAGTGACTGAGTCACCTCTGACATTTATTTTGAGTCTTGAAAACAATATTATGCATTTACAGTGCATTTATTTTTCAAATTGAATTTATCCTTGTGGACTTTTGCAGATTTCTTCTTATCAGGTGATAAGGCTGTTCTGAGTTTTGCTCACATTTATTTTCAACTCATGCTTCATAGCCACTTAAAGGTCTCCCATTCAGGAGGAAGTTTTTTTAGGGCACACAGACCAGCCTGTCTAATCATGTCTGTGAATTGCAGAAATGGCCATAAAACAGTTCAAGCCACTGATGCTCTAGTTTTGCAGTCCATCATTGAAGAAAGTAAGCATAATTTGCAATTTGCACACTAAAATTCATGTAGTGCTGAATAAGTGTGTATATACTATTCAAGGAAATTTCAGTCCACTAATAAAAAAATAAATCATTTTGTGTGCTTTAAATTGCTCCAGATTATCAGCTGGTTTTCCTACTGAACAATTTTCTTGTTATTTCAACAGCTGCTATCAGCAGTAGGCAACTAATTCACCCAGCTAGTGCTTTCCTGTAACTGCTTTGAATTAATTCTGCACATCAATTTACAGACAAATTCCAAATATGCAAGAGGATTCCTCAGTACTATGAAACTTTGCACAAAAACATAAGTGACACAAAATCTGTTCTCGATTATGTTTAATATATTATCTAATATAATAGAATAGTAATATATTACAACTACAGAAGTATCACAAATTCTGATTTCAAATGCAAAGGAGAAATGAAATTCTTATTAAACTTCCTAGTGTCTTCCCCTATTGATTTTTAACTTTCACTGAATGTGCGAAGTCTTAGAACAAGTGGTGTAGTATTGAGTTAGTGGTAGAGCATGTTCTCAAAATTTCATCCTTTTTTCTTCCATTACTATTTCCTGAGGTAGTTTTCTAATTATTGGACGTAAATCCACAGCAAACCTTACGCCATTTCCTAGAGCAGAAGTGTGCTATGACACGAGGAAAAAAACCAATCAGCTCTGCATTATGTTACCCATTACAGCATATGCAAATTTTATAAGATGCAATGGCCTTGTGAGTGGTCTAGTGAGTGATGTCCTTGCTTGTTGCAGAGGGGTTAGACTAAGTGACCTTTGGAGGTTCCTTCCAACGCTATGATTCTATGATTCAATAAACTTCTTGCTGAGAATTCCAGACATTTTAACTCAGAACACTTAGTACTGATGCCCATGTATAGAATCATAGAATCATTAGAGATTGGAAGGGACCTCTAAAGATCATCTAGACCAGTCCCCCTACCACATTGAATACATCTGCTTAGTCCTACTGCATAAGGGAATAAACCACAACAAAAATATACTGTAAGCATTTTTGTCTTATTTTTTTGCACCCCTGTAGGCTGGATTGAAGAATGCTTATAGCTTCTGTAGAGTAGGTGGACTGGCTCATTTACAGTGTGTAAAACAGTTGGAGGGGTTCATATCCACTGACGCCCTCTAAAATCTCTTGTAATGAACTTTCCACAGCTGCTTTGCATATGAAATCAGAACTTCTACTGCTTTTCCTGCACAGCTGTACTATAATCATGAGCACTTCACACTCGTATGTTTTTGTGACAGGGTTTCTAAGACTGCTTTTCTGTTCAGACATCCTTGAGTATAAATGTCACTTTATGTATACCAACAGTATATACTTGTCTCACATTTAAAAAGCATTTGCTGGGGCAATGGTATTCTGTCTGAAGGATGAACAGAAACAAGTTCATCTGTGGATCCTAAGTCCTTTTGATTAGATTTTAATGCAAATGCCACGATTTTGATTTTTGCCATTGAACGTTATAAATATAACCATTTACTTAATTTATGTTGCTGTACATTTTGTGAAGAAAGTGCCTATTTTGTTCTGTCATGGTTTTTATTAATATAATGTAGCCCAGTTTCCTCTAAGATTAACATCAAAGATGAATAACTTGTGTTCAGCTAGAGCATGCTGTTTGCTAAATCATCTGATGATGATCAGATAAAAACATTAGTGAAGCACTGTGCACCCTTGTTTGTTGCTTTATTTCCTTACACAAACTGCACTTATTTGCAACAGTATACAGCAATTGGAGAGCTAGGGAAAAGACAGACTTCCTTTTTCCCCTTTATTTACCATTATCTTTTATTTAGTATGCAGAAAATTATTGTGTGCTTTTTTCCTTCAGTATACCCCACTGAAAATCCTTAGGGAAATTGAAGTTTCAATTTTAGATTTTTTTTTTAAAGACCTCTTTGAACTTTCTTTTTAATTTTCACTTGATGATGTCTTCTATTATGTCAATTAAGATGCTGTGCGTATAAGTGATTACAAACACCATTATACACTGTTTTATGTATGCATAGTGAGTCTAATACCACCAGAAAGTTGTCAGACGGATCGATCTTTTGTAGCAAGCCCCAAATGCCTAAAAGAAATAATTTGGACTTGAGCTTGAAGAAACCATACGTAAAAAAAAAAGTTAGGCAAGGTCTTTCTAGGTATTTGGGTGTGATGTCTCTGTTCAGAGTAGTTTTAATTAGTAAAGATCACCCATCTCTTACCTTTATATCCAACTGTAATCTCATGACTGATTCAGCAGGTGTTCTCAGGCCACATGGGGAACCCAACCACTAAACCTGTTCCACACATGCTGTGGTGGGTTCAAGACCGCAACTAAAGATAAAGGAAAAGGAAACAAAGCAGTCAGGTCTCGAGGAGATCTCGAATAGACTTTGCCAGACAATGGATAGCTTAGGGAAAATGGAAAAGGGTTTATTAACTCTATAACTGTGTAAAGAAAAAGAAGAAAAGGCTAATCAAGTTAGTGCACACACACTAGAAACTGCTTCTCCAATCCATGTTACCAGCTGGCACCAGAGTCGGGTCAGAATGGGTGCAGGGCCAGGCCAGGCCAGAGCCATGGGCCTGTGGGGATCTGCTGCATCTCTCTCTGTGGCAGAGCAGGCCCAGGGCCTGGGCCGGAGCTGAGCTGCAGCAGGCCCGTCTTACCCCCACAACCTCCTGGAAGTGTGTGTGGTGGGGAGTGCACAGGGCCCCTGTGTGGGGCTAAAAGCCCTCAGCAAAAAGAGCCAGGGCTATGGTCATTAGCCTCTATTGAATTGAAATTGCATTACCATATTTTACAATCTTCAATGTTCCTCTAATAATTAGTGTGTGGGTCAAAAGGGACAGGGAGTGGAATGGGTGAAGGATTAAAAAAAAGCACTATCAATTTTTGAAAGCACTTAGGTTAATGAATGAATGAAGACATCTATTCATACAGCATTTTGGCTGTTCTGGTGCTTATTCTAAGAGAGATATCTCAGAGGCCTTCCTGAATAAATAATTTAGGAAGACACGTTTTGCTAATGTCAGAGAATCATAGAACCGATTACATTTCGAAGGACCTTTAAGATGTCAGTTCTTTATTGCTTATCTTGCAGCTGTTTTGATGGCTTCTTAAGGATATACTTTCAAGATTCAAGAGATAATGCAAGTCTCACAACTTTCATCTTCACTTTAAAAGGAGAAGAGAGATCTTCTGATGCCTATGGTTGCAGATAAGAACTAAAAGTAATGCGCAGAAGCTAACCATCTCTTTCTTTATTGCATATTTTTAAAGGTAATCCTTTGGGAAATACAGAAAAGTGATGCATCAAGATTGCCATTTAGGGTGCCCTGCATATTTAAGGCATATGCTGGGACTTTTGATAAAAAACACACTTGTGTGTTCGTGCACCGATAGATAAGTAAAGACCAAGCAATATAAAGTAGGTATATTTTTCCTTCTTTATAAAAAATTGAGTAATCAGATTAAGGTTCTGTATTGCACTCCGGCAGTGGTATCTAACACCACAATCCTTGTGTCCCTTCTGGATCTAGGCCATACATACATGATATATCAAGGAAAATATCATCTGTGTGGAAAATAAGCCACATATCAGTGTTAATAGCTTTTGCAATCATTGCCATTTATTCCATACTCAAATCTGAAGATTTTGCCTTTCCATAGACACAGAGTAGGAGGAACTGGGATCTAGTATCCAATGCTACTGTTATACTTTGTCAGTATTAAGTAGAAGGTTATTGATTTGAACAACTGTGTTGCAAGAGGCGTCATTATCCTGTGTCAGTGAATTAAAGCAAACACAAAACTTGGGAAGAGAAAATTAGTTTTGTAATGGTAGTCTGCTGGTAGTCATAATGACTACATATTAACACACTAAGATATATACTTACGTGTAGTATATCAATTTCTATATTGACATTCATAAATATGTTTAATATTGGCGCTAATTGTCCCATTATTCTTTCTAGTTTGGATCAGACTTTGAGACCCTGTCATCATTGGAAAAGTTTGTACAGTCCTTGTTTAACATATCTCTGCATTCTTTTCTTTGAGATTACAGAAGGAAAACAGAGCCAAGGTGGCCTTATAGCTGGTCCTATCAGCTTTACTGACCTTTCACCTTGGGCTATTTATGAAAATAATGTGACTCAGTTGTGTTACTGCAAAATATGAGTAAGCAAGTTCATTTTAATCTTTGCAGTATCGTTTTTGTGTCTGTCACGTATTGTCTTCTTTGGGTTTACATATCCATATCAGGCATTCACAGGTGTAAATCTGAAAAAACATTTTATTTCAAAGCTAAGATATGTTGTGAAGTGATGATGAAAAGAACCCACGACATGTTTATGGTGGTGATTTTTTAAAAGTCATTCATATCCCAGCATTTCTTCAGTTTTCTGAGGACATAATATCTCACAATGCAGCACTGGACAATATATTTTTGAGGCATTTTCCTGTCTCTCAGCTGCTTTGGGGTTTGCTTAGTCTTAGATAGTTTTCTGTGTGAGGAATTCTTTTTAAAAACCCAGTATTTTTCTTTCCCCAATGGCAGCATTGTCAACAACCCTATTTGTCAGTCTGACTGAGGTATTTACAAACTGTTTTAGATTATCACATTAACATGATCCAGAATAACCTTTTACATCCAGTATCAAGAGATATATTCTTAACACAAAGAATATCTACTAAATGCATCAAGACACTTCTTATGCAGCCCCTGGCAATACAGGTAATGCCAGACAGAACAGCTCCATTGGGGTAGCTAAAATCTTTTAATCTCATTTTTAAAAACCTCTATTTCTACTGCCTTCAAATGTCAGTTATCTAACAAATACTTACAGATAGACTGATATAGTCAGACATTAAAAGTGTCTTATTTATTTAGGGAAAAATATCAGAAAAATCACTGAGTAAGAAGTTATTGGGCAACATAGAAGCTTTTGAGATTTTCAAGAGTTTCTAAACCAGGCGACATCTCCTAGGACCTCGATGTGTCCCCAGTGAGTCTGAACTTGCCTCATCTGTACTACTGGAAACTAAATGGGAAAGGAAAGCCAGGGTGAGAGTGAGCAGGTTCCTGTTGCTGATGGAGAAAAGCAGAGAGGAGCCTGGGGAGGGGGCATCTGGTAGGCAAGAGGCTTCCCTGGCTGTGAACTGATTCCTGCTACAGTGTATGTAGCTTGGGGCTGTATTTGGTTTTAATTTGACTGGTAACAGCTTCTAAGGAACAAGAGTTAAAGGAGTGGACCCAATATTTTACAAATAGTAAACAACCAATAAGCTTGAATGACTGTAGTGGAAAGATTCCTTCATTTGTGTCAAACAAGCTAGCTTGGAAAACAGATACTATACAACATTAAGTTAGGAATAAGGTTAGCTTACTTTGCATCTTGGCAAGGTATAGGGACTACACCAAATATTCCGAAGTGATGGTTCACTATTTGGCCCTTTCAAATAAAGCTAAGTAGGTCATCCCTACACCAAAGTGAAACTACAGAACAGACGTGAATCAGAATAAAGACTTCTTCCTAGAAATGCTGCTTTTATTTTCCTCTGTGGTAAGATCAAACTTGTCTCCATATGATTAAAATAATATTTGAGGGTTTTTAAAAATTATTTAACATGAAATAGAGTGGGAACTTCAATAGCATTTCATATGCTTTATCAGTCTAGTAACAGAGTCCCTGAAAATTATTGACATAATTTACAAAATAATTCATGACATTGTCACACATCCCCCATGAGAGATGAATAACACCTGGAAATAGTTGAAGAAAATTTGTTTTCTGCAGCTTGGTAAGATGTGTCCTGAATACACAACACCACCTCCAACACTGTGCTTTGGTGCAATGTTACATATAAGAATCACTAAAGGAAAAATATATTAATTTTGAACTCAGTTTTGAGAAGTCCAGTTCATTGTAACCTGAAACAATGAATGCAAATAAAGTCAGTATGACAGATAGACACACAAAGTCTAGTTTTCATGTGATCTTCTCTAAACTGTCCAGAAATTAAAGAGAAAGAAACGTAGCACACACAAAATGTTGTTTTGTCTTTCCTTCTTCAAGGAATCTGTTCCTCTCCTGCCTTTTATTTCATGTTTTCATTGCTTTCTAATCTAACTCCAAAACATCATTTTCCCTCCAGCTCTGTACAAGTCCATAATGAATGATGGAGGAAGGGTACACAATTACTGTATATATATATATATGTATATATAAATAGAAGAGCTAGGATTTTGCTCAAATTTAGACATAAGTTTCAAGTGTAGTTACTGAATAGCCCAAGCTGACATTTATTAAATTACTGCCGGTAGTAATTAATCCACTAATTGCTCAGAAATTATTTTGATTTCAACAATCGTTATTAATGACAAAATTGTAACAATTACAGGGACATCCTCAATGGTATGATATATGTTATAGAAGTTACTAACAAACAGTAATGTTAGAAAACATTTTTGAAATAACATTACGTGCTTTTACAGAAACTTCCACCTTATCAAAAATTCTTCAATGATTGGAGAAGTAGATTTTGAATGAAGACTTTGTGCAGAATTAAATTAGTATGAAGAAGAAGAACAAAATATATTTAAGTCCCTACATCCCTATTCTTACTGTTTTTCTGGAGAAGTAGGCTACTAAGGATCATTCAGACCATTGTAGTCAACATAACTACAAATAGGATTAGAGACCACAAACTCTCCAAACTGCAGATCCTGAATTATTTGAGGGGTTTAATGATCCCCACAACTGAATAAATTAAAATATATTTATGAATTTCAAATAGGTTTTCTATTTGTACCACATCAAATATGCACAACAATCGAGGATTTTTCTAACCAGGAATAAACATGGTCAAAACTCAGTCAAAATTTCAGAATAGGCCAGCTTGTAGTAGAATTCAGACATCTCTCCGTCTCTCTAGGGAAGTGACTTTTACTAGCTAATTGCTTTGGTCTCCTTGATATGGTTCCTGCTGTGCTGCTTTATAAGCCTGACTGATATTGTAGAAATGCCTTCTGAATGACTTCTTTATCAGTGACAAATTCCTTTAACTCCCTGGAGGAGCAAGGAAGAGAGTTGTTCTATCCTCCTTCACCAAGGACACAAAAATTACTACTGCTTTTCCAAAAATTTACACAACAACAACCCAAAATCTAGAAATTATGGCAGAGGCTTATTTCAATTCTTCTTCCAATGAAGTGTTTATTGTGATTCAACACTGTCTTACTCAGATCCTTCAGAAAAGCAGGGCACAAATTGAAGATAAAAATGTAGAAGATGCCTGTGTAGTACAGATGGTGCTAATTCCTTGTTTTGCCATTATTTAATTATGTAAATGGGATAGGAATGGAGTAGAAAAGAAAGGCAGTGATAGAAGTAGGTGAAGGTAAAAGATAAAAGAGGAAGATACACAACTTTGAGGAAATCCAAGTGAGGAAACAGAAGGAAGAAAAGGAAGTAAATTAAAATAAGCAGTCATCAGGGTCAAAGCAGAAAAAAATGTGAACTAGACAAACATACATTTGTCCCTGCATACTGTATTCTGCCTGCTTCGTTCTGCTTATAATTAAAATTGCTTTATATGATATCCTAGTCTTTCACTAATTAAATTATATTTCCTTTACCTGCTTCCTGAATTTTTTTGCTCTCTGTATCCTGTTTACATCAAAGAAAACTGCAATCTACTAGGTGATCATGATGTTCCATTATTCTTTTTTTGCTCTAGGTACATCTAAGTTTGAGTTTCTAATGAATGATAATGGACTTCCAACTTCAGAATAATCCTATATAATGACAATGGGAAATACGGATGTCCTGGTTTGATAACGACTGGAAATTAGAACACAAAATTTGGAGTTGCACTGAGGGATCAGAAAATGAAGGTTTTGGTTGTACTTAAAATTGACAGAGTGTGAATGAAAGTTCTTGCAGATATTTGACATCTTTCATATTCACCTGTGAGGAAAGCTGTGTAAGATTTCTCAGTGATGTTTGGTGACAGCAAGTCACTTGTAGAGTAGAAAATAGAGGGTTTTAGTAGTTTAGAATTGTAGCTAAACTCCAAGAAAGAGCTATGATAGTAGGTGGAAACAATGACAAGAACATTTAGACTGGAAAAGATATACTGAAACTTCAAACTATGCCTCTTTCTGATGCATACAAAATACAGTCATTTTCACAAACTCCAACACTCTCTAGACAGAAATTTTGGTCTGCACCAAAGCAAATGTCTTTCCTCCTCTTGCAGGAATTATATACCTTAGTGTTATTATGCCAATATTTTACCTGAGCTCAGGTAGTTCTCTCCCATCTCTGGTCTTTATTTCCTTGATGTGATGGCCAAACAGTCCTCCTATCTTAAGTCTCCTGCCCCTGCAGCTTTAATATCAGAAGGCACTTCTTCCCAGTGAGGGTGACAGAGCACTGGAATAGGCTGCCCAGGGGGATTGTGGAGTCTCTTTCTCTGGAGATATTTAAAACCTGCCTGGATATATTCCTGTGTGACTTGGTCTAGGTGATCCTGCTGTGTCAGGGGGATTGGACTAGATATTCTGAGGTCCCTTCCGATCCCTAATGATTCTAATCTTGTAGTTCTTACCAATAACAAGCTGTTGTACAAGTGAGTGGTACTCAACATCTTCGGCAGAGGTCAGTGGTGCAGTTTACTATGAAGTTGGTTGTCCCCAAAGTGCACTGAGACCCAGCATTTCAAAACTACTTATGGAAAGCGGGTGACCTAATGCTCATAACCACTTAGCTTTCTGAGTACTCAGAGATGCAGAGTCACAAATTCAGTGAATGAACCTTATGGATTCAGTCACCCATCTTTGGCTAAAAAGGAGTTTGGAAAGTTTAGTAACTTTACATGTACTGGAAATTTCTTGTATGTTCTGCTCCTGTGGCACATATCAGCTTCCAAACTATCACTGGTTATTATGTTTACATTAGCTTTCTCTATGTTCAAAAATTACAGTCTGCAAGATTGCACTGTGCTTAGTGTTAATCTATTTGTGATTGTGAGTTTATGATATTTCATCCCTTGGTGGATGCAAGCTAGGCTTTTGTGCAGATAAGATTTTAGTTCCTGATGGTGTGCTGGGGAATAATGCCCACTGTATCACTTCTTTCTAAGAACCTTAGTCCTGGCCAGACCAGTTGCCAAGTGATTCATCCAGGTGTTTTTGTGGGACCTATATCTGTCCAATGAACAGAAAGTTCAGGAAGACCATTCCCTCGTAGCCTGTTACAAATCCAAAACTCAGTGTTACTAAGACCTCCTCCTCTGCTCTTGGATCTTGCTCAACTTTTCCTTTCTCAACTACTGTGAAATCTTCCATGGACAGCTTTAGATAAAATAGGCAACTACTTGCATACTACATCCAAAAAGTAAATAGAACAACAGTTTATAGTCTAAGATAAACTACAGGGAATTTGAAATGATGCAATACGTATCTTTTTCTCCTGTTGTTAATCACAGAAATTAAATCATCTTAACTTTCATTATGATCACTGCACTAAACACAGAAATAGTAAGTAAATTAGACACTATATGTCAGTACTCAGACCTTGAGTACAGGAAATGATGACCAGATCACCTCTTTTGTCTGAGCAAGGCATTAGAAAATGCAGGCTTTGACTACTTCTTGTGACCTTGAGAAACTGTGGTGGGCTAGAGGCTCAGCTCCTTGCAGACAAGTACACAGGCTGGTCCGGGAAGGATTATAGTGGGGTGGGTACTATTGCACAGCCTCAGGAACTTTTTGGGCAATGTAAATCTCTTGTGCTTGCTAAGCATAGCCAGAGCAGCCAAGTTTCAGGACCCTAACAGGGAGTTTAAACTGTGCATCAGAGAAAACACCATAACTACTTCAGAATCCAGACTGCCTTCTGAACTTGGGCCATAAATTTGAGTTCATCTGTCAGTTATACATTTCCAAGACAGTCCAATTAACTGCAGCATGATAACAGTGCAACACTTTGTAATTATTACACAAATCCAATTAAGAACTGTATTTATTCCGTAGACCTCCTAACACTGTTTGCTCCAGTGTAAAATTTGCTCTTTGGTATAAAATAATGTCTACCCTCTGATAGAAAACATGCTGTTCTTACCCAGTCCTGTTCATCAGCAGTTATCGAAGTCCCTAAATGCAGTTGCAGGCATTACTGTCTGTATTTCAGAGGAAGAAAAGAAATTATTTTGTCAAAGTCAAGAAGGAAGCTTGTGGTATACATGGAACATGACTATAGATTTGACTCATCACTCCACTGTCCTGCCACAGACGATGTCCTGTAGGCTATGCCAGCACTGCAGACTAGCTGCTAAAGTAGAAAACAATGACTGCAATCACCACAGCCAGCGTTTTTCAAGAGAAAAATATAAATAAAATGTATTACAGTAATAAAACAAATTAGCAGCTGTTATCCTGAGGCAACAGTAATGAAGCCCTCACAAAACAGACCTTTATTAGAAGTAGTAACAGTAATCATAAGTTCAAGTTTAACTAAGTGAGCCATTAAAAGTGGAATGCTGAAATGAACTGAACCAAATGACAAAGTAATACATGCCTGGGGCAATGAACAGTTTTTTAATTTGTTTAACTTACATCTCTCTGGTGTAAGGCTCTAAAAAATAGTGTGAGAGAAGACTCCTTCCTACATTCTGGTCTGAATGCTAAATAAATTAGTAATAGCAGCATCAATAATAGTACATACAACCTATTAATCTCCCGCAGTGTTAAGATCACTAGTCCTCTCTGGTTTTGCTCTGATGTTTTCTGCTATTCAGAGAAAAACATTGGCCCTCCAGCCGTTAGCAGTCATGGAGGCTTTAGTACAGGAAAGATCCACCAGACCCAGATCACTATTTGCAATATCAGAGGATTCTAGGCTCAAATTTAGCAGTAAAATCACACTGAAAATTTCTTGTGCCAACTGTTTTCTGGCTTTCTTGTTCTAGGGGAGGTGCACTGTTAGTGTGTACCATTAGGTGCACCATTAGGTGTGTGCCACCCTTCTGAAGGCACATCCAGGGACAGCTGGCATCTCCTGGACACCATACAGGTATTTATTAATTCAAGGAACTTTAGGACCGCTCAAGGATGTTCTCAGAAATGGGACTTCAAAATCAGAATGGAAAAGAATAACAGAATATGTTAAAGCCACAGTTAATCTCCTCTAGACCATAACTTTCTATAGAATTTGTATTTTACCTTCCTCTAGGATCAAATCAGAGCTATTTTTCAGTGTAGTCATAACAGGACTGTTGTTTTCTTCATACTTGTTTTTTCTGATTTTAATTCAAGACTGAGATTACCTTCCGTAATCCTATTTTGTTTTTTTGTGAAAATACATTTTCTTATGTATTTGCAAAACAGCACAAGAGAAATAAAGGTACCTGTGGTTTTCATATCACATGTATGAAACTACTTTAAATATTGCAAACAGCTATTCCCTTTACCATGCATGCTGAAGAAAGTTAACTAGAAAAAAATGCTATAATGACTTTCAAGGATTTACTGAAGGCAAAAAATTGGCATTTTATAAATCAAATTCCTTAAAAACGATGACTTAAATAATTTTCTCTACTTATCTCTCGAGTTTCTCCTTGCTGTGCTAGAAATTGTACAGCGAGCTTTACTTGAACTGTGAAAATGGATTTGTGATTTTTAAGCTAGCAAATCTAAACCAAAATAGTATTTGCCATTTAAAAAAACTAAACCTCCTGCGTCAACGGCTTCTGATGTTACAAACAATGATCAAAATTTGACCACCTCTCCTATGAGGACAGACTGAGAAAGTTGGGGCTGTTCAGTCTGGAGAAGAGGAGGCTCTAAGGTGACCTTCTTGTGGCCTTCCAGTATCTGAAGAGGGCCTACAGAAAAGATGGGGAGGGACTTTTTAGGCTATCCGGTAGTGACAAGACTAAGGGGAATGGAGCAAAGCTGGAGTTGGGTAGATTTAGACTGGATGTGAGGAGGAAGTTCTTCAGCGTGAGAGTGGTGAGAGGCTGGAACGGGTTGCCCAGGGAGGTGGTTGAGACCCCATCCCTGGAGGTGTTTAAGGGCAGGTTGGATGAGGCTCTGGGCAGCCTTATCTAGGGTGGAGTGTCGCTGCCCATGGCAGGGGGATTGGACTAGACGATCTTTCGAGGTCCCTTCTAATCCCTAATGATTCTATGATTCTATGATTCTAGGTAAAATGGTGCCTCAAGCCCAACAAAAAAACTACCTGTCAAGCAGAGCAATTTAAAAAAGCCACAAAAAGAAAGAAACACTTTATCATTTTTGTAGCTACACAACTATTTAGATATTTTGTCTGGAAATTTTTGAACATCAGTTTTTCACCTGTCTGGCTTGAGGACAACATGTTTACCCTTAAGTAAAAAATGAGAGTCTTCGGAGAAACAAATACAGAAGACAAAGTGCTTCAGTGAATGGATAATTTAGAATATCCTTATAAAAATTGTAGCCTAAAGAAAACTTTCTTTGAAAAATAAAATGAATATTTAACAAAATATGTAATAAGTGCAATTCTACACAATGTAGATAAACCTACTAATACTGAAATACAGACATAAAGATGCTAAGAAATTCTAACAGGATACTGTTATATTTTACCTTATGGCCAATTTTTTCCACAATTTTTGATTTGTCTTTGTAAGGAATGAAATGTCCTTTTGTCTTTGTAAGGAATTAAATCTCCTTTCATGCCAAACAGAGAGAACTTTGGAGGGACTTGAGTAAAATGAGACAGGAAAATTTTTTGAAGAGGAAGATCTTTTCCATTATCTGATCACTAATCTAACCCTGCATTATAAAACATATGCCAGGTGAAGGTATTTCTTTCACTAGCTTTGGCTAATTTATATGCTAAAACCCACCCAGACCTCATCTATTATTTTGTTCTATGACCATCTGTAGGTGTGGAAATGAAAACTTTTCCTTCTATGTCTTCTACTCCATAGCAGTTGCATTTACAGGTCCTCTGGCATCTTTTTGCCTATGTTTCATGCTAGTTCCTTCACAGAAATTTTCTTTATTTTATCTGTGTCTAGCACAGCTTGATAGATATCTAGTCCACGACTTCCTATTGTAACTGTTGCCATAAGCTCGTAGAAGTGAGGACATCAAAATGGAATAGAAATCCCTCATGTCTGGAGTGGGTCAGAAGTGGGGTGGTTAGCATATTAAGAGAGGTTCTCTTCCCCCTCTGCTCTGCCCTGCTGAGGCCACATCTGGCCAGTGTGTCCAGTTCTGGGCCCTTCAGTTCAAGAAGAGAGGCCAGTGCAGAGCCACAAAGATGATGAAGGGAGTGAAACATCTCCCTGATGAGGAAAAGCTGAGGGAGCTGGGTCTCTTTAGCTTGGAAAACAGGAGGCTGAGGGGATCATCTCATTCATGTTTACAAATATGGAAAAGGCAAGTGTCAGGAGGATGAACCCAGACTCTTCTCAGTGTCATCTAATGATAGGACAAGGGGCAATAGGTGTAAGCTGGAATAGAGGAAGTTCCACATCAATGTGAGTAAGAACTTCTTCCCAGCGAGGGTGACAGAGCACTGGAAAGGGCTGCCCAGGGAGATTGTGGAGTCTTCTTCTCTGAAGAGGTTTAAAACCCACCTGGCCATGTTTCTGTGTGACTTGGTCTAGGTGATCCTGCTGTGGCAGGGGGATTGGACTGGATGATCTTTTGAGGTCCCTTC
>JAOXOE010000506.1:12941798-12984563 GCA_028565055.1 Phoeniculus purpureus | reverse complement strand
TCAGGTCTCTGATCTGCTCACACCTAACACAGGTGTTGTCCCTGCCATCCTCCATATCAAGTGCCAGGCTCCAGCACGCACTGCAAACAGCTGCATGAACATCTGCGTGCTTGTGTGTGGCCCCTGTTTGGGTGCCCACTTTGTCCGAGTAGTAACCATGACTTATGGTAACCGCCCTGTCCTCTCCATATATTTTTCCCCCCTGTCATCAAGAAGGCGCCTCCTCTCCTTGCAGCCAGGTGCTGTTTGTGCTCAGTTTCCTTGGCAATCCCTCCCCCTGCTCAGTAGGTAACAGGAGCCTGCTACCCCTCCTCCTGTCTTCAGAAGCTACCCAGCAGCAGCAACCCCTCCTGTGAAAAGCCAAAAAACCCAGGCATCCAGAGCTGAGCTGGTCGCCGCTGCCTCCTCTCCTCGTAGCCACGAGGAATTTTGCTTTAATGGGGAATGGGATTCTTCTAGGACTTAGCACTAGATCTCAGAGCTTAGACTGTGCACTATATTGTACTGCAATATTATAGATGTGTAATGCAAATATTTACAAAAAAGTGTCCTTTGTCTAGTGAACTCTCTTTTCTCATCATTTTCTTTTCTGTTCTATAATTAATGCATACCTTTATGTCCTCTGGTCTTGTGCATTCTCACCAAGTGTTTCCCTGTGCAGGCAGGTCTGCCTACCGTTCTGTTTCCTCCTCTCCTCTGCACTTGACTTTTGAACATGGGATGAAAATGAGAAAAAGTCAAGTGGGAACTATTATCATGATTGGATGTATGTTACTGAGCTGATGATTAGAAGGCTGTATCTAGCTCTTGTGTACACATGAGAAAAATAGCAACAAGGAACTAGAAAGGAAATAATTAGAAGACTCCCTATCCTTACCCTATCATAGAGATACTTCATTTTATATAAAAGAATTTAAAATAGTATTTCATTGGTTTGCTTGTAGCGTAGCAGAGGACTTCATGAGTAAATGGATCTTTATTTTGTCAGAGGTTCAATGGCTGGAAATAGGAATTTGGACCCAGAACAACCATTTTAGATCTCTAAAGTGAGAGTAGCTACCTGCTACTTTAGTAATCTGCCACTAATATATCAAGTTGATAAAACTAATACTTCTTTTACTCTGGTGATAACTCATTGATGACACAGTGAATGGCAGACTGAGTCAGGTTCTTTGATAACCAAGTGACCACACTTTCATTCCCTTTTCACAGAATTTGCAGTAAATTACAACAGAAGTAGTGCAACCCTTGGTTGTGGTAGTGCAAAAGTGAAAGACGTGGTTGTCTGACTGCCATTAAAAGATAGTTTTCTTTATCTGACTGATGATTGAGGATGTGAAATTGAAATTGTTGAATTTGAATACCTCTGTGCTAAACCCACTGTAACAGAAAACATGTTTATGTACCTTCTATTAGTCCATGCAACAAGTTACCTAAGGAAAAATTTAATTTTAAGCTTGTGTGCAGCTCTTACTGATTTTGTTGGGACTTACACATATAACTAAAGCTAAGCACATACCTAATTAATTTGCAAATGTTTGTGTATTTTTATCCTTTTCCTGGGCTAAATTTAGCACATATTGCCTCAAAAATTTTCTGCTTGTTTTCATTTAGAATATTGATAAATTTTCTTATATTCTTCTATAAAATTATAGGTCGTGATATGTAATAATCGTAAAGTTCTATGACCCTAATGGCATTACATTATATTATTAGAATGTATACAATTTGTAGGAAGTTTCTTGAGTGTTTTCATTTTAAAGAGACTACAGAAATAAGAAAATTAATGTATTTTTATTTTGTTCAGCTAGAGGTTTTGCTAGAAGTATTTTCAAGAATATGTTCAAAATTAATTTTGAAATTTCAAGCTAATTTTCAAAAGAGAAAAATGACTATTATGAAAATTTTGAGACTTGTCATGTTATTATGAGTCTGACAGCTGCTGATGATTGCAAATTTTCTCACATAAACTTTCATGTGCAAAGAATTCCACCAATTTGATATATCAGTAATTTATCCTTTGCTCTAGAGAGTCCAGTCAAGGAGACACAACAGCAGGGTTGACTGAACATCAGTTTTCACTTACCAATGAGACCAACAGAGAGCGTCGTCTACTTTGTGGTGACAAAGACAATCTGCATAATCTGCCACTCTGCCCTGTGGATTGATGACTAGTCAATCTGTCTAGCTGTATGAATTGTAATCATTCCTTTCCAGCAGTAAACAGAATCTACACTTATGAGTTAATTAAAAAGAAATTATTAACTTGTTTTAAATCTTGTATTCTTTTGTAAAACATGTTAGTATATAAAAATGTTCACAATTTTTATTCTTGCTGAGCAAGAACTTAGTCTGAGTTTATTCCTCAAGTCTGTGGGTTTCTATAAATAAGTTAAATTATTGGTATAACATGTCTAATTCCATTGACAACAGTAGGATTATTTCAAAGGAAAGTGCCCTCCAGTTCCTTTAATATGGTAGATTTTGTCCTTTGGCAAGTACTTCTCCAAAGACATCAGGTGAATTGCTAGAGTCTGGTAAAACTATTCGTGAAACAACCTTTCAAAGCTCTGTAAGAGGTTGAGAAATATGGTACTGATGCATCCTGTGTGCTGGTAAGGACACAGGAGTTATACAGTGTGTTAATCTGTTACGTAGAACCGAAATGATAACGTGAAAATTGGAAGTCCCTTTACATCAAGTGATTAATGGCTTTTGTTCAAAACTACCCTCTGAGTGTGGGATACGTCATAGTGCATTAGATGTGTGAGCAATATGTTGATTTCTGAGTATCTTGCCACTAGGTACTAATTAATACAAAATGAAAAGTTCTCTCGATCTGTAATAGACTAAAAAAAGCCCACTAAAATTACTGGTGAATGGCATTTTGAAGATGAGGATTTATTTTTGCCCTGAACAAGACACTTAAAGCATTTTCAAGGACATCACGTCTTCAGGCTTTAAAATATCAACTAATTATCAAATCAATGATCATTTGGGGAAAAGTAATGAAGTATGGAAAATAACCACTCCAAATTATATAAGTCATTACTGTGAAGTATTTAAAACTGGTAAGTCATTAGCAAAGAGATTTAATATGTAGGTATTAAATGCCAAAAAATTTGGATAAAAAAAGCAAATTGCATTTTAATTGTAATAATTTCCTTTAAAATAAGTGACATGCTCTTTAAGCTCCTTACACTTATGTATTGCTTGTTTATTTTTCTAAGGAAATATTAGTCAATTTATTAAAATCATTTTCATCTTTAAAAAAAAAATGACATAGGTTTATGTTAGAGTTGAATAGTGTGAGGTATTTGAAATAGCAGCCAGCAGGATGACACCAATTTCAAGACCAGAAATACTTAAGGATATGCTTAACTTTAAACTAATGGGTAGTCAGTCCTTTGGAACTCGATATACATGTACATATAGCCAGGATAAGGAAAGTGTTTGCTGTGTTTTAATACTTTTATTTGCTTAATCAACTACTGAGCTACTGCATCGATATTTTCAAACAGTACCACACACTTCAAAGCAACTTTTGCCTTGTTTGTTTTTTCATGCAACGTTTCCTGTTTTTGCTCCTGAATGCCAAGGTGTTGAGGTAAGGAGTAAGGGGGAGAAGGAAGAAGTAAAACAACTTCCAGGCTTTGCTAGAGTCTTTCTTTTCGTTCGCCTCTCAAGAACTTGTGACCGGTGCAGTTTCCAGGCAAGGTGAGCTGTACTAGAACCTCAGAGGTTTTCCTGAAGTTCAGATACATGAGAGAGACAGATGCTTAACACACCTAAAGATATGTGTTCTGTATATCATACATATTGAGAGAAGACTTAATGCTTATAATTAATGCAAATAACACTGTTTCCCTCTGATCAGATAAATCACCTGTTTGTGTGATCTGTCTAGATTCCTGTATAATATTTTCATAATTCCATACTTGAAACTGTAATAAAAATCAATTTCTATTTTATGTTATTATAAATGCTAGCAAGAAATGCATTAAAAATTGCCAGAAGTAAACTATCCCAATGGCCATCATTATCACAAAGAAAAAGACTCCCATGGAAATCCAGTTCCTGGCTTTGCCTGTCTGTAGTTTGCTTGTTTATATTTCTGTCCCCAAACACAGTGTTACTTCCAGTAAACTTCCTTGGGTCAAGTTCTTTGGTAGTAGCCAAGTAGCTGCACTGTGTGTGGATGGAAACCTTGCATGAGAATAATCCTGTCGTGTCCCATCCTCCCCAGCTAGTGGAGGAAATACAGCAGCTGCTGCTTGCATCCAGTGTGCCCTTTGTGATTGAAGCAGTTTCCTGAAAAGAAAATTTGTAGAGACTATGAATTTCATCTTCCCTACCCAGCTTTCTAGATGTTCTTCTAAAATGTCTAAGATTGGGAAGCAGGCTACCGCAGCTTTATGCCTCTCAGCCACTTGTACAACTGCCCTTGTCTTGTCAAAACTGCTAAGTGCAGACTTTTCTTTCAAAAAATGTAGGCAAATCTTCATTTGGTTTCATTGTCTAGTAATGAGGACAGTTTCTAAAGTGGCTTTCCCACACTGATGCTGAATGCCTTCTCAGGATGCTATTGCAGAAACGGTGGGACTGAATACACCAGAGGAGCTTGATTGGCCATCTTCATCACAGTCTTCTGAAAGTAACTTGTCAATAAGAAGCCTTATAGACAACTCCTGTGGCTCATGTTTTCTTCCTGTAATTTATCTCACTCACAGATAAAAATTAGTGATGTACCTCTGACTTCTTTCCACACTGTGCCAAAGGTGACCCACACTGCCAGCTGTCAAAAAGAGGTGCCCTCTCAGATATCAGAGCCAATCAGTTGTATCACAGAATTAAGTGAAAATGTATTTGAAAAGACAGAGCTGAGCTATACTGTAAACTACTGCAGGTGCATTTACCTTCTGCTTGCTTGTATCATGTTAGAACTAGATCATAAATTGTGGCTAAACTCGGAAAAGAAGTTTTTTTCATGCCTTACTAGCCAGCTCTTAAGTGGCTGTTTATGACAGTGGTGATTGAGCAGTTGGTTTCAAGACAATCCTCAGAGAGGAAAAGGAGCAGTGGCCATCTGAAGAACCCAAGGGATTTTAGAGTAGGTACTGCAGGGATCAATGCCACTTTCATTACTCTTTTCTTGGCTAACCAGTGAAGCACATACCGTGGTTTAACTGTAGTTCTGAACATGCATGACACAGTATTGAAGGAAACAGAAGCAGAATGCTATAGGATGCTCCTGTTCTCTGAATGACTGATCTACTGAGTCAAAGAAAGCCATCTGTTATTACCTAGTGGATTTCACCCTGGACGAAACATGTGCTTAAGCAGATTCTACTTCCCTACTCTGCAAAGATAAAAACAAGCACCACTGTTTAGATGACAAACACTCTGATGCTCCTGCAGAGTGTTTTTTGAGTTATAAAAATTATCTGCTCTAATAAAAGGTTTTAGTGGATAGTTTTTCATGTATGTTGGGTGGCTTTTTTTGAGTTTTTTTTTTTTCCAAGAACCAAGTCAGAAAAATTCACAACAGAATATTATGTTAGGGGAAAGAGCCTCAGTCAGACTAGAATAACTAATAAATAAGTGTCCAGCCGTTACTTCATTTGAATAGATTTAGGATGAGTTCAAGGAAATAATCACAGAGTGTTATTACTATTGTTAAGGCATTAGGAAAAGAAAATTTAATAAAAGTTAGAGTTTTTTTAAAAGGCTGGGGATGTGGGTAACTGAAAAGCCACATCACATGCGACTGATACTGCCATTATTTAGCACAATGACTTTGTCTCATTTCTAACATATTCTGCACCTTCTTACACCATTCTATTAAATGGATAACTAACAGTAAAAGTTGAGACTGGTTTGTTGTCGAGTTAGGGTTAGGGTTAGGGTTATTTCTAGCCTTGCTGCAGTCTCTTGCTCTCCCTCATCTCAAATATTGTGTGATAGCTGCTAAATCTTTGCCCATTTTGTTCTCACAGGTTTCTGTGTCATTTAGCTTGAATATTCTCTGCTAATTGTGGTGTGTCTCTAGGCATGCAGCTAGCCAGTTGGATAAGCATAAATACATTTTGGTAAGTATCTGTGAAGACCTTTCGAAGCGTGTGTAAGTTCTTATGAAACCATCATATGAGACCAGTGTGTTCAGTTAGGCGCTCTCAGGGTCGCACTGTTGTGATGACATCCAGCTGCGTCCCAGCAGCTGACTCAGAGGTGCAGAAGAAGAGCTTGAACCAGGTCAGAAAGAGACAGCAGCCACATCCCTTCACTTACTATATGTTTATATACTATAAGAAGGCAAGAATGATCCCACTGAAGTTTGTCAAAGCCTACAAGAGCTAGCTTGAGTAAGTATGAAGGGTCATCAGCCTTTTTCATAACAGCATTTCCAGCACTCCATTGTAAGTCATGGGTTATCTGAGGGTGGGCCAGCTGTGAGCCAGCTGGCTCCCCTTCAAATGCACTTACAGGAAGACCTCCAGCTGATCACTGGTTCTACCTGTATGTACAAATGCAGAAAGCTCAGTGCGACTGGCCCCCAGATGTTGCAGTGATTAAAATAACTTCAGTGTCCTGTTCCCTCACCGAAACCACACTGAGAAGAACACAGCCACCTTGGGATTTTAGTTTCAGAGCTTCCCACTTGATTTCAGAAACCACAGTAGCATACTTACCTTAAAACCACATCAAATCAGGAACATGGCTCAGGCTTTCTAAGCTCATTAAAGCGGTTATGGGATTGGTAGGCGTACTTATAAGGAACTTGTGATGTAATGACTAGGTTATCACATGGACTTTGAAGTGCATTATTAATACTTTGTTTAAAAGCAAATCCTCATAAGCATTATATTTTAACCTGAGAAACAGTGAGTTCAGTAGCCTGTGAATTGTTTCATATTTAAAACTGGTGAATGTCTTACATCAGTCCTGGGTTAAGCACAAATTTTTAGTTCTGACTGCATGTTAAAGCTACAGGACCAAAAGAAAAACCGTGTTAACATTAATCATTTCAGCTCCAGCTACAGAAAGAAAAAATTCATAGTTGGAAAAAAATAATCATTTTTCTTTTGTTTGCTCGATTGTACATATTTTGCTTCGGGCTATGTTGTGTGATTTTGAGCATGCTGAAATCAGCAAAAGAAAAAATTCCAATAATATTACATGTGTGATTATAGAAATCTGTTCTCTAACCTGCAGACTTTGAAAATTAATGGTCTGTATTAAAAATATGTTCCAGCATCTGAATAATTTAAAATAAGACAATACTACCGCATGAACTGAGTTTCTCAAGTAAGCTTTTTTTTTCCCCTGGGAGAAGAGATTAAATAAACATGATGCTTTTCCTGTACATACATAAGCATTACAGTTGTTTTGCACAGGATTTTAATTTGATCACTTACTGCAGTATAGTGTCCACCACAAGAGCCACAAAGATGGTGAAAGGAGTGGAACGTGTCTATGATGAGGAAAGGCTGATGGAGCTGGGTGTCTAGCTTGGAGAAAGGAGACTAAGGGGTGACCTCACTCATGTTTATAAATATGTGAAGGTGAGTGGCAGGAGGATGGAGCCAGGCTATGCTCAGTGTCATCTAATGATAGGACAAGGGGCAATGGGTGTAAGCTGGAACATGGGAAATTCCATATCAATAGGAGAAGGGTGACAGAGCACTGGAATGGGCTACCCAGGGAGTTTATGGAGTCTCCATCTCTGCAGATGTTTAAAACACACCTGAGTATGTTCCTGTGTGACTTGGTCTAGGTGATCCTGCTGTGGCAGGGGGGTTAGACTAGATGATCTTTCAAGGTCCCTTCCAATCCCTAATGTTCTGTGATTCTGTGATTTGAAATTGGGAAGTGTAACCCATAAACTGTGACTGTAGCTCTTTTATGGAGAAATTTTTTAGGAAAATGTGTGTTGTTGGCTTAAACAATGTGTTACATCAGTGTATTTCTCTTGTGAGTCCTAATTCTCTGTAATAATCTATGCTCTATCCTATTGTAAGAAATTAATGAGGTATCTTAGTCTGGGAAGATCTTTTTCCTCTATAACCAACTTTGAGATAAACAAGGGATCGAATGGAATAATTATCTTTCCCTAGCTATGACAGGATACAGGATATGCTTTACACACTTTATGCATGTGTTTTCCATATAACCCTTTAATTTCTCTGGTATGACAATTAAAAAAATAAAAAATAAAGAAAACACCTTATTATCAGTGTCCCATGTGTATCACTGAACTAATAGAGCAATCACAATAATGCTTAGTTATAGAAAAATGAAACATCTTTGATTTAATATTTTGGAAAACATAAACCATTCAAAACAATTAAGGCAATTAAACATAACTGCTGTTCTCTAAAGCCACTAGTTTCATGTAGAGTTACAGCTACACTGCTTCATTTTTCAATAGGCTGTCTTCAGCCTTGACTGTATTGGCTCTGATACTGCCATCACGGCAAAGAGCAGCGTTCCCATTACAGGAGGTACCTTGCTGAAGGAGGAATACTTTAGTTCTTGCTGTTAACCTAATCTAAGTACCTAATCAGAGGATTCCTAAAGAAGAAACAATCTTTTTAGAAGTATCTTACAGGTACTACTGCACAAAAGCAGAAAAGCACAAAAAACAGCAGACTAGCTCAAATATTATGCAGACAACTAGGAATCTATAAATATTTGAAGGGTGGGTGTCAGGAGGATGGAGCCAGGCTCTTCTCAATGTCATCTAGTGATAGGATGAGGTGTAGTGGGTGTAAGCTGGAACATAAGAGGTTCCACATCAATATCAGAAGGAACTTCTTCAAAGCGGGGGTGACGGAGCACTGGAACAGGCTGCCCAGGGGAGTTGTGGACTCTCCTTCACTGGAGAGGTTTAAGACCCACCTGGATGTGTTCCTGTGCATCTTGGTCTAGGTGATCCTGCTGTGGCAGGGGGAGTGGACTAGATGATCTTTCGAGGTCCCTTCTGATCCCTAATGTTCTGTGATTCTGTAATTTGAACTCAGGAATTGATTTGATGAATATTGGGTAAAAAAACATGGGACAGAATTGTGAGGACAGTTGTGTTTCACAATGTTATAGACAGTGATAATTTTCTTATCAAAGCATTACATACAGAATATCTTTCTTTTTCAACAGATACTTCAGGCTAAACAAAAAGTACACAAGTTTAAGAACCGAGTTTTTGCTATCACAGGTCTGCCTCACAGGAGACAAAAGTACTTTCAGATTGCATTTTTAGTGTGTTCTGCTTAGAGGTAGACTGTACATAGTATGAAACATGACCAGTGACTTGTTATACTTGTTCAGAATGTCACATTGCCATTTTGAGAAACTGCTGTTACCCTGGAGACCAAAAGTAGACTTTTTCTGGGAAATTTCAACATCTTATGTAGTTTAGGAATCAGAACTTGGGTATCCTCCACTCAAAAGTGTGGTAAGATGGGTATGAAAAGCTATAAAAAACAGAATTTAAAAAACATGAATTTTAGGCTAATCAGTCAGGGAAAAAATTATCTCATAGTCATTGGATCTATAATCTTCAACTATGCTCACTCTGCAGGCAAAAGAGAAAATCAGGCCCTTCAGAGTGTTGTTTAGCAAGAACTATTCTGACACTTTCTGTAGGATGAAATGAGTTCTGTCCTAAATCTCGTATGTGGGAGTCTTCTGACCTAATGCACAAGAATTTAGGTTTACCTGTAACCTAAATGATCCAAGCTCCCATTATACTCATTGGACAAGTAGTCAATGCAATCAATGGAGCCTATGGTGTCTAATGAGCCATTCTGTCTCTGAGGTAGACAATTGTATCTGGTCTACTGGGCTAGATACTATTTACTGAATAATTAGCACACATGTCACCATCTAAAGTGAGGGGTCCTAATCTGCAAATTGAATGTCACTAAATGAGTAGTAGTAACTATGAAAGAGTTTACTGTGAGTGGCTCATATGTATAAGCCACACTGCAGATACTTCTATCAAAACGAGTTGCACCTCTGGTGGGCAAATAAATTTTATACCAGAGTCTACTGTATGCTTTGTCAATAATATCAATCATTACATGCTGAAAGTTCACTTCTTCTTTTTCCTAGAGCTATACCATCTTCATATATTCTCTGTATTTTTCACTGAAAACTCATTCTAAAATCTTTCATTATCTGTTGTTTGACTGGGATAGAGTTAATTTTTGTCTTCAGGTCATGTGGTTCTACGCTTTGGATTTGTGACCAAAACTGTGTTGATAACACACCAATTTTTACCTACTAATGAGCAGCGTTTCAAGGCCTTCTTTGTTTCTTATGTTACTCTGCCAATGAGTAGGCTTTGGATGCACAAGAATGTGGGACAGCTGATCCCAGCCAAGCAAAGCGATCTTTCATACTGTATAATGTCAGGCTTGGCAATAAAAGCTGGGGGAACAAAGGGCAAGGAGAGATGTTTGAGTTGATGGCATTAATTTGCATATAGAGTATATGCTCAATTTAAGCTGTACATCACGTGTAACGATTCAGAAGTTTCCTTTAAGAGTAATTAAAAGAACAATTTTCTGTGCATTTCATAGTTTTCAGGACAACTTGTACAGTGGTAGTATTTAGTGACCTGACTGATGCTTTTTAAACACGGCATGCCGAGTGTCTTGTAGCCACATGGTAAAGGAGAGTATCTCCAAAGAACCTGTAAGTCAATAGACAGAAGAACACGTTCTGAGATAGATAAATTGAATATAGAATTTCTAGTGGAAACGGGCTGTACTTAAGTCAATCCTTAAGCAATTTGGATGTTTTATCAGTATCACACAACTATGTCTGTGAACTGAATTTCCTTCTCCTGCACGAGTGATCAAGATTTTAACTGGGCCACCATGTGTCTCAAAAGAACATGAGAGCAACAATATCTACACACATGCTTCTTCGTCACGAATAGATTGTTTTACTACTTGCACCTCCAGTTCCAAAAGCAAGAAGAAGGTAATAGGTTTTGCAGGATATCAGTTTATTGATTTCCTTATGTAGGTCTCACTTATAACTGGCTTTGCAGCATCCATTACATTTCTGTTGGTTAGTCTTTCAGTGCTTTTTTCATTCAAAATGTAAACTTTTTCTACATGTATCTGTTTTTAAGTAAAGGTCAGTTGTCCATCCACTTATGCTCAAAAGATTTTGAAGCATTTATTCTTTTATGAATCACAACTCTTCCTTTTTGCCTATGCATGTGTTCAGAACACACAAAATACAAAGCTTGATGAATAGTCAAAGTGAAGAATATCAAGGAATTTTTTGTAAATGCAGAACTAAGAAAAACCCCAAATGAATAGCAGCAACTTTCATTTTGTAAACTAACAAGTAGTTAATTCTTAAATAAAGGAGACATTTATTCCAGAGGTGTTCAGCTTCTACTAAAAGGGAAGGAGATTGAAACTGATAGACTCTAAGGATTCATGAATTCCATGAAAATACACAGTATGTCATCAATATTGTAAAAATTTGGCCTTGTTTACTTAAGATTTTAGGATCCTTCTCTATCATGTCGACAACAAAGCGATGTTGCTAAAAATATTTTAAAAATCCATATAATTTCCTAGTAGCAATCAAGAGGAATTAGGATCTGTAATGTGAATACCCCAGAAAATTCTTTACGGATGATAACTGTTAATTATCATCATCTGTTTATAATTTACCAGGTTGCTTTGGCTAAGGAGGCTGATTTAAGAGAGTGCTCATACTTTATACTTAAAAATAAATGGCATCACCTCTGTGCGACTAGGGCTAGAATCTTTTACTTGAAAACAGGCAGTGAAGCTGATTTCTCTAGGTCTCAATATATGGGAACAAACCAACACACACCAAAAGCAATTAACATCTAGATCTTTTACTATTGGTCCAAGTGATAGAATCGTTCTTTTCCTACGAGAAAATGGATGGGTTGGCAATTTTGAAAGAAACCCAAAGATTCAGTGACTGTGAATTTTGGGGTTTTTTTAATATATTTAACTAATAAATATAGAAAATCACTGAAAATGGAGAGAGGAGAGTCTTTTAACTAGTAATTAGTCATAAGAGCTTTTATTTAAAGACATATTCGTTCTAAATAGAGGTCACTTTACAGCACACAAAGTTCCGTTCTGTGTTAGTATAATTTCCTCTGTACATAAAAAGCTGTGACCTTGGATCATATTTAATAGATTTTTCACTTGGAACTTCCAAAGGCGCCATCAATTTTGCATCATTTCTCTCACCAGCTGCACTTTTGTTCACACAGTTTACTGCATACGCACGGATAGTTGTGTTCTTTATTCTAAACGTGACAGTTTGTCCTTTTACACTTTCATGTTTATTTTGACAGGAGTAAAATAGCAAGCCATTCCCGTTGAAATAAAACCTATTACAAGAGCGAATTCAGAAGCATCACCCATCTCTACATTCACATTTACAACAACATGTGACTCTGCTGCTTGGAGAACACTCTCCTAATAGAACTTAAGAACAGAAGTTTTGTTCCTTTCTCGATCTGTCAGTTAAACCACCTACTGCAAGGAGAAAGATGACTTAGGCTCTGCTGCTGAGGAATCGTTAAAGTAATTGCAACTAATACTGAGTTTTTAATGATTTATTCTCAAACTTTCATGTGTTCAGAGTCTGAGCCCTGACTTATAAAGAACAAACACTTCTAGCACTACATTGATCATCATGGTGTGAGGTTTACCTTTGGTGTTTGGGTGGAGATTTTATTTGCTTTCTTTTCTAAATCATGGAAATACATCATTTAGAGGAAAATTTTTTTGCACATTGAAGAGTAATGGTGTTGTAGAATCAGAACACATCCTGTAATAGCTAATGTTATTTTGCATCAGCTTTTTAAGTAGAGCTTGGGATGTGATGGGTTAAAAAAACCCATCATTCTTAATGATATCTCAGATTGTAGCCCACTACTGTAGTAGACTTGTACCCAAGAAGCAAAATTATTATGGAAAATATACATCCGAGTTTGAAGAAGGTGGTATGGGACTGAAAGTGGTGTCATAGAACATAACAATAAAAATTGCCACAATGTGCTCTCTATCTTGATAGAGCAGAACCCTAGAGGAAAATCACAGAATTATAAGGCAGGTTCACCAATATGGCCCCTGAAATACAAATGAGGTGTATTGATAAACTAAGCTCTCTGTTTACCTGAGTATTACCAGCCTTCCTTAGAGTGTTTTTTGTACATGCAAACAAGAATGAAAGCTTTGAAGAGGGCTCTTTTGGAAGTGAGCAGGTGAAGCCACCTTAACTTGCAATGAAGTCTGTATAGCTATATATATATAAAATATATATATATCTGTAGGGGTATATGTATATTTCACCCTTTTCTAACACCTTGCTAATTATTGCCCACCTATTATCCTTTTTTTTTTCTGGGTTAGCTCCAGTTAATCAGACGTTGATTGGGGATTCTAGAACTCACTTGCTGATGATTATGTGTTATTTTAACAGGAGAATGACAATAATTTCCTGTAATGCCACTTGTTAAGGTAATTATGCTCTAATTGCCTTATCAAGGTGTCATAGAGAAGAGAGGAGAAGCTCTGAGATTCCACAGCTGCTGTCATGCTTTGATAAAGTGTTATCTTTAAAATATATTATCAGCCATCAAGCTAAATTCCTACCAGTTGCTTTAAATCAGAAAAATATGTCTCAGGTGGTGCATATGAGCTCTGCAGGTAATGTTTCTCATTCTGATAATTAGGGAGGATGGATTAGCATTGTTTTAAGGTATACACGTAACAATAGTTTGCATATACAGAAGTAAATAAATTCAGGTTCATCAAAGTGTCTGTGGGATTTTTCAAAGGTGAGAAGCTGATTCCTATGAAAATGTGGACTTCAGACTGTAATCTTGGTTTAAGAGCATACACAGCTACAAATTTCTTGGATACTGTTTCTACTGTAGGAAGAAAACAAGGGAAGTTAAATAAGGAATGTCACAAGTCAAAATTAGGAATATGACAGGTCTCATAAATAAATTTTAATTCTTTTTTATTAAAGATTTATAAACAGCCTCAATAAGAGAACTTGTGTCAGACCTAGTGACATCCAGTTCCCGAGACCTGTTCAACAGCAACCAAAGCCTGGGCTCTGTTTCCATTGGGTCAGTAATACAGGTTACCCAGTGAGAATGTAAGATATGTCAGGAGTCCAGAATCAAGGCAAAATCCAAGTAAAATGTAATTGCTGACTGAATGCAGACTGGAGTTTACCATTTGCACAGTCTTCTTTTGTAAAGATTTCCCCCCCACGCCCCCAGCACAGTTAAATGGTGCAGCTTCCAACTGGGAAATGTAAACACTGCCAATAGAATACAGCTGCTATGCAACTAGATTACACTGCCAGCTATTCACTCTGTCACTCATACTCAGATAGAAATATCTGTTGCTTCAATTTGTGGTGATTGACAGTCCTTTACATCATTATTACTAAAGATAAGGTCAAAAGTAGAGAAGAATTTGGCTCATACGATCCAACTCCTTAAAGTACTTATCCTCACATCTGACGTCAGCAAGAGTGAAGTGCACAGCACTCAAGCTAGGTCTAGCTTGAGTGCACACTTGAATGGAAAATAAATGTGGATGTATTTTGTGTATTTGCATCTGTTTCGTACCTGTGAGGCATCTGATGCAACAGCCTGGGATAATGATTATATAAGCAATGCACAGTTAGATATGCTGGCTTGATTAATGTCGGATCTTCCAATGAAGCGCTTCGTCAATCACGAAACGGAGAAACCAAATCTGAAGGGGAAAATATTCCCTATTCTCCTATTCCTTCTGACATGAATTTTTGTCTCTTTGAACTGTTCAGGGATGTGCTGCTAATAGTGCAATTTCCTTGGCGAAGGGTCTATGCAGGATATCTGCTTCAATTCCTTGAATTGCATCGTGTAAAATCCAGCAAAAGAAGCATCACCAGCAGCTTTGAATCAGACTTAGCAATCTGTTTTTCAGATGGAGAAGAGATTCTTTACTGGCAATGCTGCTTGGATAATTTAGGATTCGTAAATGTTAAGATTTGATCTTGTCTCATGGTTAAGATAAACAATAGATGAGGTAAACCTTAGCAAATTCTTTGATAGTGTCTTGTAACGTGAGCTCAAAACCCAACTATGAGTACACTAATTTCACATGAAATTAAAAATCCTAACCCAGGGTTTAATGCAACATCAGACTAGAAGAATATTTCAAGACATGTGTCAGATTGATCTGGGATGAGCTATGCTGAACATTTTCATTAATGCCTTAGATAATAGAAAAAAGACTGTATTTTGATACAGTCAGATCTTTCTAACAGTTAAAAGACAGAGGCTACAGCAGTGAAAATTCTCATTTAATATGAGAGTATTTTTCTCACAGTAAATAGGTTGCTCAATGATGTTGTGGCACCTCCATCACTGTTTTTACTCAGAACTTGATTTGACTAATAAGCCTCATTTAAGTTTGAACATGCTGTTACTGAAGGAAGAGATAGGAAGAGAAGTGGTTTGCAAAATAAATTATTCTTTAATTCTAAAATTACATGAACGTTTCAGATGAAAGTTGAAAGGCAACAAGAAACAAAAGCTGAAACAAAACAAAATCTCGATAAATTGGCAGAACCAGCCAGAATTAGTAAAAATAACCCCAAACCCTCATAGAAGGTCAGGCTTATAGAAAGTAGAAAACAGGATTATCCGTGCCTATAAATATCTGAATAATAACTGTAGGGAGGATGGTGCCAGAGTGTCTTCAGTTTGCCCAGTGACAGGTCACGGGGCAATGGGACCAAGCTGGAACACAAAAAGTTTCATTTAGAAATGAGGAAAATCTTCCTTACAGTGTGAGTCACAAAGGACTGGAACAGGCTGCCCAAGAGGTTGTGGCATCTCCTTCTCTGAAGATTCTCAAAACCTGCCTGGATGCAGCCCTGCAGCTCTAGACAGTCCTGCTTCGGTTGGGGTTTGGACTTGATAATCTGTTAAAGTCCCTCCCAACCCTGACAATTCTGTGCTTCTGTGAACGCTCACCGCCTTGCGATCAGAAGAGATCTCTGAGCAGAAGCACAGCAAAAGATTTTAAAGTTATTTCAAGAACCTCACCTGTAAAAACATTAAAATCACTTAAGAGACAAAGTTTTGGCTTGTGATCAGAGTACATCTGTCCTTCGACAAAAAAGAAGTCAATTTATGGACTATGCTATTTGAAAGATGAAAAACTAGTAGAAGCCTTAACTCATGGAACGATTCTAGCTGGAATTAGTGAGTGCTCATGGTTAGCATTCTGTTGAGGCTGTTAAAAACAATTTATGGAAAAGGTTTAAGTGAATTTTTTCTTCTAAAGAGAAGGTGGGGTTGATTTTGGTGTACTTTTAGTGCAAAAAAAGCTCTTCATCAATAAAATAGTGTTATGCTGTATATCTACCTGGTCACTGGGTATTAAAACAAGAATTAACTAGCATAACATGCATTTAAGAATTTTTTAGGTAAAATACTGGTAAACAAATTCTGATTATATAAAGACTGAAGCACTGGAAGAGAATGTTGAAATTAGTCATGGAACATCAAAAGCAAAGGAAGTCAGACAAAATTCTAAAAATACTTGATCCTGCCATTCACATGGAAGGAAAAAAACATCAGGTAATCTCTTGACATTGATCCTGCTTTTACAAAGCTGCTGAAGAATTGTTATCAGTTGGTTTTGGTGAAATCACATTAAAAAACTGCAGAAGGAACTGTCATTTATCTAACGCTCTTTCCTGTCCAACACCATGAAAACTTAATCCATATGCAGACATCTGTGCTTCAGTGAATAAAACAGTGTCTTGCTCTCCAAGTGGTACTCAGATGTTGCCAGACGAGGTTTCTCACAGCCCCTTCTCACACACGGAGTGCAGTCACTGGGAGCACAGTGAGGCAGAGCTGCTGGGAACAGGATGTGATGAGAATACATGGCAGCTTTCTGCCAGGATAGAAGGGACCTACCATGGCCAGACTCTACAGCAACACTCTTCCCACCTCAAATTCCCAGCTGGTTAAACAATCAGTAAATGACTAGAGGACTTAGACCAAGGAGACACCTATAGAACTACTATGCCGTGTGGTTCTTGTTCCTCTATTTAGTTTGCTTTAGTGATTAGTTATCAGTTACTGATTTAGTTAAGAGGCTGTTCTGCATAGGCTATGTCTTCTTGACAACAAGTATTTTAGTGCAGACTTTTAAGGCTGAAATGCTCACACTGCCACAAACGCTGACATTTAGATCAGCAGAAATGAATTTCCGAGGAAGTACATTCCTCTAATACAGTATTGACCCGTGGGTGGCTGTAGAGATACAGCATTGCTCCTGGATTTCTGTTAAATGACATAAGCCATCATTTTGAATAATGATGTTGATTTATTTTGCTTTCTTGCTTTTTGAATGTTTCATGTCCCTGGTATAAGTTAAACCAGGAATTTCGAGTTACGGTTTTTATTATACTCACTTTGCATCTTCACAAATATTTTTCAAGTGTCAAAGATTTTTAGACAGTTGGTCTTGCTGACTGTAAACCAGACAGCTAGAATGCAGAATGTCTTGTGGCCAGAGGATAGGAGACCATCAGAATAGCCAGTTTCCAATAATCAGCATATCCTGACAAATATATGCCTTAGAGGTACGCACTGTATTTTGCTGGAATGGCTCTGAAAACACAGAATGTCCCAATGAAGACAACTAACAAACACTGACAAGGCTTGGCCTTGTCTGAAGGAAAAACATGCAGCAATTCACTTCTGCAGGAAACCTTCTCTGTGCTTTAGTGGGATTTGAACACTAATAAGATTTAGCATCCCCTGCTTGTGTATAGAACTGCTCAGAAAAGAAATAGGTTCAATTTTCTTCCTTGCTAACATGTGAGTAAGGTTTAAAATTTAAAATATAGTTGAAAACAACCAATCTTTTTCTGCACTTTACATAGTTTTGGGAGGGGCAGGATAGGAATGGAGGAAAGGAGTATTTGCAGTTTGGTTTTGCTAGTAGAAGAAATATAATTTTATCATATACTATTTTATAACATCATTTGTCTTCTCTTCAAAATACTGAAGAATACAATAGATACGGAATAATGATTGTAAACTATGAACATCTGTTAACTAAACAAAACACAAGCTGAGCAGGGCTGAAAGCGTTTATAACAACAGTGCGATGCCGGAGGCTCAACGAGTCTATGTGAACAAAACCACAGTGAGTGTTGACCCCCCAGAGTTTTAATGTCTTTTACTTCTCTCTAGAATTGAATAAAAACACTTAATCACTTGTGGGACACTTCTCCAGTTCCAAATACAGATGTATTATTTTGTTGGGTTTTTACACACGTTTAAAATTTATCAAAGAAGCAGAAAAATGAGCTAATCTTAAAGATGGAAAGTCATTCAAGCTACAAAGCAAGCACTGATTGAAAATATTGTCTTGATTGTTCACTGTTAACAGGATTTAAAAGAACTACTGCTTTTATTTTAGAGTGAGAGGTTGGAGTCTTCGTAGAGACATTCGGGACATCCAGGACATTCACAGGACTGACCAGCACCATATTTAGCAGCTTGAATTCATGCAGTCCCGAACATTTTCTTTATCTTAAATATAGATTATGAATCCTTTGATCAATTTGGAAAAACGAGAAAAAAGTATTTGTTTGAAGTCACAGATATCCAAGCCAATTGATTTGAGTGGCAATACACAGGTGTGAGTGGAAATGAGTATTTGCTAGCATTTTTCGTCATGCAATTGAGGTGAAGAGATTCAGACAGTAGTAATAATAGAAGTAACCTGAAATGGAAATGGCTGAGGTTCTCAATGACTTCTTGACCTCAGTCTTCACTGCAAAGGCCTCCAGCCACACTCCTGCAGTCATGGAAGATAATGGCAGGGACTGGAAGGAAGAACTGCCCATCATAAGTGAAGATCAGGTTTGCGATCACCTCTTCTACTTGAGCCTCTGTCCTCCATCTGAGAAGTACAGGATACAGGGGACACCTGATTCTGGCTCTTCTTTGGCTTTTACCCAGACTGCAGAACCTGGCGCCACAGTTTTTCTCTGTGGCTTTCAGATATTAACTGGGAATGAGGTAAAACACCGTGCTGCTGTAAAGCAAATTTGCCCAGCAGATGAATTTGTGGCTTTTTCAAGTTAAGCTAAATCTTAGACAATATATACTACTGAACAAATAATGAAGAGATATCTGAACCCCAAATCATGCAGTCTATCTCACTTCTGAGGAAGAATAAACAACATTAAAAATTGTCTTAGCATGTTCACAGTTTATTCATAAAGAAATAATAATAAATCTACTTCCACCCATGAAGTAAAACAAACAAATTTAATGCATTTTCAGACACTTGCTGCTGGAGACCCGTTCCTCAGAATTTTCCATCTTATTAATGTATATGGGTATTTTAATTGTTCAGAAGAAATGAAGGGGAACTAGTTACCAAAGGAGGTGTCTCTTTCTTCACTTCTCTAATTTTTCAGAGCTTTATACATAATTAGTGATTGCTGATGCAGTGATTGTTGTAAAGCAAAAGACACTTGATTGCTGCACTGTTATACACTGAATGAGGGGAAAACCATTTGCCATGACTGAACTTATTAAAGAATATTAGTGGAATATTCTGTCCCAGCATATTTAAACAATACGTGATGCAGGAAGTGGTAAGTGTTATGCAGAGCTATTTTAAACTCTACATAATTTTTAAAATTTAATTGGACATCAGTCTTATGCCATAAATCCTCTACTTTGAATAAACATGTCTCCCTGTATTCCATCTCATCATTATGATTTGTGGATTTTCAATATCAGCATTTTTTTAAGCACCCTGTTAGCTATAACTTATCCCCTGCATTTATCAGAGCCTAATACAAAATAATTCACTTAAATTTAGCTGTTTGCTTTTTAGCTGGCTGTCACCAGTTGATAAGTTAATCAGGTCTGGAACTGAGATTAACTAATTAATTCAGTTAATGGCATAATGGGCCAAACCAAACAGAAACAATCAAGGAAGCTTCAAAAATTGTAAACTTATAAAATCAAAGCCCAAACCAAAGACTGGCTCATTTGGGGAAAAAAACAAAACACATTTAATTCACACAACATTAAAATAACCCCTACACCACACATAGATCAATCACACGTTATTATGTAACTGGGCCAAGCTCCACTGTCGCCCTCTCCTCTTTTCCCTGTAAAAATGTGGTTTCCATAGTTCAGTCCATGCATCCTCTGCTCAGCCCCTTATTACTTGAGTTTCTTGCTTCACGTTCTCCAAGCTAGCCATCTGCTCCAGCACATCATCTCGACTTACAGACAAGACTCACTCTCTGCATTTCACCACACCATAGACTTGTAGGCAAAATTCACCTCTGTTGATCTCTGAGGTTTCAAACTTCCACTCTTCTTCACCACCATGCTCCAAGGTAAAAGATGGCTGCTAGTGCATTGCCCAGTCCAGTGATGCCGTGTTTGATTTTCAAACAAAGAGGCACCACACACCCAAAACTGGAAACAGGAAACTCAAAACACCTGTTTCATTCCTTATTCTAATGTGCTTGTTTGCAGACGTGCTGACTGGCAGGAACAGAAGCTGGACGAGCTTAAAATTCTAAGGTGCTTATCAAGAGTTGCCATAGCAATTCCCAGTCCCTCAGGCTAAGACCTGCACAAATTCCAAAAGAAGGGGGAAACTAAATATAGTCACTGAAGATTTGGTCCTTAACAAGGTGTGTGTCTCTTACACTTCATATCAATTGTCAGATCAGTTAAAGACTTTATTGTGACATTTTATTTCACATTATTAACCCTCAGAACTGTATTCAGGCAGAAGTTTGTGTTCTTCTTCAAGTGCACAGGAAGATTTGTCCCTTATTTTGTTAATTCAAGACACATCCAAATGTAAAAGAATCTATCTAGAGCGGGAAACATGAAATACATTGGCATATATGGACTTCTCTTCTTCTTGGGCATCTGTATGAGGGATAAAATAGAGTTGCTTTCACCTGTTCATGGTCGTTCATATCAGAGGCCAAGACCAACAAGAAAGTGTTGAAATTATCCTCCTCTTGCACTGATCTAATCCAACTAATAAAAAGAAGAGATTCTGATTTGTTTTCTCTGACAGTTTATGTGACTCCAAGTCAATGTTTCCCTAGGAACTCTTCTAACCATCCGGTTATACGTGTGGCTAAGAAAGTACCTGTACACCTAATTCCACCTTAGGTATTAAAGAACTAATGACTGCTGGTACTGTACTGAGCAGAAAAAGAGTTTGATCCTCTACTGCAGTAACAAAGGCTCAATCTCTGGAAAGGCCATTTGAGCTCTCTCAAACAGAAAGGAATTGAAGACATGGCTCAAGTCTCCCGGGCAAGCTTTTCCACTGGCTCTGGAATGCACTTCTGTCAGTTAACAAGAACCTAGGTTGATGAGGGGTGCAGGATGTTCCACTGGAGATTTGGAGGACTGTCAGCATTCCACTGGTCCAAAAGTGGGGAAAGGATGATTCTATATATATGACTATCTAGACACACGTGCTTGCGTAAAAACATGCATCGCTTCCAGATAGTTATTTTCTCTGGAATATCTTGTCTTAAAAAAACGTAACTAGCCGTTGTTTTGTCATATGTTACATGTGATCATGGAACACCTCTAAATATTTTGCTTTTTGTTTTCTGTTTAGCATAATATCATGCTTTCTGAATTTATTGTCGCTTGTATCCACAGGCATCTTGTCTCTTGGATACTGAGATTTGTAAGAAAGACTTCTTCTTAGACCTTATTAGATATTTTCCATAGACAAAACAAGCTTTTGAGCAGAAAAATTAACAAGCTTTTGAGCAGAAAAATTTGCAAGCTTTCTGTCACCTTTTTTCCTCAGCTCTGCAGTTAAAAGAATACATTGGATTGGGTTTGCTGCTTTGTTTACCAAACACAAATACAAAACCATGACAGCATTCTTTCTCCTTAAAAATATTCATTATGGGTTGTTTTTTTCATCAATGTATCCATTTATTTTCCTATATTTTAATTTTCTCATAAACTAAAAAACAGTTAGATTTATCTAAGTATTCTTAGCAAAATGACCTCCACTGAGTCTTGGGGCTAAAAGCATTATTCAAACCTCTCTTTTTCCTGTTATGTCAAACTAAGTGATAAGGTAACTGGTTTTAAAACTAATCTTTCTCATTTTTGAAGTGAAAATACCTGGGTTTTGAGTAATTGGTTTTTCAATGTCATAGTTAATTTTTCTACAGTAGAGGAAGAAGTATTTTTTAAGTGGAGCTGAATGTCTCCATGCTCAAGTGCTGGTCCTTCTTTTAATCAATCATGCTTCGGCAGGGGGTTGAACTCAATGATCTCTTTGGGTCCCTTCTAACCCTAACATCCTATGATCCTATGCTTTCCTCCTTCTACATCAAAAACAGTCTGGTCCTCAGTCAACTGACATTCCACACAACAAAACTCTGATCTTAGAGCAACATGACATCAACACAGTTAAAATAGTGGTAGTGATAGTAGACACCTCACTTTTACTCTGTATGGAATGCAGGAGAAACACAGGACACTTGCCTAGCAGCTTGCCCAGTTGCAGCGAACTTTCTTCGGTCCTGTCAGATTCAACAGAAATAAATCCCTTTTGCAGGCAGTTGCTGAAGTGGAAGGGCATACTGGCAGTTCTGTGAATATAATGAGTGGAGGCTGCTGCCTTCAATACTGTTGCAAGGCCAAATGGGTAAGACTATATAGTTTTTTGGACAATGAAAAGACTCTTCCTCTCTTAGCCTTTCTCCTGCTTTCTATCCATCCCTCTATTGCAATGTTTATTATCTTTGTGTAAAGCTCCTTATCCAAAACTATCATAATTTTCCTGCTGTGTATGTTGGAAGAATTTCATTGATTCTCTTCATTTGAAATCTTAATCCTACCACAATCAAAACCTCACATGTATAACGTCTACGTATAACTCCAAGAGAGAAAACACTTGTATTTCATTTTACTTTGCAATTTATAACATTTAAGAATGATACCTTTTACATTTTCAGCCCATATACTGTTTCCTGAATTAGTATAATCTTTGTAAATAGAATAAGCTTCTTAGAAGCACAAAAAAGTACCATACTTTAGGACAAGATGTCACCATGCAGATCTAGTTTATTTTCCCACTCTGCATAAGGTGATTTTCTGCAGAATTAGTTTTACAGTATCTTATGGTATAATTGTAAGAGCATGGAATATATTTTTCTGCATTTCCTGACCTGCACTGAAATTGCAGTGTCTGCTTGATGTTTCAAATAACATCCTGACATCAGCTATGCCATTATTTCCAACAAGTTAAGTCAGCAGCATCAGCACTCAGTGTTTATCTTATTTTTGTCCTTTCAGCAGCAGAGTTCAGCTGGTTACCAGTGACCTCTGCAATTCTGTATTCCTGCCAGCTAAACATCTACAACCAAAGTCCTTCTCATTAACTTGACTTTACATTGCAGTCTTTAAAATTAGCGCCTGAACAAAATTCTGTGATGGTCTATGGGGAAGCATCTTCAGGTAAACACACACCTTGTGCTGTGCATGTTGGGAACAGGCTGGATGAAAATATTATGTTAATCAGTGATCTTCTTTGTTTATTCAATACAAATTTCTTTCTACTTCATTATTAACCTACTGTGGGATTCTAACAAAAACCTTTTACAGTAGCACAATCTTGCTCATAAATGTTTAAGTGTGTAGTTCTACTATGTAAGTAACAAGAGACTTAAAAGTTTAATTTTTCCTGTTAACAAATTTTGACAAAAATTTTTTCCCATAACCACTGTTAAGTTTCTCAATGTTCTTCGGATATATACAATCCTAAGCTACTAGATAGTCAGATTTTATTATACAATGGAGCCTTTAAAGCAAATGTATTCTTAGAAAATTAAATAAAGACGTTAAATTCACAATGATGGCTATGTAGACCAATATGTGTAATATTTGCATTCATGGAAAAATATATTGGAAGAAAGAATTTTCAAAAGGCCATAAGTAATACCCATGAATTTAAAATGTTCTAACAAATAATTATAAATATAAAGAAATAAGTGTATCCCACTCTGTCATAAAGTATCTAGTGGTTATTTATTGGTATGGAACTTTAGAACACTTTAAAATATCATTATTAAAAATGTTATATACCAAGCATTCCTAAGATGTTCTGGAGTTTCCCCATAACAGGTTTTTTGCTTGTAAGATACTGAATCTTTGGATCTGATGAAAAGAAAAAGGAAATAACTCAGAAGTTATGTCTCATTGCAGTAGTTCACTTGCCACTTAACTTAAAATATCTTTGCATATTCCCATATGAACTTTTGTGTGTTTTCCTATATTTCATCGCAAAGACCACAGAACCCTCCATAAGCTTCAGAAGTCCCTCAATTATCATTTTTATGTTCATTTTATAGCAAAGGTGCACTTCCTATTACTTCCTTTTTAAAAACTCCTACCTTAATGTGTTTCTAACAACAAAAATATACTGATTTATTGACAAATATTTTATTTAAATGACAGCATGGTTACATATTTCCATCACTGGATATGTTCCAAAACTCCCTGAACATTGTACGGAACAAGTGGCTGTAGATGCTTGAACCGGATTATTGGGTAAAATGACCTCCAGAGGTCACTTTTTTTTTAATATGGACTTGTATATGTTCAGATACATATTTTAGGTATAGTCGGGTTATTTTTTTTCCAGTAAATAGATAAGACAATAATATTAGCTGATAAACCAAATCTACCTTTATTGCAGATTTAGAGGCAGAGGTATAAAAATATATGAGTGGAATGAAAGATTCTCACACACCTCAGCAAGATTTCTTTGCTAAACTTGGAGAGCTAGCTGTCCTTTGTTGCTTATCCTAAAATTCTCTGTGTGATGCACAGAAATAACATCTGACATTTGGATGGTTTTAAAATGCTAAAAGAACCTTGTGATGAAGTTCTTGTTTAGTTATAAGTCTAAATGACGTTACTCTTCGCCAGTGCTGCTCTATGGCATAGGCTTTGATCAGTGGCATAAAGTTCAGCTGGATGCTTAGTAATAGTGAATATTCCAAGGTCTCATGTTCATGGTTTGGATGATGGAATTGAGACCACCCTCAACGAGTTTGCATGCAATACTACAGTTGGAAGAAGGACTGATACACAAGACAATCACACTGCCATTGAGAGGGACACGGACAAGCTGCAGAAATGAGCTCTTGATACCCAGCAGGGGAAACACAAAAGTACACCAGGACAGGCTGTGGACTGACTGACTAGGAACTTTACAGGAAAAGACTTGGTGAACAACAAATTTATCTAATGATAAGAAAAAATTTAGATTAAGGATGATGGGACCTTGAAACAGCTTACCCAGCAAGGTTTTAGACTATCCATCCTTGGAGACATTTTGAAATAATATTAGATGTGGCCCTGACGAACCTGCTCTAGGTGACCCTACTCTAAGTTTGGGGTCGAACTGGATGACCGCCCCAGATTCACTTCAACTCCAACTATTCTATGATTCTGTGAAACAACACAAAGTACTGACTGAGCAGAACTTAAATAAGCATTGTAGAGTAAGACGCAGTGAAAGGGAACATGTAATCATGTCTTTGACAGCTAATAATTTTGGATGATATGCCAACCATCATATAATGCAGGGTCTGTGTTTTGTCTACCTTATTCAAAGAATTTCACTTTAAAATAGCACTTATTGAGCACTTTCTTTAAAGCAGGGAACCATAAAGCAGGGATGAGAGTGAACAGTCAAGATTCTTGTTAACAGAGACTGATCAAATATTTTAGGTCCTTGGTATTGAACACAATGTTGTTTTTTGTGTTCAGAAAAAGCTGCTTATAAGTACAATGCCTGGTGGTGATGAACTTCTGAACTCTAAACTTCACAATTCAGCATAAGGCATCCAAGCTCACTTGAGTGATGTTATCCTTTTCAGAAATGCTTTAGAGAATTGCCATGGTAACCCAGGCATAATTGTGTGAATACAACTTAAATTAATTCCTCACAGACATTTCGAAGGCCATAATTGCATAGCAGGAACTAGCGATGTCACTAAAAGCAGAATCCATCAATGCTTGCACATAGGAGTTGTGTAAGACTCCCAGTATCATCTATCACAAAAGTTGACCCTTCCTCATTCTAGATGTGCACCATTTGGCTTCATAGAACTAATCACATCTGGGAGGATCCCATTCAATTGTTTTCTGTCATGTTGGGTAAATGAATATATAAACATTTATGAACACATAAGGAAGGTGGTGGGGAGGAAAAACCTTTTTCACTGTGAGGGTGATGAAGCACTGGAACATGTTTCCCAGAGAAGTTGTGGAGTTTCCTTCTCTAGAGACATTCAAAACCCAACTGGACACATTCCTGTGTGACCTACTCTGAGGTGGTCATGCTCTGGCAGGGGAGGTTGGACTACGTGATCTTTTGCGGTCTTTTCCAATCCCTAACATTCTGTGATTCCATGTGATTCTGGGTGATCTTGTAATATAAAAATTCAACCTGATGCATTTAATAGACTTTGTCTTAGGTTGTGTGTTTCCTGTATTTGCAAGTAGTTTTCTATGGTACACTTAAAATAACTAACTTTCACAATGCCAGAAATGGCATGTCTTATGTGTTGGAGAAGTCCACACAGACCAAGACTGTTAAACTGTTGTCATGTATTTATTTTTCCATCAGGTACAGACCACTGTCTACATCAACTTTCATCAATCTAGCTTTTTTTGAGAGAAAACTGTATTTCAGCTTGTTTCGTAATTTGCAATGCAAATGGTCTTTAATCAATAGACTTACTTTCATAGAAGCATTGCTGAAGAAATATCTGCAGAAGAATTTAAAAATGTTCAAATTAGAAGCAATCTGCTATTTAAATTAGAGTCTCAGAACAGTCATGTCTGCTGCTGCAGTTATCTATTGTGTTCATATTGTATTAATCATCACATGAAAGCAATACATTATGAACTCACAGCAGTTCAGGACTCAGTTTTAAAGCTGACTAGAGAGTATGAATTTTTATTTTTGAAGTAAGCACAAACACATATGCTTACCAAAAAAGTCCTACAGAGGAATGAAAAGACAAATTTACCTGAAAATGTTTTTTATTGCTTTAGACATAAATAATAAACGCAGTTACTATATCTACTTGCACCATTATACTCTATCCATTGTTCTTTGATGAAAGAATTGCTTTAGCAGGTATGCACATCTTAGATTTTTCTGTCAGCTGCAGAGAAAAGTTCTGTTTCTGCAAGAAACAAGTCATTTCACGGGATGCTTTGCTTGTGCAAACACACACAACGAATCTCTTTGATTATAACTCAATTTTTTTTCTTTGCTTAATGAAATCTCTCACCTCTCATCCTCCAGTGTCCAAAATAACTGAAAAATTAAACAAGATTTATGCTATGAGATGGCAACTGTTGACAAGTTCTTTGTGTTTATACACAACAGCTACTTTTTAGCTCCGAGCTTCTTCAAAAGAAACAGTTTGCAGTAGGCTACTCACATAGCCAGACTGCTGCAGGATTGCCGTCTAAGTCTGCTAATCTCTTTTTTTTGATCCTTTGTATCCTATTACTAGCATTTACAGCAAAAAACCCCTGTACAGACATGTAGTATGCCTTTCTTTTTTTTAAAGCCACTTACACTTTACACTTTAAAAACTGTAAATAGCTTTATTTCTTGTTAATGGAGTAATTTATATAGTACCTACTATCTACATTGACAGCACTTTTTATCCACTAGCAAATGTGCGGCATTTACTGAATCAATTACTTGAGTTATGAAGAGGAGCACAAAGCCTCATTGCCACTCCATTCTTCTCAATAACAAAGGAGAAAACACATTAAAACCTAGCATTGATGGGTTGTTGAGAGATTCAGTCAATGAGCACTCCCAGAGTTGAAATTAAAAGGCAGTTAGGAGAAAATTGTTTTCTCTGGTCATCAGTCACTATGTGAAAGGCCTTTTTCACAATGATTAATTAAAAGCTGAAAAAAGACTGAGCTTTAATAAAGTGTCTGGATGTGGTTTTGGTAGCATCAAGAGTTAATGGACAGTGGCTTGCCTTGACTAAGTGTTATTGCTCCAGTCCATAATTTCATCTTGAAAATGGGCAAGGGAGTGAATCTTCCTCTTAGTAATTGAGTATTGATCTGAAAATAAATGGCACTGAAACTCCCACTGAACTGTCAGGATATATTCTGGACAGCATTGACAAGAAATGGCTTTTGGTTGGTGTGAAAGTTATGGATCAGCTTGATACTTAAATACAGAGCTTCACTGCAATCTATCTTCTGATTTATCAAGTTTCAGATGGTCAATATATGACACTGCAGAGGAAATAACATTTATGTGCTTGAAGCAAGAATAGAGAAACATTATAGCTGCCTTCTTGAAATGCTTCCTTCAATTTGTGAAGCTATTTAAAATATGACACTAAAATTTTGGTTGATGCTTCAAATAACTATTCCCACATTAGAGACATTAAGCTAGAAACTAATTTAAATGTGCTTACAACGAAAGTGATTAACTTAATACATGCATGTTATCTTAAAACAACTTTTCAGCACACCATTGCCAGTAGTTTGGACTGTTTTACCTGAGGAATTATAAACTGATCGTCACCGCATTTAAGACTTTAAGTTCTATAGTCTGTTGGCTGTATTAAAAGGCATGCAACCCACACCAACTCTAAAAAATATGAAGACTTTCACTAATGGTATAAAATTGACATTGGATGTAAAAAAGAAAACAAAAACAAGTAAGAATTCTTTTACCTAGTAAAAATACAGCAGAATTTAAAATGTGTTTAAGTGCCGAATTGCTAGTGAATCTAGCAGTTGCTAAGCGTTTTAGACACTAGAGCCAGATGGGTCTTTAGTAGCTCAAACCTATGGCAGTATCTTTCCATTAGGTGTGAAATCACTAAAACAAATTAAAGTTAGGCCTTAGTTTCCTCAGAAGAAAGTGAAATGACCTCCAGATACAGATGTTGAATGGAGAATCACCTAAACATAAGCAACAAGAAGCACAAACGTACCTTCACAGCCCTTACCTGAGTGAAGACTCCCTTTTTACTTCCTTTAAAATTTAAACCCTTATTAGTTTTGTTGCAAGGTTTGATAGTACTTGCCTCTATATGAAGGATTTATATTAGAAATTGTACAAACAATATGCATGTCAGCTACAGCTAGCATGGATAGTATTGTTAGCATGGATCACCCAAGACACATATCCTCCGATTTTCTAGGTCCTCCTCCTCTTTCTAAGAATTGAAGCTCTTAATCCTTAAAGCCCTCCTCATTCTCACTCAGTACTTTGAGGAAAAACTTCATTGGATGTGTGTATGCATGCAGTTTTGGTCAGGAAACCAGAAGGAAATATATCTCCACAGTACACTGTATATGAATTTCATAGAAAACAACAATTTCTGATTTCTGGATGAAAAATCAAAACAATCTAATAATAATCTGGAAGACATGAAATGTGCCATTGTTTTTCCTATTTTTTTACTGAGATTTTACCCTGCTTTTACTGTTCTTATTTATACTAGGCAAATTTTTGGCAGCAGAATTCTTTGGCTACAACCGGCAAAGTATCCCTGCTTCAGCCTTGGTATCATTTGACAATAGCTGTTCGTATCCACTGAGAAATGAACATATATTTTTCTTGTCATCATTTTAACTGCTAGTCTAGAATCAGTCTCTTAGACATTGCTTTCAAAATATACTGTTTTGGATTGATAGAAAGAATTATTTACATACTGTAGATTCTTGTCTGAGAATGTATTTTACTTCACATTTCCCTGCATACACTTATTGCCAAGGTGCACATCTGAGAAAGTTAAGGGATATGGCAGGCAATTTCTTCAGCGAACGTGGTTTGGAGCTGCTTATGCAAGTTACTGGATGGTCAAAAGAGTTGTGACACAGATTTTTTAAAAAATTAATTAACAATAATAATTGTTTACTACTGTTTTCTGTAATAGACACAAATTGAATGATTATAAATGATATTGCAATAATAGCAATTACTTTAATTAAGTGATTAATAATAAAATAGGTTATTTTGAATGCATTGAAAGTAATGCCAGCATATTTAATGGAATCAAGTTAATATGCTAAAAAAAACAAAAGTAAAATGCAAATCTAATTAGCTGGTCATGATGATGAGTTTTGAACTGTAGTTCACGTAAGCATTATATTTTAAAAAGAACTGTGGAGACAGAACAAAATAGCAGAGATCCTCTGTTGAGTTATAAACACGTAAAGGGAATATTTCCATCAGGTCAATTTTGATAAGTCTACCTAGTTATATTTTGTCCCTTAGAATACGTGGATACTTTTCCTTAATTTGTCTTCAAAACTGTCTCCTACTGATATTTCATTTATCATAAAGTTTGGAGAAGGAAAATTAAGGCTTAAAATTCTGGAAATATTTAAAGGCAAGCAAAGGGTGTTGGTCTTCCTTGATGCCTACATGTACAAAAAGATCGATAATAAGGAAGTTGACCAAGGACGTGTAGGAGGCCTAACAAAAACTTACTTCCCAGTTACTCAGTTAGTGCTTTTATTGTCAGTGTGCTGTGGTGGTGTTGTGGTTTGAATTTGAGCATGGGTTTTGTTGGTTTTTTTTTTACCTGAGACATTTGGGCTATGGCAACTTGTGAATCCAAGTACAATTTTTTCAACTCTGCAAAACTGGTGTGACTAGTTTGGAGCGTCCTGTGTCCTGCTTCTTCTTCACCCTCATCTTTTAAGAACTAGACCATAAAATAGCCTGCTGAGGGATTTGTGCGTGGACTGAATAGACTTCATATTTCCACAGGGAGCAAGAACAGCTGGAAGTACGGTTCCTTTGAGGTGGGGGAGATTGCAGCTTGGACCCATTATGTAATTCTTGATTACATACAGAAAAAATCCAATTAATCTCTGTATGTCTTTGTGTTGTAGTTTTTATGGTGTGTGAATTAAAGCTGCCTTGTTTTCTTTCCCCAAATGAAGCTAGTCTTTTGGTTTTTTTGCCTGCAAGATCCTTAAGTGTTTTCTGAACCCTCCTTGCTTTGTTTTCTGTCTTTGCAGATTAACTAAATTAATTGGTTAAGTTCATGTCAGTCCTGATCAAATGATGACAAGAGAGCATGAATTCAACCATAGCATTCATAAGAGGAAGATTCAGAGAATGAGAATTTTGAAAACACATCTGAGCTTTCAAAGCAGATTATTAGTAGTTTCTACAGCTCTAACTCAAGGTTTGTTTAGACCAAGTTCTTCACTGGATTTAGAATAGATATATTTGAAGACTCCAACTTGAGCCTAATGGTTTCCTTTTATTTTCCTTCTCTTTCCTGCCTTTCCTTTACTTTTCCAACATTGAAAGGATCATGTTCCCACTCCAGTAATGTAGAAAAGTAGAATGTAGAAACATGAAGGCTTGCAGGAATGGACAGTGAATTTGAACACAGAGAGGAAAAAGGACAAAATGAAGTTCCTTAAGAGGAGCTGAAAATGGGATGTGATCAAAGGTACAGTTACATGAAACATCTCTTAACACCCAGATGATGAAGAGTAAATAGTATACTGTAGTGACTTCTAGAGGAGGGGCAGGATGGAGAGAATGACTGCTGTCAGTGTATAAGTGTACAGGAAATGTATATCCAAAACAGCAAGCACGTGTTTGTCAGTCAAAGATGAGCTCAGAAGGCATGATGAGATACAATTAGAGTTCTGTGTCCATTGTGTCTCATGATGAAGCTTCTCACAATACTGAGGCACACACTCTGCTGACTGAAACCTGGATAGACCTTTCAGAACACATGCATCTCTCTGTTGGTGGGAGCACAGGACTATTAGAGTGTGTCGATGAGTGAAATCGGTTTTCACTTTCAAACAAGGTCAGACATTGAGAGTTGTTATACATTTACAACTACAACATTCTTGCAGTGAGGGAAGGATGTCACTCCTGGTTTTCTGGTTGATCCGTGGAGGTCACATAGTAAGTTATGTGGGCATACCCAGTAATCCCGTTAGCCTGCTCAGCTTATATTTGTGGATGGTGACAGGACGTCTAAAAGGATGACTAGAAAAACATTGTTTTCACAAGGACTCGGCAGTTTTCCTATTCAATTGTCAGCCATCCTAAAGGGGTCATGAAGTCAACTGCTTGCACTCAACAGGACAAGAAAAAGAGAACAACACTGTTTTCGTGAGAAATTCTCTTTTCAAGTTTTTACTCATGACGCATACGTTTGCAATTGACAGTTTCCAGTATGGTCTGTTTCCAGAGTAGCAGAGAATCCTACAGGACACAGAAATCATAAGTTAAATATCATTGCAGGGATGGCTCCAGTTTGTGAGCAATAGCAAAAAACAGAACAGTGGGAATCATATTCAGTGCTACCTTACAAACAGATGGCAGTGATCTTTTTCAAAGCATCAAATTTTCCTTTATTGCAAACTCCTGTAGAACAGGAGTGAATTTTTCACTCGGGGATATGAAAGAGCATTCTTTGTTCTTTCAATATTTACAGCCCAGAGCTCTTTTGCATTCACATTTAATCTTTTACTGAAGCAATTCAAATCAATAGGTCTGACTTCTCAGAAAGACACCATACTTGGTGAACTATTTTGTTTTTAGTAAGAAGAAAAGGAAATCAGAAAGGGCATGTTAGTGTCATCCCATTGATGTTCCACTGCGAAGAAAGAATTTAAAATTCATGAAGCTGGAAAGACAGCATACAAAAGGGATCATGAAACTTGCACAGAGACTGTGTTTGGAAGTGAAATTTAGCAAGCAATGTTGAAATTAGGTATGTACACCTGTGAAGAAAAGGGAAATATATTTCACAGTTTCCTGCTTACAGAAGGCAAATCATGTCAAAAAGTATATTTGTTATTTGAGAAGCTACGTTTTAAATACATTTTTTTTAGAAAACTTTTTAGAGATATTTCCTTGGGAACAGAATTGAATCATAAAACTGTTTTGATTGCAAGAATCTCTGAAATAATCAAGTTTAAACATTAACGCAGCACTGCCAAGCCACCAAGAAAGCATGTCATGCAGCATCTATACATCTACATGTGTTGACTATATGTCCTTTAAATACATCCTGGAATGGTGACTCCACCACTTACCTTGGTGGCTTGTTTCAATGCAACAGTATCAACAATTTTCATGAGGACATTTTCCTTAATTTCCTGTGACACATCTTGAGGTGATTCTCTTGTGTCTTATTACCTTTTACTTGAGAGAAGATGCTGACCCCAACGTCTACCACCTCATTTCATGTAGTTGTTAAGAGAGATAAGGTCTTTCCTCAGCCTCCTTTTCTCCAGAATAAACAACCCCAGTTCTCTCAGCTACTCCACACAGGACTTGTGTTCCAGACCTCAGATTTCTGTCCTTCTTTGGACATCCTTGTCACAGATGGAACTATGCACTTCGCTCACAAGAGAGAAGCAGCAATATATTTATTGATATAAAACAGGGATTTGACAATGTTTGACCAGTAAATGCAACTTTTTAACAAGATTCAATAGCAAGGTACACCAAATTGTTTACTTCATGGAAGATAGGGACAGCCAAAGCTGTCACAAGATCCTCTCATTTGAAAGACTGTATGTGCACAGCTGATGTTAAATATTACCTTAATCAAATTTGAAAGAAGAGGAGCCGGAAGCTTGAAACTGAAGTTCCAAACCCCTTCTACCAGCCCAAATTACCTCCACTCACAGAGACGCACAAATTAGTCTTGCAGTTTTGGCTTTCGTTTTCAAAGACAGACCACTAAAATTTCAAACCACCACACTGTCCAAGGAGACATCCTGGTGTGAGTGAAGTTTGCTAGAGTGACCACAACAGCAGCCCGCTCCCTCACTACTGAAACCTCACCAGGCTCAAATCACAACACATATCGTAATTTTGTTAGGGACATGATACCACATAGAAGGTCACTGTGTAATACGTTAGTACTATCAGAGAAAACAGCATTTTTACCTTTCCAGGACTTGCTGTGCAATGTTGTCCTGTTTCACTCATAAATTATGAGAAGCAAATTGTTTCTAACAGGCTTATAATGATCGCTTTGACACACACCTTAACGTCCTAATATAGTACCTTAAATGAAGATATATTTTATTAAGAAAAGGTTCTGTAAATTGTTTTTTGGAACTAATCAGCTACTTAATAAATAGCTGTCATATGTGATTTTGCAGTGGCTTGAAGTGACAACTAACAGTTATTAGTATGTAAAAAAACCCCAAGATACAAAATGTAGTTGTTCAGTTCATTAGTCACCGGGATTACAAACTGAAAAAAATACCTAATTTTGAACAGAAAAAAACCCCTCTTTATTTTTCTTAATCTTTTTTCATATTTATAAAATTCATATTTAAGTAAATTGAATTCTCATGTTCTTAGACTGAGTCTGACAGATATAATTAAAAAGAAGTAATACTCTGGTGAGTATTACTTCTAATACTTTTGCTTTTGTAACTAATGCTTTTGTAAATCTCCTTTCCCTTGCTTAAAACTATTTGTTTCAAGATATATATTTTCATGTAAAGACAAATCTCTTTTACTATTGTTTTATGACTGCTTTTATGGAGCTAATTTTTCTGAAAGATTGAATATTGACAGTAAAACTTCCAGGATTTGTGACAGAAACATCCCGGCTATATGAAATACACATTTTGTCAGTCATAAAAAGCTCTCAATAAAACTACAGCTAAATTTTTTAGCAGTGCAATTCTGGAAGCCAGAGATGAATTAATGCATGCATTTTGTGAAGCTGAAAAAGGTATTACTGCTGCAATACCAATCACACTAGTTATTATTTTGAAGTTTCCTTTAAGTAATTTGTTGCTTTAGTAGAGAATTATAAAACCAAGGATAAGATTGCTTTTCAGAAGTGTAGGCAAATACAAGGATATTCAAACTATTGCCTCAAGAGAATGGCTCTTGCTAATGCTAGAAAGAGATGCAATGAGCAGCTTGCAACCTCACATACCATGGTAGACACTGCAGACACTGTGAGAGCCCACAGGCAGGAAGGCACACCCATTCTGACCACAGTTACATTCAGACCTTAACCAGGCCTTCCATGTTCTCCAGTCCGTGCCTCACGAGGTCTTCCTCACTTCTGAATCCATGCATGGACCAGACAACTAGTGTTTATGCCATATAGTTGTCACAATTACACTTTCTCTCCTTGCTTTTCCTTTTTTTTGCCCACTCATTCTGTAGGCAGCAGCTTTTGTAGCATTGCAGTAAATTCAATCTGTAGCTCATCCCACCTCTACTATCTAAGTAGTGCTTGCAGCTTATAGCGTCTGTGCTCAGAAAAAAATACTCAGGTAAGTAGCAAAAAGCTTATCTAACATCTACAAGTATCTCATACATACTATACATATTAATACCTGCTTTTTTATAATTCATGACTTTTAATTAATTGCAAGAACATCAAAGAATGCAGATAAGCAATTCTTTCTAAAGCATAATTTGTTAATAATCAGTACACTATTAATTTCCATTATCCTGTGTATTACCATGGGAAGGAACACTGCTCCTAATTTTAACTTTCATAGAAACACAGGGTTGTTTTGAAGCAAGACTAAGCTTGTAAGTGATAGATTCTATAGACCAAGCAACACGGTTGGAAAGAAGCAGGGTTGGGCCCCATTTGTACTTGGACGGGAGACCATCTTCCAGCTGCCTTTAGATATTGCAGAAACAGAGATGATAGACTGTGGGGTGAAAGGGATGGAGGCTGGTAGTGTCAGCCAGTCATAACAGACTCCTGGGGCAACTAGTGCAGGGACAGCTCCTACTTCTCCTGCCCCAGATCATGAGTGGTGCTGCTCCCTCCTGGTGATGAGTTTTGGGGAAGGTGGAAGGAATGCTCTGGGGTCTATAATGTGTCTACAGGCAATGAACATCCATTTTTAAGGAGCAAACCTGACTGGACCAGTTTTCAGCTGTAGCCTGAAGCAGCAAACAAACCAACCACCACTGCAGAGACTGTCTGGAGACATTTCCCTGCGTCACCGTGCCTTTAATTCCTCTCTTTAGTACATCTAATGCACCTGATGATACATTTACCTCCTGTACAATATACATGAAGCCACTGTCATTGCTCCAGCAGGCTCTGATTGTTTTCTCAAAATAAAAATCTATAAGAACATTACTTACATTTAAAAATAACAGTATTTAAAGAGAATTAGTATGAATACTGTCAGGCTGCTTTGAAATAGGTTTAATCATGCAGAATAGCATTGATGTAGTGTTACACTAGCACTGATTGCTGTTTTGCAACCATAATAACTTGTAGCAAGTATTACACTTAATAGAATAAGGAAATTTAATTTCCAGGATTTCTTGCAGAATTTTCTATAGGCAACTTCAGATTTTAAACAGAAGACCTGAGAACAAAAAAATTTTCGACTTGATTTTCATCTTGAATTGTCATTAAGTGAACAAGTGAAAATTAAAATTTTAAAGAGAGATAAATCACTTCAGTGTGGTTTTATTTTGACTGGTTTTTTTCCAATCTGTTTCCATTGAATATTAATGTCTTTGTTAATTTTTCTGAGAATCAGAAAGTACTGTCAGCAAGTTTGCTGATGACACACAGCTGGGTGGTGTCGCCAACACCCCAGCAGACTGTGCTGCCATTCAGCAAGACCTGGACATGCAAGAGAGCTGGGCAGAGAGAAATATAACAAGGGTAACTGTAGAGTTTTGCATCTGGGCAAGAACAACCCTAGGTACCAGTATAAGTTGCAGACTGCCCTGCTGGAGATCAGTGTAGGAGAAAGGGACCAGGGGTCCTGGTGGACAGCAGGATGACCATGAGCCACCATGTACTTTTGTGGCCAAGAGGGCCAAAAGCATCCTGGAGTGGATCAGAAGGGGAGTGGTAAGCAGATAGAGAGAGGTTCTTCTCCCCTTCTACTCTGCCCTGGTGAAACCACATCTAGAGTATTGTGTCCAGTTCTGTGCCCCTCAGTTCAAGAAGGACATAGAGCTGCCACCTCTCCTCTTCACTTCTGCACCCCACTGACCTCCACCCCCAGCCATTCACACCCTGCTACTGTGCCCCGAAGGGACAAGTAAACATTCCTGCAGCTGAGATGAGTTATTATATGCTGGAAGAGAGTTTGATGTGAGAATACTATGAGCAGACATGATTTCACCAAATCTGTAACAATGTGCTATCTCCAGAGTCCTGTCTCGGTACGACTCTGTTCCTAGAAGGTTAGTTCAGCGCCTTTCTTAAGAGCAGAATAATTTCTGTAGGAGGCATCATTATATTTAGGAATACATAAGAATTTATGAGAATGCAAAATGCTGTGTCAATTAATTATCTGCTTGGTGTTTTTCAGCAACAAAAAGCAAAAGATGACAATGAAAAAAAATCCTTTCTTAAGAAGAATTTAGCGATAATAATCTAAGGGAATACAGGACATTAAAAAATTATTGTTTTGTATGTGATATTGAAATAAGTGGTGTAGGTCTGTGTAAAAATAGAACAATAGTCAGTCTTTAATGTTTGACATTGTCAGGACAATAACATAGATTTCCTATACAAATGACAAAGATAGCAACACTTTCAGCAAACTTGGTTCAAATCATTACTGCTCTTCTGTTTGTGTGCATATATAATACACATTGACTGAAATCAAGGTTACTAGGGGGAAACTAAAGAGCATTATTGACTGCTGTAGGTCAATTTGCCAATGAACTGGGCCATACTGTTTTATTTCCTCCAACAAAACACCTTGTTTTTGTTGATAATACTGTATTTCAGTTTGTTATAATTTAGATCACACAGTATTCTCATTAAATTGAAGAATGGCATAAGTAATAAAATCAACTGTCTAGAGCAGAATATGTCAAACTTTTCTGTGCTTTTTGCAATGTCAGTTTCTTTTTTTCATACTAACTTTTTCTTATTTTCTTTAGAACTTCATATATATGTGTGTGCGTGTGTTTGTATGCCCATGCTTTAGAAAGGTCTTTGAAATATGTACCTATGACAACAGGTCTCTCAGCAGGTGACTCATGTCATGTCAATCTGCCAGTGATATTGCCAGGATGTACTTCTACATCAAGGTGACCCGCCTAGTGGATAAGAATGGTTTCAAGCTAAAAAAGCGTAGATTTAGATTTGATCTTGGGAAGAAATTCTTCACTATAAGGGTGGTGAAGCACTGGAACAGCTTGCTCACACACGTTGTGGATGCTCAAAAGGCCAGGCTGAACGTGAGAGATGTCCCTGCTTATGGCATGGGGTTTGGAACTAGATGATTTCTGATGATCCTTCTAACCTAAGACATTCTATGCTTTTATGATGAGATGCAAGCTAATCAGACAGCTTTTTGAACCCAAACACAGATCTGTTCTTAATGACTTCTGTGCCCAAGCTCATTGACAGTCTTCTCCAACTGGACCTCTGTTTGGTTTGCAGTGATCTGGGCTCTATACATTGCACTATGGAAATTATCAGACTAGAACCATCAGTAGGATAAAAGGCTGGAGAATTCTTCAGCCTTCAAGGATCACTTTATACCCCCAAAAATTCTGGAATTTATATAATGTCAAATATGCAAAAAAAATTAAAAATTATTCTTCAGTAGTATTGTTTTCTAGTGCCAAGCCAGGTTTGTAGGACTACTGTCAAACCATTACTTTTAAAACTGATCTTTAAGGTACAGTATTTATTTAATGCAAATCAACAGAAAAAACCAATGTGACCTTCACGATATATTAAACTTGCTAGAACGCAGATGTGTGGTATAAAAGATTACCATTCTTTTCTCTGTATGTCATCTTCTCCTTTTTGTTTTTAATTTTCTTTGATAACTAGATAGTGCCTTGATGTACCACATATACTAATAAAAGTTGTTCCGTAGCACTTAGCATTTGGAAGTGTTTATAATGGATCTTAGAAGGATTTACATATTTGAAGATAACAGTAAAAGAACAAGTTTGCATTATCAGAGGTAAGCTGTTAGAAACTCTAAGGGTATTTTTACGTTATAATGTTTCACATAATAGATTAGTCTCTAAGAAGCAAGGAACTTAGAGAGGTGTTAGATGTTTAATTTGCTGCTGTTGGCATGTAACTAATGAATTAAAGGACACAGGCATGTCTTTACTTTGAGCATAATCTTGGTTTCAAGCAAGGTCTCTCCTTTGCAAAGTCATTTTGTTAGGTTAGTAGAAACAGACTTATTTCCTCATATAAACATTAGTTTTTTAACCATGAAACTCCATGAAATGACATTTCCATGTTCATGAATTTTCCACTATAAATTTATGTTAGGAAAAAACCTGTAAGTTGCTGTTGCAGTTTACCAGAACTTCCAGATGTACAGATTTGTGCTTTCATGAAGAGAAAAGTTATGCTGCTTTAAGAGGACACCCCCAGTGTCCTGTTCTGGGAGAGGTTACACTACAGAATTATCCTAGGCACCTGCCCTTGAGGGATGGGCTAGTTGAGAAGACAAAAGGGGTGAGTGACCTTAGCCCTGCCTCTTTGTGCTGAGGGCTGCTGCCCCATGCTGACCCCCCCACACACACTCGCAGGGTGGTAGAGGGGAAGGCGGGCCTGCTGCGGCCCGGCCTGGCCTGGCCTGGACTCCGACCCCGGCCCAGACCCCAGCCCCGCTCTGCTGTGGGGAGGGATGTGGTGGCTCCTTGAGGCCCTGACCCCAGCTCGGCAGCACTGGCTTCAACCCAGCGCAGTCTGGAGCTGGCACCGCAGACTGGAGAAGCAAGACCTTGGTGCCGATCTACCATCCCCACCACCAGCACAGAGCAGCCATTCAGCAACCCCTGGTGAGCTGAAGGGATTCTTTCCTTTCCCCCTGGAGCTGAGACAGGAGGAGGCAGAAGAGGGGAGGGTCACGGAACCCTCTCAGCCACATTTGCAGAGTGTGGGTAGGCCCCTGCTGACACGGCCATGCGGTTGGTTGCCATCTTGGCATATCTCCTAACTTCTGTAGGAGCATATGTGGGGACAGAACTGAGCAAGTGGCCATGCCAGTTCCAGTACCTTGTCAAATTCTGACTTTGTCACTTGGTACCAGTCCATATACAACCAAGCTCAAACCCAGCCTGTTATTCTCCCTCCAACTCTGCAGTAGCTGGGGTTAATGTGAAATTGTGAAAATCAATAGTAAAAGTTGCAGAGGTCACTCTTACCGTGGGCTTTCATCAGTCTCAGTTTTTTAAATCCTGAAAGTGCCTTCTTCTACAAGATTTCATAAATAAAAACGAGTTCTCAAAGTTATAGTGTCTTTTTAAATAAAAAGAACTTTCATTTCCTGTTGGAGACTATAGGAAAAAAAATCTATATTTATAACCTCTCTTGGATGAAATTAAATACTGTTTTCTGTTTGTTAAAATTTATCACATCTCTTTTAACAAGAAGCTCTTGATCTAAGTGGTGATAGAGGTGAACAGGAGAGTATTTTTTGCTTTCCATGTGAAAATACAACCCAGTTTAGTAGCAACAGCTAGATTTATGCGACAAGACTGTCTGTGTTAACCACAGCCCATCTGCACACAATTCCTATTGACTGTATTAATAGGCGCTAGTCTTATATTATTCTTACTCATAGCTGTGCTACCAGGCAGCTAAAATGAGAGCTGCAAAGTTTGTCATGCTTACAACACGTCTTTCCACCCCTTTTTCCACAGGCAGCAGTTGTCTGACTTTAACAGAGAAAGGATAACAACAAAATGTCTTGGGAGCTGGGACGCTGGCAACAGCTGTGGCAATATTTCACTACATGATGTGACAATTTTCAAATACCAAGAACTACTTAATGGTTTACCCAAAGTGAGATAGAGGCCTAAATTCAATTAAAACCATATTTGTCAGTTGCTGGCATTTTATACTCCTGTTAAGATATTATGCCCTGCTGTTATCAACTTTTAAAAACTTTTAAAAATAATGTAATTCTGAATTTGGAATCTTTATGTATCACCACAGGAAATAGCTTATTGTAGGCTTGATTCAAAAGTAAGCCTGGAGTTGATGGATCATTTTAAATATGAGTGAGAATTTGCAAATACCCTTGTAAAATACCCAATTAATATATTTTTTTTCTGGTTTCGTTGAAATTAGTAGCTGCTCTTCCATTCATCTTCATGAAATCTGTTTTTCAGTTTTTATCGGCTCCTTTTTCATTTGAAGCAAAGTCTTATTGTACCACTAATTATGAAGTTTGGTTACAGTTGTCACTGTACTGACCTTTCAACTCATTCTTGATTTACCACAGTAAAGTTTTATTAACTTTTAATAATTACTGTTTTCTCACTTATAAAGATACATTTACACCTAACGCTTCCATTTTGCAAGGTACTTCACAACCTTTGCACCTACAATGTAGTCTCTCTGTAAAATCTGGCTAAAACAAACACTTGAATTTGATTATGCTTGCAGTATTTCAAAGAGCCACAGCAGGAGATAGAGACAGTATGATTTTGAGGCAGTGTAAGTATTAGCTGACCTCAAAGCTTTGCATCATGAACAGATTTTCTGAACTTCAAATCACATTAGAGTTGTGCTGTGAAAAGCCTGTCAGTTTGCTTACCAGCTGATACATATTGTGTCCATGCAGTGCCCTCTTTTCTCCTCAGCTCTCAGAACACCCTGTGGCTGTGCAAGAAGGCAGAAATTTTGCAAGCAAGCAAAAAACACAGCACAGTGGCTATGGTTTTTATTTTCTGCAGCTACAAAAATTGTTTATAAAGATTATCCCAGAACAATAATAGGGCTTTCCAACAATGGTGGTTTAGGTGTACAAGAATAGAGTGGCTACATTGGTGTACTTGCTAAGCATAAAGAAAATTAAATAGAAACTTGTTTAGTTTAAACTAAACAAGTGGAACAGCAGATTTGTCTCTTACCTTGTGGTAATTTGGCTCCAAAATCCTGTATAGTCTGGTGAAACTTTCTTAATGTCATCTCCTTCTGCACTGAGCAAAACAACAAGCACACCAGGAATTCTGAAAGACAAACATTTTTTTTTTACTTCTTCATTAGCTAGCCTTCATTAGTCATAGTAATTTTCCAGTCTGCTGCCTCAATGTAATGTAGACTCTTAACTCCAAGGCCACAATAATTTCTGGAGGAAGGTTGCATACACATAGAAAAAAAGTTTGAAAAGCAAAATCTTCCTTTCAATGAAGATTTTGGTAAATGCTCTTTGCTCATAAAACTGAATGCAATATTTTATCTCAACTTCACCAGGCTGTTTGGGAGTGGAAATGTACAGCCATATCTGGCTGGGATCTTCTCAGCCATCTTTAATGCACATGCTGAGGGCTAGTAAGCTCCATCTTCACTGAATCAGAAACCTAAGGAGTCCTCCATCACAAAGTTTTTTACTTACAGTTTCTGTTAGAAAGACATAGGCAAGTGAATTCAAGTAGACCCTCATTAAAGGAATTAATATAATAATGGTGCAGACTCACTACCTATGAACCACTCTCAAAATGTTTTGTTATCCTCACCAACTTTTTTGTCTCTCACTTGGGGCAGAAAAGGAACAAAGAAGCATAGAATCAAAGAATCATTAGGGATTGGAAGGGACCTCAAAAGATCATCTAGTCCAATCCCCCTGCCACAGCAGGATGACCTAGACCAAGT
>JAOXOE010000506.1:12924670-12941698 GCA_028565055.1 Phoeniculus purpureus | reverse complement strand
GCCCTAAACTAGGCTCTAGATATCACATTTATCTCTTTCTGTAGGGGAAAAACTTAGTGACACTGTCCAATTTGGAATATTCTGAGATTCTGTGACATTAGAGCATTTTTGTTCACAGTATATATATATGAAGCTACACCCAAATCTGAATACCTGTCCTTGAAATAGTCTTTCTGTGCAAACCATTGTCTTGGTGTTAATAAAGGGAAATTATTAAACTTGGTTGAATAAGAGCACTAAATTTGCAGCGATACAGGGAAGAAGGTTAATGACAGCCGAAGCGGGAATGAGGAGAGTTTTTACTGATTCGAAAGTATTTATGTCTTAATATTCAATAGTTTTCATCCCAGATTATCTTTGTAATAACTAGCCTGAATATGCCTAACTCTGTAGGCAAATTAATTTGTTTCAGTGTATGTGGTGTGCTGATGCATGTCCCAGCTGGGAAGCTTTTCAAAGATACCAAGCCACAGCCCTGAAGGCCACGACATACAATTTCTAAATGTGGTGTCCTTCCATCTTTCAGTGTGCCCTCAGATTTGTGACAACACAAAAACAAAGACACAGCCTGTTACAGGGAAACTGTGGCTCAGTTCTCCACATCAAAACAAGAAGGAGATTAAGGGGATTATAGTCACCTAGCAGCAGTATTAGACTGTTCAAGGATCTTGTTTTATTTTAACCACATGAAGTTAATACTTCAGAACCCACCCAGTCAGGTGTGATGTCAAGATATACTTGGTTCCAAAGAAGAAAGGCTGTGAAACCTACACTTAAGGAACACATAATATTGATTTAAGGAGACAGAAAAACTCTCAACTATTACATAGAGTTTATTTGATGGCTTGAAAATACCTGGGTTGCAGCTTGATACAAGCAACATGGGGAGGAAAAACTGGGGACAAGAAGAAAATACATTCTGCTCTCTAGTGCCGTATCTCAACTTCACTGAAAAGGTGGCCTGGCATACATCAATGCACACTCAAAGTCTGGGCCCCAGAATACCAACTTCACTTACAATAATGTTGCTTTGATTAAATACCAGTTTAGCTCCTCAGCCTCCAGACGCTCAACTTTCCGGTTTAGCTATCAGCAGAAACCAAATATATAGCACAGAAACAAAAAATATAGCATATTGGATGAACTGTGTCCAGTTTTGAGCACCTCAGTACAAGGGAGACAGAGAGGTGCTGAAGTGAGTACAGAGGATGGCAAAGAAGCTGGTGAAATGCCTGGATAAGAAATCTGATGAGGAGACATTTGAGAGTTGGGGCTGTTTAGTTTGAGGAAGAGAAAGCTATGGGGAAACCTCATCACTCTCTACTACTATCTGAAAGGACATTGTAGAGATGTTGGTGCTGGTCTCTTCTCACAAGTAATTAGTGACAGAAGCAGAGGAAAGGGCTTCAAGCTTCAACGTGGTAGGTTTAGACGAGACATTAGGAAAAAATTCTTCATGGAGAGAGTGGTCCGACACCGGAATGGGCTGCCCAGGGTGATGGCTGAGTCACCATTCCCAGATGTGTTTAAAAGTCACTTATATCTAGTGTTCCAACCTGAATGATTCTATGATTTTGTGATTCTATGACTGTGTTCAGGCAGACGCTGCTGAAAGGAGAAAATGTCTTTCCTCTATATATGGATGAATCATAACATCACAAGGTAAGGATGTGAAAATAATCCAAATATATTCCACTTCCATCTAAGACTTGGATTTAGCACACAGACACAGCCTCATGACTCCAGCCTTATTTTATAGTAACTGTAGAATCTGACAACTAGGTTGTTGTCCCCCTTGTATCATCTCCCTGCATTCCTGTGTCATATGCATAGTTAATTAAAAACAAGAAAAGGAGAAGTAAATAAAATTAGTGAGGGGGTCACGGTGAAGGACTGAAATACCCACATGAAAAGGTAAAAAGTAAATCCTCAGTTTTTACACAATCCATATGCCGAAAACATTAAGAAATCCATCTCCCACTAATTTTCCACTAATTAAACTGTAAATCGTAAACCATTATTCAAATCACTTGCCAGAAATCGCTGATCAGGCATCAAGAAAGTGACCACACATGAAAACAAAGTCTGTATTTCTAATATACTTCCACAGGTCCATATGTGTTGTTGCCTTGAGCAAGTTCCTCTTCTCTACTGACTGAAATCCACCTTAAATGCTTTTGAGTTGTGTAGGACACACCTGTTATCAAACAACTATCAGTGCCAAATACATTCAAAATACCCTCTGTTCTTGCCTGGTAAACTTCTTTTCCAGAAAGGAAGATGTCTGAGCACATGAATAAAATTTGTTAACCTTCTCTTCATAACTGAAAATGGTTTGTGTCAGTGGGGTGCTAAACACTTGGTCACCCAACTGAGCAATGTGAGTAGTGAAGGGTGTCGCCAATCCCACTTCTAATTAACAATTCAATTTATTATTAATTTATTATTAAATAAATATTATTAATTCCATTTTAATTTTTCACAGTTGTTCTGACATTTTTTCTGCTTATTGAATATTTTAGTTTCACATATGATCAAAACAGATGAAGCTTGTTTATCAGTAGCTCCTTTTGTATTGACAATATTGTTCTTAAGAAAAACTCAAATGAAAAAAGGACTTATTTTTCACCTTACAAGCTTATATTTGATACTGCCTTGCACATTCCAGCTACTCATCAACAATTCTAGGGGCTATTCTAAATAGTTATGATTGAAATATATACACTATACAATTCATTAAAAAGCAGGTATTCATCACTTCTTGATTTCTTATAATTTGTTGTAAGGTACTTTGAAACCAGCTCTATTTTGAAAGCTGGAGACATGGTAGTGATTTAGAGGTGAGCACATAGCTGCAAAGTGACTATGATTCACTACCAGCCATAGCTAGAATATAAGGGAACACATCCTGTTATTATTGAGTCTGTTTGGTGATCTCAAGCAACAAGAGATTATAACTGATGCTATGGCTGTGAGCCCAGAGCACCTGCAGCAGGAGAAACTATACTTATGCCACCAGATCTTCCAGATCTTTCACAAGAGACTTTTAATAGTTCTTCTACAGAGCTGTGGATTCAAGAAACGTCAAAAAGATTATTCAAAGTAAAACACTGAATTGCTTGAGTATGCAGATTTCCAGAGAGCAGATTTTTTGCTCTTGGCACTGACAGTTCTAGTACAGACTGGAGAGTGAATGTCACAAACTAATGCTTTTCAGAAGAGAACTTAAAAATGGACTGAGATTTACGCTGGAGCCTATCTGCTGTGAACAAACCAGCAGAATGGATTCACCGTACGCCTCCATTTGACCTAGTCCTCTGGACTACAACTTCAGTCAGTAGAGAGCAATAACCTCTCTAAAGCACAGGCCAGCTGATCTTAAAAAGGGCAAAAGTCATCGGTGTTTTTTGTTATAATTATTTATAAATGAAGAGTGGCTACTACAGATACGTGAAATGACGTGGGATGAATCCCCCACACCACCAAGGATCCAAGGCAGGATACTTCAGGTTTTGCTGAATACACCTTGAATGCATCTTCATACCCCTACTAGCACTTCTCTCTATACTTTTCTTGCCTTTTTTATAGTATAGAGGATAGTTCTTCATGAAAAGAATGAACAGAGAGGCTTAATTGTGTTCTGTACAAATGTCACGATTCACTGGAAATAGCCTATATGAATGGGAGGAGAGACAAAAACAGACAGATGCCTAGATGAGATTAATTTTTGTTAAATGCTGTGGGCTGTTGTGATGTAGAAGGCTGTATATCTCAAATAGGTTACTGTTTTAGTGTTTGACTTGAACTGGTTTGTTCATCCATAGTTTAGAGGATATTAAGGATTGCTCAGGTTCCTGTCAGATGAATCTCCTCCATTTTGCAGCTGAAAGAGGAACTAGACCAGATCTTTGACTGTTAATACCTTTTTTCTTTTAAGGAGAAAATTGATAGACACCTTCCCATGAGGCGTCATATAGATGTAGTTACTGCCCTAATGATTATTCCATATCATCCCCACTCTGCTAAAGAGATACTAAATTAAAAAGCTGCTGTTTGAAGCAAAAGCTACAAACTGAATTTCAAACACCTAATAAGATACTGAAAATTACCTCAAGCCTTCAAATGTCACATACTGTAAAAATACAAATTAGACTGTAAAATTCAGCCTAGCCGTAATTAACACTATGATGTGTTCAAATAATCAAACATTATCCTCAGAGGAGTCTATTGAAGGAGATTATGATGAGCAGTAGTTCACTAATCATTATATGACAACTATTTTTATGTCATTGATTTAGACTGTCTTGTCTATTTTGTCAGTGTCACTCGGCATCTTTTAAAAAGGGCTATATTTTCCCCCCACACGGAGACAGCTCGTCCTACAGCTCCAATTGATGTCAACCTTTGCTCACAGTTATCATCTGCACACAGCCAGGCTTCATTTTAAATCAGAGAAGCAGGGATAAATAAAACTGGATAGCTTTCAGTTCTAATCACATCCTGTTTTACCTTGCATCAGCCAAAATGTTATCATGAAATGATGGATTTTTATCTGTGAAACTTAAAAAGTTGAAGATTTTGAAATTCTTAAATAATATCCTCTTAGATCTCTTGTATGTTTTGAAGAAAGATTTATTCTTTGACTGGAGGATAAGTGTTTTATTATTTTTAATAATAGAGAGAAATTATAGCTGGAAGAGAAAAAAGCAGATGTCTTTTGCAGAAAGCAAAAGGAGACAGTCACTACATTTTGTACTATTAGATAGTCAACCCAGATTCCCAAATTTTGCAAACTAATTGAATTTCACAGCTCCATTCCTCGTCTTCACACTTGCAAAATGTTCTCCAACCCATAAAGCATGACACCGATATCAACTCAAAGGACCTGAAGGGTTCAATCTCCTTGTAGGTTTCTCTTTAGTGAAGACTATCTACATAAAAAGTGAAGCTTCTGCAATTCTGGTTTTAAAAAAATTGTTTCTCCGTTGCGTATCTCCAAGCACAGCAGCATGAAAGAGAATAAAATTTCTTGCCTAGCCTCTCTCTCTATGTGTGGTTTAGACTAATCCTTGAAAATAAAAAGCCATGAATAAGAACTGGGGCTAGCCAAGTGTGTAATATGCTGCACTAACAACACTCACTAGAGGGTAGATCACCTCTGACTTAGTTTCCAGAACACATTGACTATTAAGGAAAAAAAATTTACTCTGTGTGATATCCTCATGCAGAATAATGTAAGGACAGTAAACTCTAACCTTAATCTGGAGCTCTGAATCTCTCCAGAATTATTGATAAGGTTAGGGACAGTTGCACTTGACTTGTTAAAAGTATTTCTGCTGGTTTTACTGGTGTCAAAACTGAGCATGCAAAAACATCATTGGAGAAGAACGGGGAAGAACTTGCAAAGCTGGGAGTTCAGTGGCACTACTGTGAGAATTTTGAACAGATGTTAGTCCTGTTAGGAAAGCTGCACTGTAGAGTGCACCTCTTCTCAAAACCCCCAGCATTATTTTGTAACAGGAGCATATAGGAGGTGTGGGTCTGGGTCCCATCACTACCTTAATCTCTGTGCAACGTCCCTTGGGAGACACTCCTGAAGGACAAAGGGGTGCAGGAAGACAGAGAAGTACTCTTCAGAAAAGTACTCTTAAAGGCGCAAAAGCAGGAAGTCCTCATGTTCTTCCTTGGCGGAAGAAGGAAGGAAGAAGACAGCTTGGCTGAACAGGGGGATCCTGCTGGGCATCAGGAGAAAAGCAAAGCTATAAACTTTGGGAGAAAGGGCAGGCAACTCAAGAAGAGTCTAACCAGGGCATGCAGTGGAGAAATCGGTACATTTACTATAACTTCATTACGACAGGTTAGGGGTGTGATATCTAAGTGCTTTAGTGACTGGGAACGAAGAACATCGAGGGCTAAATTTTGAAGCTGACCCGTGCTACTTCAAAAGGGTGTGCCACAAAACCTCCATTTAATTCTCTAGAAAGGAGATACTGTTTTTCTCCCAGCTGCACAACTCTTTTCTTTGAGTAGTTCAGCTCTTCCTCAAGCAGCAATTAATTTTGAAGGCAGAAGCAAACGACACTGGCAAGCTCCTGAGGAAATCATGTTCACCTTCAGCTTTAAAAATCCTACTGGGCTGCAGAAATGTTGATAGGGTTTTGGTGTCAGAGCCTGCAAACTGGTGAGGAGATGATTTTGGCAATGAAGGGCTCAAGCAGAAGGATTGTTGGCTCTGACAGACTTTATTCGTATGCTTTCAGTTCATGTTGATACAGAGTGGAGCGTCTGGTTGATGTTCCGGGTGCGGGAACGGTGGTGTTAGGGCTGTGCTGCAGTGGGATGGTGCAGGAAGGAGCAGGAGCTTGGCAAGCACGCACTGGGAAGGTTGAGCTGCACCTTCTGGGCAGATGAAAAGGAAGAATATGTTAAGTGGCAGAAAGAAGCTATTGAAAATAGCACTTTTAAAGGTGCAGTTAAAAAAAGAAAGAGGTTTGCCTCTAAAGAGAAATGTTTTATAAGGGATTTTTTAGAGGTCTTTGTACACCTTCTGAAACTGATGGGACGAAACCTATTGTTTCACGTCTGTGGGCAGACCTTCATTCTGAAGGCTCTGACTTCCCTGTCTCTTGGTAATTTTCATATCTTTTTCTTAACATTGAATGCTAATAATTTTCCCTGTTTCACATACTGCTCAATCATAGATTTTCTTCTAGGTCATCCTTTTCTAGAAAGGTTATCCAGAAAGTTGTCCTCTTGTATAAACCATGGCATGTGGCTGTGGAACACGATCTTTTTTATCTTTTGCATTTTAGCTTCATTTCCATCTTTCTTTCTAGTCAATTTCAGAAATAAAGAAATTATTTGTATTTGTACATTTAGCATTATCTATAAAACTATTCCTTCGGAACCTTGCATAAAGCCTTGGGTCTTGAAAGAATTCATACGTTTTTCTTCGTTCAAACTTACAAATACACGTGGAAGATATAAAATTTGAATTAAATTGTTTTCTTGTCTGTTGATTTTTAAAGATTAAATACCAAAGCTGGTGAATGCAGAAGTTGCCCGATCCATTCTGACTTCTTTTTCTCTGAGTATTCCTATTATCTTTTACCCTCCTCCCCTTATCAAGTAATTAGGTAAATTTCTTTTAGTGCTGCCGTGTCAATTTACAGCTGTGCAGCTATTCAGTGCCTGCACTGTATCTGTCTTCTCTTACTTGCATGCCAAGCATTGCTTGGACGGTTTAGCCATTCATTCGAGTCTATTTTTACTTCCCCTGAGCAAACAGCAAATTGATAGAAGTTGACAGTGACATTTTCCAAAGATACACTGTAAAAAACATTTCACAGAAAGCTTTTATAGTAAATCTTACATTTATGTGTTATCATTGCCTGTAACCTCTTTGATTATCTTCAGACTGAAAATTGTCTAATTAATGATTTCCATTGCAAAAAGCTGTAACTAGCCTCTGACAGAGCTGGGTACCTCGCATATTTGCCCTGATATTTCTTTCAGTGGTTCAACACTATTGCCATACTAGAAATCCAGAAAGAGGTTCAAAAAAACCCTAAACCCAAAACATGATGGAATGAACATTTTAAGTAATGATCTTACCACAAAGCTCTGGGCATCTCCTCATCTTTGATATATGTACTATGTTGGATCTTCATGATAAGGGAAAAAAGAACTATCTTACCTCTGGAACAGACTTGTCTATGTGCATAGAAAAGTTTACTCTAAATTAGGCATGAGCTCAGAGGTCCCTTGGCTATTTTGCCTAGATTTCCACTGAGTATAATGGGGCAGTAAACACCTAGCAGAAGGTTTAGATGCCTAGCCTGTGTTTAGATCCCTATGTTTATATACTTAAATGTTGTCTGCAACCTACCTAGGATATATAAGTCATAAAGTAAGAGTATTGTTTTATATGCTGACTCAGACTGCTGAGAAATGGTTGCCTTAAAAAGAGGGACCTTAGAACTGATCTGCAGGAAGTCAAATTTTCATGGCTTTTATACTGAATCTTGAGGTCGTACAGCGTAGCACTACGACTGTCTATTGTGCAAGTGCTGTGAATGCTCTGGCTCCAGTGCTGACAGCAGGATCATCTCTGCTCTCTGGAGAAGACCACTTCTGTTTTTTACTCACTGCATCCTCATTTCTTTATTCAGTGCACAGGACAAAAGAACTTTCTCTCATCAGAAAGCATGCTTGACAGCGAGTACTTTTAAGATAAATACTATTTAAACAGCTGGTAGGTTACTTGGAGAGTAGTTTTCAATTGCTACTCTCCGGGTTTGTTTTTCCACTCACCATTGAGTTTAACCGGGCCCAAGTTTGTACTGAAGCATCCTCCTCTCCTACCACAAAAAATGTAGCTCTCTCATTTGGAATACTCTAGGGCAGCAAAGAGCCATAGTTGAACTGCCTACTCTGTCTCAGAGACCATCCTGAAATATGGATGAAAAATGGATGGTCTCAGAGACCATCCAGCAAAAGTTACTGGTCTGTGAGAGGACTGGGTTGTATGGGATGCTCTTCTCCAGACAGCTTTTGAGATTGCCACTGCTCCTGAGAAAAGGTGAGCCAATACCTGAGGTCCCCGAGCTCTTTGCCATAATTTGCCTTTCCCCTTCCTGAGACAGTCTACCTTCTATTTCTTGGGGAACTAAGGTCAATTTTTTCTCTTTCTGAGATGGCTTGAATTAACAGAACTCTGTAATAATTGCATTATCCTTCCAGACCTGTGCATCTTGCTATTTAATTTGTTGTTAATCTGTGTAAAAGGTAATGCAGGAAAGTAGAGCAAGGTGACCTCTTTACTTGGCATCAGCTCTAAAGCAGCTGCTTTGTAACTGGCTGATGCTCAAGATCTCTTTTCCATCATGCTGGAGAGCAATCCCTGTTGTCCCATCCCCCTCCACTGGGAGAAACCACGTTTGTTCTGAGCTTGAAGTGATTACAATAAAAAAAGTTCTGAAGTTTTGAAGTCATTGTTCAGGTTGTTACAAACATTAAATGAATAATAGAAGAGTTTCTAGCTATATTTTTATGAACCATGTCTTAAGGCAAAGCTGATGGACTGGATAAAAGAGAAAAAAAAAGACAAAGAGAAGCAGAAAACTTGCCTGTACTTGGAGACCAACTTAACTTACTTGTAAGTAAAGACTGAGAAGAGCTCTTTTGGATGATACCAATGTTTCATGAAATCATTATATTGTATTGTCTGCTACAATTTTTGTTGCATGGCTGCAGCTTGCTCCGATTTCTAATATGCAGACTGGTTAAACACTTCATCATGTCTATCCTAGTCCAGATTCCAAAGTAATATAGCAAGGTCTGAGCACTCATACGCTTCTCATATATCCCGTAAATCTGCAATATTCAAAAGCTAGTAATTTTCCTTGCTGTGCATGCACTGGAAATCTTATTTTCCTTTATGTTAAAACACAACTTATGTGCTGCACTCAGGAGCTTTTTTCATAAAGCAATGAAGAAAATTGGCTAGATTTTCTATTGGTTTAAACTTGGTGCAGCTCATTTGAAGCTGATGGGATGATACTGTTTTATTATAGTTGATGGTATGGCCTTATCTAATATTCTGGATTATACCTCTGAGCAAAGTAGTGATGAAGTAAATATCAGGAGACATTTATGTTCAAGCATATTTCAATGTGAGCATCAGTGTTTAATAATAGGTATGTGATTATATTATATGTAATTTATTTTTGCATGCTTTAGTGTTCTGTAATCCCTAGCCATTAAAACCTTTAGACATTCTGTGTCTTTTAAGTATTTTGAAGTGTTGCACAGGTACATCTAATGTTTTTCTCTCTAGTTTTTTTGAATATTTTTTTCCTTTGAGCTGTTTAAAAAATTCCCTGATTTTCTGCCATAGCTCATGGCAAGGCTACACAGACTGAACGCACGACAAGGCTACAAGACTACACGTAACGCAGAAGTAGGAGACAGGATTGGCATGCTGCATACAAAGAAGCACCCAGCCTTTAAATATGCATCGAAAGTTTTGTCAATTATTTGAAAAATTTTGAAATAAACTTTTACTGGGAATTGCTTATCTTTATGCTTAAGTTTTGCAGGAAATTCCAGCTTTCTGGACGAACAGTTGAAAACATTGAGTTGTTTTAGCTTGGTCAACTCCGCGCCTGTCTCTAGAGGAACTAAACTTACAGTGAAAACACTTTCAAATTTCTGAGGAAAGACAGTGCTTGAACTTTCTAATTCGTGTCGCACTCAGCTTGCTGTATTGCATTTAAGAATGAGACTTGTGACGCAACATATATGTAAATGGAAGCTATCAAATCTGGATTTAAATGTAAGCTTTTTTCAAAGTGACAGAAGTTGGGCTGAAATGAAACCTGAGTGTAGTATAGAAACCCGTGAATATTTTAACTAGATCACAGTTAGTTTTTCTGTGAAAAGTATCTTTCAGTGAACTTGCAGGCATTGAAAGTGTGAAAGGAAATTTATGAACTCAGTACAGTTAAGAATTTAGCCTTGTTGAGTGCATTTATAGGTTTTTATTTTTTTAATAAGAATAATTTAATAATTTTAATTTTTAATTTAATATTTTTTAATAACCTTTGTAATATGAGGTTTTTTAGACTGACAAAGACAACCTACAATCAAGCAGAGCTTAAGGTGAGCTGGTTCAGGGTTGGAACATGGGTGTGTTGGATTAGCCTGCCTCTTCAGGGCACTTTTCTGTTGGTGTAGTTCTTGGAATGAGTCAAATTTCTGTCCTCAGTTAAGTGATGGCAGGACTAAGAGTAGGTGATTGCTTCAGGTTCTAGATTTATAGTTCCCACATGTCGACCTGTCTTCAGGATTATGGTATTATTGTTATCATTGAGACATGGTCAGATGGCTCCCATGAATGGAGTGTGGGGATGGCTGGGTGCAAACTCTATGGGAAGGACAAGAAGGGCAAAAGAGGAAGGGATGTTGCCCTGTATATCAGTGACCAGCTGCAGTGCATGTAGCTTCACCTGGAGGTGGATGAGGAATTGACAGAGACCCTATGGATGAAAGGAAAGTTAGGGGCAAGTGATCTAGAGTTATGGGTTGACATGTAGAGTTTTGGGGTTTTGATTTTTTGCGCTTTTATGCAGAAAACACATTTCATCTCCCCCTGTCCAGAATGGTGTCACCAGGAGGAGTGGAGAAATTCTGTCTATGAAGAGAGGGGTCGTTTCCACGTTCTCTGTCTTCCTTATGAGGAAAGGCTGAGGGAGCTGGGTCTCTTTAGCTTGGAGAAAAGGAGACTGAGGGGTGACCTCATTAATGTTTATAAATATGTGAAGGATGGGTACAAGGAGGATGGAGCCAGGCTCTTCTCAATGTCATCTAGTGATAGGACAAGGGGCAATGGGTGTAAACTGGGACATAGGAGGTTCCACATCAATATCAGAAGGAACTTCATAGTAAGGGTGACAGAGCACAGGAACGGGCTGCCCAGGAGGTTGTGGAGTCTCCTTCTCTGGAGAAGTTTAAAACCTGCCTGGATATATTCCTGTGCAACTTGATCTAGATTATCCTTCTGTGGCCGAGAGATTGGACTAGATGATCTTTTGAGGCCCCTTCCAATCCGTAATGTTCTGTGATTCTGTGATAGAGCTCCTGGAATGTGCCCAGATGAGAGCAATACAAATGGTCAGAGGGCTGGAGCACCTCCTCTGTGAGGACAGGCTGAGCACGTTGGGGTTGTTCAGCCTGGAGAAGAAAAGTCTCCTAGGTGAGCTCCCTTCGAGCAGCTTTCCAACATCTGAAGGGGGTGACAAGAAAGCAGGGTAGAGCTTTTTACACAGGTGTGTAGCGAGAGGACAATGGGAAATGATTGCCAACAAGAAGAGGGGAGATCTAGGTTAGACATTAGGAAAAAATTCTTTGCTGTGAGGGTGGTGAGATGCTGGAACAGGTAGTCCAAGGAAGTTGTGGCTGCCCTGTCCCTGTAAGTGTTCAAGGCCAGGTTGAATGGGGCCCTGAGCAATGTGATCTCTTGAAGGTGTCCCTGCTTCTGAAGGGGGGTTGGAACTACACTAGCTCTCGGGTCCCTTACAACTGTAGTCATTCTATGATTCTATGATCCCTGTAATTTAAAGATTATTTACAGGTTGCCTTAAGTATCAGAATTTTGTATTTTACTTTTTGTTAGAATTATCATCAAACTGTAATAGACATCAAAAATGTTCAAATTTTTAATGAATTGAAGCATGAAAACTACAGAGTATGGAAATTAAGTAGAAGACATAATTGGGATGCAGAAGACATCAAGATTCATTAACAGTGGTCTTCCCTGTGATACGTCTATTTTGCTGAAGATTTGTATCATTCTTTTGTCTTATTTTTTAAAAAATGCATTGCCTCATCTTGGAAGTGGTGTATTTTGCTTGGATTATGCCAGTGTATTTGTTGGTAGAATTCAGACCAAACTGTGTCTTTAAAGGTGCAAACTGAAGGTAAAAACCGATGTCTGTGACATCTGGTGGAGTTGTAAAATATTAATTCTCAATTGTTAAATGCTAGGCAATTTCTCTGAGCTATTGCATTGGTTTAGCAGAATTTTTAGTCTACAGGGAAAGAGGAAAGACTCTCTTTTTGTCTGTCATGTCAACATTCACATCTGAGCAACTTACAACCACAGAATCAATACCTCCCTAATTTTTAATTTTTTTCTCCTACACAACTACCTTTTTGAGAGCGTAAGAGCCATTTAATGCCTGTGCTTTACTAATAATGGGGTTTGTGAAAAATAAAAATTGTCAAGGTAAAGAGTGTGACCTCTTCTAGTCTCTCTTTAGTCTTGTGTTGCAGCACTGTTCTTCATTTGTTACCTTACTGCACTTCATTGCAAAAGCTAATTACAGTTAAAATTAAACTCTATAGAGTGTGTCCTGCTGCCTTTTAGCTGCTAGACACGAAGAAGAGGCTGATTCCTGTGTATTCACCTCTTGTTTAGAAGATTCATGTTTATCTAATGTGAAGTCAATATTATTGTCCTGAAAAGAGTTAGAGTATTGCTAACAATCCATCAGGGAGTGCTTCTTTATAGCGCTGACGCTATGCTCTAGTGGCTCAGAAACCATTTAACAGTGCTCAGATTCTGATCTACCTTGGTGCATTAACATTCAAACCACCATTTATCTCTTCTTAAATGCTTAACAATAAAATAGTTCATCATGTTTAGCAGTCAGATATTTTGTAAGTGGAGGGAAGAGAAGGGAAAAAAATTGAGTACAAATGGAAGAGATGGAAAATACAGAGAAAATTGAACCAAACTCCTAGGTCTTCCCATATGCAACACATATGTGTGTATATATAAACATTTATTCATATATATTCATATATAGCTTAGGAATCAAGAGTTCTGGGTGCATTCATATCACCCAGCTTTATGTGTATCAATGTATTGCTGAACTGGAAGCCTTATGCTGCACTTATTTCTGATGGGGAATATTTGACCTCCAGAAAATGACTTATTTTACAATGAGGTCAAAATTGCTTTTCTCTCTATTGATCATAAAGGGAGCTTGAGCTGAGTAGATATGCTTCCAGAACTTAACTTCCAGATGTCTAAGTTAGGGGAAGTAAGTCAAAATCTGGCTGGAGAAATCACTTAATCTTATTTGTATATTTATTTGTAATTATTTCCTTTGTATGATTCTGCCAGTCATATTTTCATCTCTAAACAATTTATGTGATGTTATTGGTATATATTTGTACATGTGGTGGGGGGTGTTTTTGAAAAATAAAGAAAAGGAGAGTGTAGGACATTGTGTAATGGAAGAAAACAAATTTTACATTAATACTGATATGTCTATGTGCAGAAGAAAACCTATATACAGTTTTTTCTGTGCTTTGTTCCATACAATTGTCCTGCTTTTGATTTCCCAGGGTCTTCAAACACACATACAAAATAAAGACAAATTTGTAGTAAAGAAAATTGTAACAAGTTTTATTAACAAAGGACCAGAACTGCTAGAGAAACAAAGAGGGAAAGGAAAAAAACTCAGTAGAGCACTGGTCATTGGATCTACCCCATCCGCTGTGCAGCCATGCCTGAAACTATGCGAAACCTAGGAAAGGATTTCCACCCCATGGAAAAATCTATCTCTGCTCAGGAGTGTGGAAACCTGCACAGATTACCCTAACAGGTTCCTTCCTTTCCACACAGAGGGAACGTGATATCCTTCCATATCCTGTATGCAAAAGTTCTGAGTGGGCTGGGCCAGCTCTATTGATTGATCCCCACTAGGTATTATCTAGCCAAGTGCTTATCCCAATCCCTAAATATTGCCCAACCTTGTGCTTTCAGAGTGGTTTCTAACATGCTATTATACCTTTCAGCTTTGCTGGAGTCTGGTGACTGATCAGGGGTATGACAAATACACAATCTACCATACTCTTTGTTCTAGTGAGCTACTTTTGAAATGGGTCCCACTGTCAGATTTAATCATTTTGGAAACGATGAGGAAATAAGACTTTGAGTGTGATCACATTTCCTCCCTCTAATCTACTTCAAAATCATTAGAAATACTCCTACTTTACTGGAGCTGGTTTTTTTGTAAGATTAGAGCCAAGCTACACTGCTTTGTTTTAGACTTTATTTTTTAGAGATTTTAACCTTACACTGTTTGTTTATCCCGCCTCCCCATTTGTTTGCTCATCTTTCATTGCACTGTTTAAAAGATTTTACTAGAGTGGGAAGATTAAAAATCGGCACACAAGCTGCTCACGCTTTGCTGCTGAACAAAAAACAGGGTTATTTTTGGTAGGAAAAGGACTGTTACAAAAAGAGACATTTTATCTTTCTCCTGTGAGCAATGTGGTAGATTTTTCTTTTAGTAGATAATACTGTCACATTTATTCTTTGATTTTAACAATGTCACATTCACAAGACAAGGTCGTTTAACCCGTGTTTAGTGGGCAAACACATAAAGCTGCAAGATAGCATGTAATACAAACTATTTTCAAATTGGGTTCGGGAATTAGAATGACAGAATGAATGAACTCCAGATTTGAAGAGCAAACATTTAATATGGTATGTTCAGCATTGGCTAACTTGATTAGATTAAATGCCATATTTTCATGCAAGGTGTAAATATTTAACTACAGCTCTACGCTGTTGATCAAAGCTGTTTGCTTGGCTGAGATGATTAAATAAGGGTTAATAAATATAACCTCTGTTAAATCTTCTATAACCAAATTTATCTCTCAGCTCACCTACTGTAGAATTAATAACTAAAGCTGGCAATTGTAAGCCAGAACATTTAAGCACAATATCTCTTGAACTGACTGTTTGATATTTACTCAGAGTGAGAGTTCTAATTGATTGACTGTCAAATGAACTAGTTCTCCTTTGCTCATCTGGACTGAGAAAGGGGCAAGGCTGGTCTGACCACCTCAGTGGTGGTACACCAAAAGTGTTATGCTGATATCTAGTTATGAGATATGCAATGTGTTATACAATGCAATGTGTTATACAAAAAGATACAGGACACTGACAGAGACTTTGGTGTCTTTGATCAAGGAGTATCGGAAAAAGGAGTCTCCTACCTTTTCCAGAACAGAAGAAATGAGCAGAGAGGTGTGAGAAGGGGGAGAGAGGCAACATGATTATGTGTCTTCATATGAGAATATGTTTGGGAGAAGGCACAATGATACACGGGAGTAATAGACTGGAATTATTTTTTATGATCATGGAGGAAGTTCCAGCTGATAACTACAGCTTGAATTACATTGTGCATCATGCCAGATGATGTGTTTACCTCTTAAAGCTTTTTGAGGGTATTTGACCTTAGCTGGAAAACCTGAATACAATTTACTAGGAAAGATCCCATTGGAGGACTTTCTTACCTTTGAGATGCATAATTAAGATAATTTAACTTGTCTCATTTAGCAAGCAATAAGCATCAGTACACAGGGAATGACAGAGCAGAAAGTTTATGGTCAGTGATGCTGGCTAACCTTTTGCTCTGTGCCCAGCTATGTTACATGGTCAGTTTAGCACTCCGTCTTCAACAATAAAGATAGACTTCTGGAACTTCTGTTTACTTATCTGGGAGCTTTAAAGAAGCTTTTCTGTCTCTATTTTAGAGCCTGGAAATCTAATCACACTTTACCAAACTTGACAGAATTTATCATAAGACAGATAATGACATTAGAATGATGGATAGACTGCATCAAATAAGATGACAAGGAAACGCATACTAGTGCTGCCTGAGACAAGCAAAGATGGAGCCTTAGCACCAGGTTGTAGGCAAAAAGAAAGATTAATTATACAGGACAAACCAGCATATCCAGAATTTTACAAAGTTTGTCTCAGAATTTACATTTCATTTTTTTAAAAGTGTTTGTAGGGTATTTTTCATCCTTGAAGACAAATAAAACAATTCAAGAGGGTACACTTTATCCAGTGTTGGAAACATGTGATGTTAGAATCTGCCACTGAAAGTATGATAAAGTACAGTGGTAAATACTGGAAACATCTAGAAAATAAATTTGAATTATCTGCGTAGTGTTATGTCATGATAGATTATGTTCAAAAATAACCTTATTCCCCAGGGTGACTCTGAAGGTTTTAGCTGCTGAGAAATCCTCCAAATGCACTCACTGTGCAGCCCCAGTGACCAACCTGAGAGCCTTTTATGAAGGCATAACCAGGTGGATAGACGATGGCAGAGAGATGGATGTGGTCTATCTTGACTTCAGTAAGCATTTGACAGAGTTACTCACAGCATCCTCACAGCCAAACTGAGGCAGTGTGGTAGTGAGTTGGATCATGAACTATCTGCAGTAAGAAGCCAGAGAGTAGTGGTCAATGGGACAGAGTCTGGTTGGAGGCTTGTACCTAGTGGAATCCCCCAGGGGTCGGTACTGGAACCAGTCTATTCGATCTATTCATTAATGACTTGGGATGAAGGATTAGAGAGCACTGTCAGCAAGTTTGCTGATGACACAAAGCTGGGTGGTGTTGCTGACACCCCAGCAGACTGTGCTGCCATTCAG
>JAOXOE010000506.1:12904492-12924570 GCA_028565055.1 Phoeniculus purpureus | reverse complement strand
CCCTTTCTTGTTCTACTTTCTTTTATCTTTCAGCATCTTCAGGAACTTCCCTTCTTCGTTTGGAAGCAAACTTCTAGCAGATCACAAAGTCTTCCTTCACTCGTACAGAGTGTTATTTATTCCCTTTGAAATCCATTTCTTAATTCTTTTCTGCTGGAGGCCAGTTCTTTATCCCCACCATAATTCTTTGCATGAGAACAGATCAGCAGTTTCCTCTGAAGTGAAAAAACTTTGCACGGTGACGGGTGCAAACGTGTGCTCCTCTTTCTCAAGCACGAGCTCTGGTAATGCGACAACACTTTTGGTTTCAGTTAACGCCGCGGAAGCAGAGACACGGGCAGCAGTTTTACAGGAGGATAGCAAAGTAGCTGTTTGTTTTAAAAGCCACACATGCTCAACTTTAATGCGTGCACTTTTATTCTGTATCACTTCATGGTCTCAAATGATGCTGGTGTTTTTCTGGATTTTTTAATCCTATTTTCTAGTAACTTGTTTAACTCTGTTACCCTTATCCAGGGAATGACACCAGCAAGAACCTGACCCAAATCTGTAAGTCAGCATGCCAAACCAACCAAGTAAAGTCTTGCCTAGAACCTCTACTTGGTGTTTGCACAGCAGAAGGCTTTCGTAAGACCATCCAGCTTTGTTAGATGACTGCTGCAATATCTCTGACAGGGGAACCTTTCCCTCTAGTAAGCTAACAGACATTATGCAGCCAGAAATCATTCCTGAGTACAGCTTTTCACATTCTGAGCTTGCCTTCAAGTTTCATCACTGCCCTTCTCTCAGGTTACTGTGTTTGCCTGTTTATATTGCAGCCAGTTGTTGTGAGTCTTCTATCGCATTGCCAAATGAATTCTTTGTTCAACACGTTTGCACACAACATTAAATATTTTATCCCTGCAACATTATTCTGACTTACTTGGGGGTTTTTTTTGGGGGGGTCTTTTAATGTATATAAAGAAACTTCCCTTTGGTTTCACTTTGGCTCAGGGTGGGTATTTCAACTATATTCATATCTGATATACAGCATTTGGCTGGCAGAGAGTGTAAGAAGCAATCCATTATTTTCCTCTAAAGAAGAGTAGGAATCTGATCTGAAGATTACCAACTAAGCAGTTGTGAGGATTTATTTCACTTCCCCTAAGAATCTGTTAGTGTATATTTTGTTGTTTGGGATTTATTACCCAGAGCTTTCATTATATGCATACAAACATATCCCTGAAGTGCTCAAGGTGTGTGATTGCAGATGGGTTTTCTTGCTAATATGATACAGAGTCGTCCCAATACTTGTTGGGACGTTTTCAGTCTTGGCATTACTTGTCTCCATTAGGTCTTGCAAAGTAAGATCAATTTTCTGTATCCCCTTGCTTTGATTACGCTGCTATATACAGATTTATCTTTATTAAACATGTAGCCAAAGTCACCGGTTGTACCACTCGTGGTCACAAGTTTTTAAACTTGTCTTCTTTAAAGGGTACATTCCCAACGTTATATTCCCCAGTCATATTTTTTTTCAAAGACCTTCTTAGTCCCATATTCTTAGCCACTGTATAGTTCAGTTAGCATTCTGTCTTGGGAAGTAAATTTGGCCATCACAAAAAACTCCAAGCAGGTGTTTCAACAAGCAGCAAGAAGAGTGTGACGTGGTTGGAGGTGATCTTGTTTTGATGAGCGTATGAGAAAGCTGGCACAGAAAGCCATCTGAAGGAAAGCAGTCCTTTGACGGTCGCAAGGACTCTTTATAGAAGGATACTCAAATTGCTCACATGCATCAGGGCAAAAGGAAAGACTGATTAATTTCCCACAAAAATATTTTTCTCAGTATAATTGCAATGGCAACTGTTAATAAAATAAAGCTATTCATCCCTGTCACCATAGCCCCGATTAAATGGCCCTAAAATCACTGAAACAGCATTTCTGTGATTAGGTGGATGGGTATTTACAGTCCTTAATGAAACATTATATAGTCATTTGTGCAAAGCATGAGCATATTGTGGACCGAAATTGTCATGTAGCCAAGCTCAAATTATTCTGAATACAGACAGCATTTCAGCAGCGTGCCCCAAACAAAACAACCCAAACCCCTGCCCCTGTAAGAAAATTAACAAGTTTTCGTCTTTGAAGCCACGTAAAATATTGTAAAGCATATCCAGTAGCAGTCTTGCAGGGTTTGGTTATTATTCTGTTACCATTCATGGGAAATATTTCACTGATGAAACAGATAATCGACATCTGTTTTAAATCAACACAGCACTGCTTATTTGTTGCCTCTTTACACCAGCTGAGGATTAGACCATTGGAACTAGAAGATGTTGAATGTGAAGCTTTAAACCATAGGTCTGCTGTGGGACTCTTTTGGGCCAATCTGAATTGAGACTATGATGGCTGCCCTTGGGGAGTCCTTAGTGTATGGTCAGAACCAAAGTCTTCATGCCAAATTTAATACAGGTCAGAATCAGTTACCTTTTAAGCAGTTCATGTGTAATGTAGCCTCTGTGCCTTCTATTGCTAGAGCGACAGACTCCTATAGGGAAATGTAGGTCACTCAACTCTGCACGGTTATATTTATATACTCAGTAAATAGACATTATTTAATTCATGCAATTTTCTTCAATAAGGAGTACACAGGAAGTACTGCAAATCTAGAATCATTATCGGAACTGGGTGGTAGTTCATCTCCCTGATGGTCTGTGGTCATAGGTAGCAGCATAGACTAATCATGTGAGCTTATCACTGGAACTCCTGTTCTTCTGGTTTCTCAGCACACTTAATTTTTTAGTTGCTGTTTGAGTATTACAAGCTGTATAATTTCTTTGTAGAATTACTAAGACTACTCTTTCTCTACCATCTGGAATGCTTCTACAAGTTCCTTCTGAACGTGTAATTACACAATTTTTCTACGCAGTGACTGTAGTCTTTGGACACCAAAACATTCAGCTTTTGGGGAGGATGGAGAGCTGGCTGTTGCATTTTTCATATTGTGTTTATTAAACAGCAGAACGTGGAGATCGTTCATTCTGTTTCTTTTGGTTTTCTAATTTCCTTTCAGCTGCAGTGCAGTAATTCTACTCTCTTTAGTTCTGTCCTGATCCTGCATTTGTTATTTGGGTTCAGAATTAGGATTCAAGTTTACATAAACATACCCAAGTGTGTCAAACTTTAACTAGATGTCTAAGCTATTGTAGAGAAAGGAATCTCTCCTGTCAAATAAGCCTACATAAGTCCAAGCATGAACCTGGCACTGTCAAATCACCACTAGCTCCACATCTAGATGTTCTTTGAATACCTCAGGGGATGTTGATTCCCAAACTTCCCTGGCACCCTTCCCTGCTCCCCATCCTTGCCTTCCAGTGCAGGCGAAGTATGCATACAGCACTTGTAGCTTTCCCTCATCCTTGGTGACTGTGTTATCTCCTCATCCAGTGGATGGAGATTCTCTTCAGTCCTCCTTTGGTGTATTTGATAACAGTGAAGATGTGACAATTCTACCTATAACTGCACAGAAAACAGCCAGCTGACAGCATATTCATCTCTTGTGAGTTCTGTACAAATTGCCCACCACAGTCAGCCAGTTACTATTCCTGTTTTCAACAGAAATCCTAACACTTTGGCACTTCATCTCTGCGAGTGCTGGCTGTAAAACTAATATATAAGAGTGTATATATAATATAAGTGTGTATGTTTGTTGTTCCACCTCTGATTTAGAATACACGTCTGCCCTAGAATAAAATACTTCTCCTGAAAACTTTTGATGTAGTACAGCTGATAAACGTTTGTCTAGAAAAATCCTGGTCATGTCTCCAGATGTTTAGTCTTCCTGGGTATTCTAAGAATTAGAGAAATCATAATTTGTTAACTGAGCTTAGAAATGCTCGGAAAAAACTGTTGAGACCTTTTGGACAGCTCCAACCCAAACCCAGCATGCATGTAGCTATTCCAATGAACTACCACAATTCAGTGATTCAGATAAAGTCTATCAGCAAATTCAAAATTCATATGAACTAAAGTAAAATATGTAACTGTAAAATCCTGAGATAAGTCCTTAGCTACTGTAAGTCAATTTTATTGTATCGAGTTTAGTGGTCCACTCTTTATAGCTGCTGAGATCTAGCCAGGAGGTAAGACCAAAGCAGCGATCGGAGGTTATACCTTGTTTATAGTCAGAGCGGTTTACAGCTCAAACAGCTTGCTCATGAGTTGCAGAGTTTGCAATAAGCTAATTCCCAGATTGACTACAGGTTAGCAAAGCCAACGTTGCTTCAAGAAAAGCACAACAGTCAGCACTGCGCTCCCTAAAGTTTTTTTAGAGGTATCTAAAAAAACTCCTGCAACAACAGCCTACGTGTGGCAAGCTGACTATCTGACATTTCATAAAGGATCCTAAATAAAAACTTTGCCAGACCCTTAGTTTTGTTAGCATAGCAGTGCAAATTAAAACCGCTGCTCCTGTAGACTGAGTGCTTCAGTGCAGCACTTTAAGAGTTGAACTACTTGTTTAATGGGCTGTGAGATCTTTCCCATTTGCTCTTCACAGAAAAAGAATGCTTCGTGTTAAAATTTAAATAATAATAAAAAAACCCTTGTTCTAGTTAAATTTCTGGCTACATATTCAAAATTAGAAAATTATCATACAATACTATGGCTTTAGGAATGTATAAAGGTGAAGGACCCTGAGATTTCAGTAGAAACTGAGGAATAAAGTGGAATCTTCTCATTAGGTAATAAAACCTTGGCATCATTGGATGTCTTGTGGGTTTAATAGAAGGCAAACAGAATTTCTGGGAACTGAAGTGTAACTTCCATATAAATGAGGACAACACACCACCCGCTGACTTTTGAAGAAAGGCAGCAGGAGAGGGAAGAGTGAAAATCAGGAAAGTTCACAAGGAGCCATCCAGACTACCCAGCAAAACCACGGGGCTTTTTTAAACCCAGTGTTGTAAGATGTACACAATAAAGTAAGTCAACTGAAATAAATGCATGGTTAGGCTGGTTCCAGAATTTCTTTCTGCACTGGCCAATGTGACAGTGAACGTTCAGAAGGTTTCCCTCTCAGTAATCTTTAATATTTGCCCTATTAATATCTGTAGAAGGCAATATGGAGCATATGCCCAGATTAAATTAATGAGTGGCTTACTATACTCAGTTACATACAGTCACCAAACAATTCCTTGTTGCTGGAGTTTTACTTTATTCTCTGAAACAGCCTCAGCTCCCTTTGTGAACTCAGCCTGGTCCCACAATAGTATGTGCATCTCTCTACCCTTCCTCACCTTTCTCAGTATACCTTTTATAAAGCCTGATGTACACTACAGCTGTATCCCCATGCTCTTAGTCCGCCTTCTCCTGGGGTGCAGTCTCAACTGTTGTTGTTTTTCTCAGTTGTAGCTAATGGCTTGCTCATAGACACTCACTGATTACCTGGGAAGATAGTCCACATATACGATGAAAGATAAAATTGCTAGGTGGGCCAAACTTTTGCTTATCAGGTTCTAGTGGCACAAGAAAATGGGTTTAAAAACCTGCAGTAGGGGACTGGTCTTTTTATCTCTGTGGAAATCATAGGGGCAGAGCAGCTGCTAAACAGTTAACGTTGCGCAGGTCTTTTTAGTATATCCCGCTAAACTGTCAGCACATGTGGCTAAATATTTTGTTAGCACTGCAGATATCACTTGTGTTTTGTTCCCTAGTTAAATCTTTGCTCTCCTCTATCCTCATGTCCTCATTTCTTTGAAAAGGACTAAGAAAGGCAGTTCTTTAAAACTTAGTATTCACAAATTTCTGGCATAAAAATAGGTCCTTTCTGTTACTGAGTAAGGCCAGAGGATATAAAAAGCAGAGATGCTACAGTAGAAGCTGAATCAGTGGTTCTGCTGACTCAGCGAGGATATACTGGGTGAATGTTTCAATAGCTCTTACTAAACTTTATTTGAGATTTTTTTGGGGGGATGTATGTTACAATGAAGTAGTTGAGAATTACATGTAGGTCCTAATCTAGATCATGCTGGGAATAAAATGTCAGTTGTGATTTACTGGAGACTGAAGATCTTCTCTTTTCCTTGGAACCTCAAGTCTCCTGGGGGTTAGAAGGCTGCTTTCACAGACCAGGACACCATGTGGCTTGGAGTGCATTCTTCTGTGCTGTGGAGCCATTGGCTCCCACTGCCAAGCTGCACTGGAGGCATTAGTTGTGTAATAAGGTACGATGGGGTGTCTGCAGGGCCTGGCTTGGTGACAGCATGTGGAAGGGCAATGACTGACTCTGCTGGAAGTCGTCATGGAGATACTGTAATAGGGTCACTGTTGTGGTCTCATTTTCAAACACATGCTTTGAGACATCCATATGCACACGTACAATGATGACATCTGTCCTGGAGCTTCAGGGAAATGTCTTTTGCCATCTTGCCTGGTAACCTTTGGCAGTCCAGTGCAAAAGCAACAAACCATCGACACGTTCAGTGCTCTGATCTTAGGCAGGGACATCTTCTGGCCAGTGGTAAGGACACAGCAGGGCCAGCAGCCAGCATGGATGTCTTTCTGCTTTCACTTAGAGAAACTGGAGAAAGTTAGCGTTGACACAAAAGATTGGGAGCAGGTCTTTTCCTGAGAAGATATTTTAGACCAAATAAAGCTTTTATTGTGGCGCTTGTGTCTTTCTGAGACAGAATGTTTTCAAGGAAGTGACTGCACTTTAAACAAAAATTTATCATGGTGCCATGATACGTGTCTCCTAAATGAGCCAAATCCTCTAGAAATCTGACATATTTGCATATTGTATATAAATGGGCTTTGAATCAGCAGTGAAATGGACAGAATAGGTTAACCAGCCTTTCCTGTCTTAAAACTTCAGGTCATGACTAGATGTTTACCTAGTAAGTTCAGAAATGTGAAATGATGATAGATATCTCAAGTTATGTATATGCCATGTATTGGTTAGGTGCTGGATTCTCCTCTCTTGTTTTTTAATTGATCATTCAGAAAATCTCAAGTTTTGATGCAGATAAATAACTGAAATACCCTACGAACGTTGGCTACGTAAACACTAGCAAAGAACTCAACCCTGAGAGTAAATTGCATAACGTTGCAGCTGGCAAAATGGATGCATAAAGTAACTTGCGATAAGGCACTCATCAGTTTGGTGATACAGCCCACGAGTGTTCATTCTTTATTCAAACTGAAAGAACAATGCCAACTCTTTGTGTAGCTGTGTACTGCCAATGTCCTATATAATGACACGGGCTTGTTTTATATTGTGGATTTCTCTATCATTTGCTTTTCTCATTATCCTCATGTTGTCTGCCAATGACAGAGGCAGAGCCAACACTGAGACTGAAGATCAGATCTATCTCCCAATTCAGAGGTTTCTGTTGATTTCTTTTTAAAAAAAAAAAATATTATGTATTATTTACCACAGAGTTATGCAGCAGACCGGGAAAGAATGGAAGTGAGCAGGAAAGAGTTAAATTCCTTTTCCTGCTCTGGAAGACTATAGTAATCTAAAGTGATCTCATAGTGCCATAATGTTAATTTCCCCTCAAGTGCTTTCTGGCATCTGGCTCTATTCTCCCATGCAAAGCAGTTGTACAGGATAATTTCTCTCACCAGGATTTTTTTCCTGAAGTAAAAAAGGAAAATACGTGTTGTACATAGTATCTGCTCAGACATATTAGTGTATATAAATACATCAATAGACAGAAGAGCATTTCAGAGACAAGTGTAATTAAAACAACTAATGTTTCCAAAACTCAGGAATTGAAGAAATTTGATCTGTACTTGTACGTAGGACCTCGGTTCAGACTCCTTGTGCATAACTATGATGATTCACTCTTGGAGGACAATGCAAACAGCTCAGTTATTTAAAGGGCTCAGTGGACTGCTATCCTATCAAGATATAGGACTACATGTTGCAATCCCAGAGGAATAAAAGTCCACCAAGTACTTAAAGTCTACAGATGAAGGACTATACTTCAGTTAGGGCAAGTGTGAGCTAAAAATGTCTGTATGTAGGCACTTGGGAGATGTGTCAGCCCTAAAAGCTCAAAAATAGAAATAATTATGTAAATCTTTGCTCCAAACTAGAAAGTGGGTGAGCTAGAAAGGTTGTTAAGTATGGTCACATACCTCAGTAAATTAATTCAATCTCCTGTCAGATATTAGGGATCCCTTATGAAGGTGCTAAAAAGATAGATTGCTGAGAGGCAATTTGGGTCAGATCAACGTAGCATGTTCAGTGCCGGGAAAGTGCTGTGTAGAACTCTCTGTTCCAAATCTCTAAGCACCAGGGCAGGCAATTACAACCTCTGAAGAGCATCAAGAGCAGCGAGGTGTGGTTACTTCTCCAGACCTACTCACAATGAACAAAATGCTCACCTTTAAAGCAGCTCAGGTTGCACATGAAAAGAGACTGAGTAAATTGGAAAAGGGAAATGGAAGGACTGTGACATGATTTCCAGGTTTTTTTCTGTATTGGTGTAAATTTATTTCATGGTTTATGAACAAAGGCATACTTGTGGGACTTCTAGTGGTTCCCAACACAGAACATTAAATCTGAGATCAGTAGGAAAGAAAAAAAAGACAATGTTTTCTGCTTTATATGATTTGATCAACATTGCTGCCTTTGAGCAGATCTGACCATTGGGATCCAACGTACACAGTAATGACCAAGCAGTCTTATCAAGGAAAGGGTGAGTGAAGACATCTCTGGCATTTTATAGACATGGCTTTCAAAAGCTGCTTTCTACCTATCAGGTGTCTAGAACAAAGCTTTAGTCATGCTTTCCAGAAGGAATCTTTCAGGGGAATCACTCCAGTTTCTGAAAGCTAATAAAGAACTGTGTCCCGTGTAAGGCTCCCCAGAAAAAGGAATATGTTGATATACCAGAGCAAGTCCAGTGGAAGCCAAGGGAGTCAAGGGGAGCAGGTGTCTCACTAATGAAAATGTTGTAAAGCCCTTTATCTACGTGGAAGGACAGTATTTAAACCTAAAGTTTTGTCAAATGGGATACCATTTTGTCAGTCTCTGGGGCAGTGAAAGTCCATCCTATGCTGCCTCTCTTTGGGTCCTTCTCTCCTGTTAAGGACCTGGGAACCCTTCAGAGTGAATCCCATGGGCAGGTCATTCCCAAAAAAGGAATAAGTTCAGCTTATTTCTCCCTCTTATACCTCTTCTGATGACCATGAAAATAAGTTTTTATTTCTCAGTGTTACAAAGCAGCCTCCAGCTTTTAAGAAAGAGATGGGACTGAAAAATCCTTCACAAGGGAAAAACATTTCTGTTTTTTTAACTCTGTGATGAGTTGACCATACCTGGCCTTTGATGTCAACCAAGCCCTTCTCTCACTCACCGTCCTTTGCAGGACAAGAGAGAAAACATGTACAAGTGTGACTGTCTGAGGTAGGAGATTACTCACTAATTAGCATGATGGACAAAACCGGTTTGCCTGGGGAAGACTGACTGGTCCTCTGCAAGCTTCACCCCCGACTTTATTCTCTCCTGACTCATACACTGTCACTCTTCCTAAAGCTGCTAAAATGCTGCAAAGACATTGATCTTCTGTAAGAGGTATAGAGAGGAAAGGAGAGAGAAAGGATTGTCTTTCACCACGTCTGCATGGCAGAAAAAGCAGTTGTGCTGCAACCAGCTGTTCTCACTGCAATCTGGAACCCTGAGAAAGGAATGTGTTCTGCATACCAACATTTCTTCAGGGTACCTATAGGATTTGGGAAGCGATATCCAGCTGTCCTTTGTCAAATGGCACATGAGTCACGTAACATTAAAGGGATCCACCCATGACACAGGTAAGTCTGTACTGCCAAACCAATTTCCAATGTTCAGACCACAGCACGTTTGCTGCGCTGCAAAAGTGGTTATTCTTAGATGCAATGGGACAGATCTTGTAAGTGCATTTCATCATGAACTTGTCTCTCTATTAATTCCAGACAAATAGCATTACTTTTTACTGGTCTAATAAGTCATCATCATGAAGCTGGTAAGGGCATATCACTCAGAGCTGCCTCAAGTCAGAGGAGATGAAGTAGCAAACTCTGCACCATTAAGTGGAGGTGCTGGCAAACGCCTGCTGTTTAATTTGCTACAGTGGTGTCAAATAAACCAAGACCTCCTAGAAAGTATTACAAAATATTTAATGGAACCATCAGCTAAATGTTAAACAAAGTTTAATAGAAATGGATACGAGATGGATAGAAATGAGCTTTTTAATTTTCGGTTGTATAAACTAGAAGATTTAAATATAAATAATAAAAGAAGTCAACATCTCTTAATTTTACGATGCAAGTATTCTGAAAAATAAAGCTGCAAATGTTTTGATTTTTGTAAATAGCTTCTTTCTGCTGCAGATGAAGGCCAAGACAGTACTGACAAATTAGAAAAGAATTAAAAAAAAATCAAAAATGAAAATTTTTATTTCTTTTTATGCTTCCGAGCAGAAGCAATCCATGATTATTGTTCTATGGATGTAAAAACATGTAAAGGTGTCTGGAGACAAAACACAGCATAACATATCACTCAAATGTATTCCTTTCTGGAAAGTCTCACACGTAGTCTGTCCACGTCTGTTTTTGAAAGGTTTTTTTCCTTTTTTTTAACACCCTGTTTGCTCCTATTTTCTGTGCCTCTCACAGGTTACATCTATCAAGCTTTTAAAGTAGAAGCCCTAGACAGACTAAATTGGCCCTCCTGTTGATACAGATTAAATGTACAGCAGTATGAATTGCTTTGCTATAATCCTACTATATGCAGAACTAGAGGCTCGGAGCAGAGCAGCCTGTTTTCAGACTGGATCAGAAAACAGAATGTGAAAATTCTTCCTGAATTGTTAAATGTCCTAGGACTCCTCATTGGGAAACATGAGCAAGTGTGGTAGTCATTAAAATGCTAATTTGTTTTAATCATTACCACTACTGAAGTATTCACTAATTTTGTAATTTACCAACAATATGCTAGTGCTACGCTGGAAAGCAAGGCAGCTGGAGGGTATTCGAAGAAGTAGAAACTCTGACCTTTGCTTGACGGTGAAGGAGTGTCCAGGAGCAGTGAACAAGGTTATTCTGGCATCAGTTAGGATGGAGAAGAGGCAAAATGGCTTAATGACATTGTTTGTTCAAGTTTTAGGTTGCCATATTTTTTTGAAACAGTTTGCTGACTTCTCTGCTGGCTTAATTTTGCAGCAGGTATTTAGAGGCAGTGCTTCATGAGAAGGTATTGAAAGACATCATGCACCACAGATCATGTCAAGGAACTTGGAAAGCTGGAGTTGTATGGAAAGACACAGTAGACAATGAAGCAAGGATGCGAAGGAGTTTGAAAGTCAGAAATCAAATGAACAGAAAACAGTCAGAGATTAAACTGGTTAAGGGCTTGAAAAAATAGCCAAATAAAAAAGAACAGTTAAGAGTAAGAATCTAAAATGGAAAAAGGGGTGATAGCTAGTAGTGTTTCTGAATAAAATCTGCTCCTGAGAAGCCACTGGGCAGCTGGGTGTTAAATTAGAGCGTGTGGAAAGTTACGTATGCCATCATGACAATCAATAGGAAGAGATAAGACAAACCCTCTTCATTTCCTTTTCTTGCCCAAAGCAGTTTTGCCGTTTCCCACTCACTGCGTATTTTTCCTAATGGTTTGGCTCACGTGAGGTGAGATGAACCAAGATGATCACAAAGACGTTAGAGTCTGTTCTGTGTGATGCACAATGGAAACTTTTTTGGGGAGGGGGTGAAATCCAGGCAGTCTCCGTGTCTGCAATGGGAAGAGGAAATGCATCCCTTATGCTTTGCTATTTCTTGTTTATTTAGTCACCAGTCCTCTCCATTACATCTGTTCCAGCTACAGTCTAGCTGTGCAGAGGGTCAAAAAGCCAGAGCTGTGAAAAAGGGATTCCTGTCTCATTTTATTCTGTTCAAACCTGTGTACGTAACAGTATGTGATAGTCATCTTCTGAGGGAAAGCCTTAGTGGCCCAACTGCCTCCTCTTATTTTTCTGTCATTGATTTTAATTCATAAGAATTCATCTGTTGCAAATATACTTATTCAAGGATATAATCAATACACTTCTTGAATACCATTACATTTAGCACAATGAGGGAAGAAAATAGATTTGTGCCATGGGGGAGCCCCACAAGTTCCAGCAAAGAATGAGTGAATGTCAGCACCAAGTCTCACATCGTTCTAGTGAACACAACTACGTGTAGCTTGAGGCTTAGACCTGGACTAGTGGCTCAACAAGCTTGGTCCCTGGTAATGTTGTTTGTACTTTTCAGATTTATTCTGCTCTTCCTCCCCTTTTCCCTGAATGTAAAGTATCACCCTGAAAAGTTTGATTTATCCAAGATAACATCTAGAAGAATACCAGGAGGAACTCCACTGGGTATTCAGCAGTTTCAAAACCAAAATAACCGTTGTATTGGTGGATTTGCCTTAAATCCTTTTCCAAGTCTATTATATTTCAACCCTATTAAATTTCACTTAGGAATGTGATTCATGAGTTAATCATGTAAATAATAGCAGGCTAAGAACAAATAATTTGTCTTTTATTGTCACATCTTTGTTGTCTCTTTCTAAACTAAAGCTTAAGAATTTTCTCCCCATCCTTACACATCAATCCATGTCACTTACAATTTTCCTTTTTCAAGTCTGGGTAGTTTTATTGCTCATGGGCCATTTTCATGATAAGATGACTGCAGCTGAACAGAAGATTCCAAGTGAGAGTTCATCACCATTTTCTGTACTAGGAAAATAATAGATTTCATATTATTTTGTATCCTGTTCCTGTTCCCTTCATTGCACCCCTCTAAGTCTTTACAGTTCGTCTGTAATTCAGCAAGAGTGCTTTCAAATCATTTTGTCCAATGAGCATTGCTGTGCATTTCTCAGCAGTGAAGTTATCTCCTTTTACGCTACTGACTCACCTGCCTATGTGGGGTTTCTATGAAAATCTCAACCATTGATAGATTTTAGAGAGATAAAGTGTCATATTAAGCTGTATTTTCTCACCATAGCCTTTAATTAAGAGCTGACCAGTAAATAGTAATGAGTAACAGAGCTGTTCACATGCCAGTCCTTAGTACCCAGGAAGACTGGAGTTTTTGTGACTGTGCATCATCCTTATGTGAACTTTTAGAATTATTGGAACAAAATATGTGAAGCAAACAAGTTGAGTGTGTGTATGTGTACGCTTACACTTGCAGCGAGTGTCCCTGGCTCAAGTGACTCGAAACCCACCTGGATTTAAGTAAGCACCCTGCTCTAGCTGGCCTTTAGTGAAGCAGGAGGTTGAACTAGATCACCTCTGGAGGTCCTTGGTGACATAAACTCTTTTATAAAATAGAATCATATAGATTGGAATAGACCTTTGGAGTCCAACTGTAAACCATTTGGTCAAAGTGATTTCCCAAAACAAATTTAATATCAATTTTTGTTAGAAGGAGAAAGTTTGAGAGAAAGTGGAGGTTGAAACCAAAATGTTGTAGCTAACCACAATATCATTATTAGCTTTTCAATTAAAAGAATTTCTTTGTGCCACAGATTTTAATCTTTTTATCTGAGCATTTTGATTTCCGTAGAACTCTTCAAAATCTCAAAATCTACATGAAATCTGCAATTATTTTGTGCACAGTTCTCCTTTTTCATTCCAAACGATAACTGAAGTAGCCTGTAATAGTTTGTGACTTTCAGTGAAATTCTGGCTCCTGTTTGCCTGCAGCTGTTTTCCAGATCCTTTAAATCTGACAGGGACAACCAGCCTTAGTTATACAGGGGCAATTTTGCAAGTTTCTGCTGCTGGCTGAATTATTTAAAGAAATGTAAACTGGATGGAAAAGCTAAAAATAATTTTATCTGCAACTCACTTTCTAAAATTTTACTTTAATGGTTCGCTCTCATTATGTGCTCATTTATCACACACAAACTAGTGTTGTAGACACAATGCAAGGACAGTCTTCTAAGATTTTCCCAAAAAACCCAGCTTTGTAGGTCAGCTGTTTAGGCGGCCCCACAGTAATCTTTACTCACCATCCCACAGTGGTATGGGGGAGAGAGAGTCAGGAAAGCACAAGTGGTAGAACTCATTGTTTGAGATAAGACTTCTTGGTAAGTGAAGAACAACCGAAACAAGATAAAGCAAGAAGAAGCCATGAAGGACCCAATCACTCCATACGAGATGTCTTGTGGCCAGTCATCAATTCTGTCATCAGTTGCCAAGCAATGGCAATTCTGGCCAATATTGGGCAACTTTGAGAGAAATTATTTTTCCTGATTCGGGAAATCATCTTAGAAGAAGAAAACAAACAGAGTTAGGCAGTCACCTTGCGTTCAGCCCCAATTGTAGATCAGGGTATACTTACATTCTTGGGCAGAGTCTTGTGTGTGTGTGTGTATGATCACAACATCGCTATCACACGAACCTGCCATTCCATCACCCTATTTGAACAAACACGGTCACAAAGATGTGCAGAGGAATCACAGCGCAATTAGAAACAACATGTAGGTTCTGCAGAGGGAATTTACGGGAGGGAAACGCTTGCAATGAAGCTGGAACAGTTTGGGGTTTGTGACTTAGAGGTGGAAAGCCGTAGGAAAGGAGAAACTGAAACCAACTATCGTTGAAGAAAAATTCAAGGCAGTAAAGCAAAGGGTTTATTTAGATTTTGCAAGTAGTATATGCCTCTGCATTTAACAGTCAAGTGACTGCTCTTTCATAGTACTTCCCTGTGTTAAATACAGGAGTATGTTATGGAAATAGGATACCATGGACAGTTTTCATCTTTGCAGAGACCTCCAGAAGGAAAACTGGTCCTTGAGATAACGTGAACAGATAGCTGCCTGGAATCGTGTTGAAAGGATGTCCTGGCATGACACTGGTGGTGTTACCAGACAAAAGCAGAGCAAGTTGGCCTGTGTACAGGACTTGAGTTGAGGCAGGGACTCCTGTCCCAGATAGCTAGACAAAAGGAACTGACAGGGAAAATTCATGTAATCTTAACAAAAACCCCCTCAGTGCATGTATCATCCATAACTTGTGTCCTGTTTTTGCTGCACCGAAGGATTTGCTGTTGAGATGATGCTTGATTCCTCTGGATGCTGTTGATACTTGAACATAAAATGTGGCATGGATGCGACACACCAGTATGGATTAATGAAACCTATCCCAAGCCCTGTCTCACCAGTAGACTGCGTTTTGCTCTGTTCTCTAGGCTCAGCCGTATTATGATTGATTGTAATAATTTCACTTGAAGTGTGAATTCAAATTGGTATAAGTAAAGGTGTCACAATAATACTGTACAATAGACTTGAATATAGTGAAACAAGTAGAAGGTTTCCTTCTACTGCCACATGAGCAAGAAAGAAAAGTAATTTTATATCAACTTATGTAGAAAGAATAATAAATGAAAGAATGAAATCCAGCTCACAAATACCCTACTGAAATCAATGGCCTGGAGTTTAAAAGCCATTTACCTAGATTTAGTGGCTTCAACCTTCCTTTAAAACACTGATTCCTCACAGCAGATGTAGTCTGGGTACCACTGAGAGGAAAGATCACTTATTTCACAGTACACAGGCGGTCACTGGATGTCTGAGCTGGAGGGCAAGGAGTTGCTGAGAGCAAAGGGTTTTGTCCTAGGTCCATTTGTCCCCAGGTATTCAGCCATCCTGAGGAAGGCAAGCTACTTCCCCCAGCCCAAGACCAAGTCAGGAGAGGAGGCAGAACTAGGTACTAGCCATGGGAACTGGCTGTGTCATTAACAACGTTATGGCTTTACTACTTCTTTTGGTACGAGGTAAATGTTGGGCTTTTTGTGCTATTTTCCAAACACCGGGAAAAAGTCACAAAAGTGGTTTGCACATTCAGCAGCAGAAGTAAATAAGGAGTAAAAGGAGTAAATATCTCTTCTTTCACTGCATAAGTTAAAGGTGATTCATATGCATATGAGCAGGATCCAGGTATTTTCCCAGACGTAAGCCTTTTTCCCACCTCCCCAGTGACTAAAGTCCTATGAGTGCCATTGTCTGAACATAAAACATCATAAGCAGTTTCTCAATAATAAACCCCTCCCTATCTAATTTTGTGACGGCACCTGAACATCAACAAAACATAGCAGTGACGAAAATGGAACAATTTTATGTACTACAGTTATGGTTGCTTGTAAATTGCTGCTGTGAGTATCCTCTCTGGAACTTTGCACAGTTCCTCCCCTCCTTCCGTTTTAGAAAGTTAACCTTGCGTTTCTTAGGAGACAAAATCCAAGAGAAGGTGAAAATCCCAAACCTAATTAAATAGCGAGAGGATTTTAAAAATAGACATCTTTGCAATTACGTTCGCGGAGATGGTCACAGAGGCACTGCACTAACAGTAATAGACTCACCTTAAACTGCACATGCAGGTACCACTAATGTACACATTTCACATGCTCCATAGCACGAGATGGGGATTAGCCTAAATAGTGATAAGAGAACTTGAAGGAGGCTCCACAATTTGCAAGTAAGTCTCAGAAGTATTAATGAACCAATAGGTTAAAATTAGGTAGAACGTGGATCTTCATACGGACTAAGCTCTACTTTTGGGAATTCACTGGATTATAATTGAAGCCAAAAGACCCCATTTCACACATTATTAACATAATGTTACTCCTATGTATAAGAAACCAAAATAGGATTCTTGACAGTATTCTGTAGTGCAAAAGAAGTGTATTCACTGCATATCATAGACTCATAGAACGTTAGGGGTTGGAAAGGACTTCGAGGCATCATCTGGTTCTAACCTCTCTGCCAAAGCAGAGTCACATAGGTCAGGTCACACAGGAAGGCATTCAGACAGGTTTTGAAAGTCTCCAGAGGAGGAGAATCTCCACCCTTTCTCGGCTGCCTGTTCTAGTTCTCTGTCACACTCACAGTAAAGAAATTTCTCCTCATGTTGAGGTAGAACTTCTTATGTTCTAGGTTTCCCATTATTCCTTTTCCTATTAGTGGGCATCACTGAAAAGAGACTGGACTCCCTCTTGAGACCCACCTCTCAGATATTTACAGACATTGGTAAGACCCCTTCTCATTGATAGGTTATTGATAAGATCATTTTAAAGGTCTCTTTCAACTCAAGGTATTCTACATTTCTAAGGTTCTATGGAATTCTCTTTGGAAGATTTGAGATCACAGGAGTCCCCAGTAGTTCAGTTAATTCTACTGCATGAAGGTGACAATACTAAAACCTGTTGCTGCTTTAAGCAGCTGTACTCATGAGAAATTAAAACATCCTTTAAATTTGACTCAGTATATTAATAAAATTCCCCATCTCTTAGGGGTTTTTTTTTCAGCAGTAATTCCTAGGTTTTTCCTAAATTACGTGTGTTGGTGTTACTCAAGTTTCTGCATCTGAAGATGTGCAGTTAAACTAAATATCCCTCTCTGTGTTTCTTACCTATAGAGTCTGATCTGGCAGAGACACTTCAGTGGCTAACTGAAGTCTCCACCGTGATGGGATGTGGTAAGTCCAGGAATTGATTTATCTTTTAACCTGAAAAACTTTTAAGGAACGTAATGTCCAACCCATAGCCTCTCAGGGTACCACTGCATCCAAGAGGCAAGACCAAATGGCACAGAGCAACTATGATGCTAGAGGATAATTCTCTCTAGAGCAGACTGGTCTTATGCATACCTGTTGCTGCTTGGCTTTGCTCTCTAAAGTGCAGTTATTGGTTTTGTAGATTAATAGGAATCTGTGTTGCAATACTTCCGAATGGTGCTTTCATAACCCAATGCTGAGAGAAGCTCTACACCCTGGGATATGGCAGGGTGATTCTGTAGGTGTTTGAGGGTGACACACTGTTAGGAGAGCACTGGAAAACTGCATGAAACAGAACAGCCCAGCCTGTAATGCCATTTACACAGAATTTTGCCTGAAGATGGACTCTGGGCAAAGATGAAGTTGTGTATTTCAGCTCTGGGAGTTCTAACCTAGATGAACAAGTAATTATTTAGGAAGAAATCCACTCTACAAGAACTATGGCAGAAACTCTTCAAAGGGGAATTTTCTGTCTACTTGGGTCTTTTGTCCTTAGATAACCTCTGTCCAGAGCAAGGAAGTAAACTGCCTGAGTACAAGGGAGTGATAGTGAATAACAGAAAAAACAATGGGTGAATGTTCTCTCTGGAAGGGAGAATAAAAGGAACTGGAAAATGACTCTTCTCATAATATTTTTTAGATTTTGGATATTCTTGCTTTGTAAAGGAATTTTGCAAAAATAAAGTCTGCTGTTTATCCAGGTTTTTTTTTGTCACCTTTGTCAGGGAGGCAGAGAGACACTGCTCAGCCCCTCTAGGAATGACATTAGGATCTGCCTCCCCAGCTACCTTGAAACCTCATGGCAGAGAACTAAACAAATTCTGTAGCCCTTAAATTCTTACAGGGTCTTGAATAAGGCTGACTGTTAATGAATAGGATCACAGACTCTGGACAAACACCCTGTATAATCCTTTTCACTTAAACAAAATAGAAAAATATCACTAATGAGGTGCCAAATCAAGGCAGCAAGTGCTCATATACATTCCAGGCAGCTGATTATCTCTCATCAAGATGGCTAAGTGATACAGTCCTCATAATGAACTAATGGATTTGCAGGTCCAGTTAACACCAAAGTTCAACCTTGGACAAGTTAAAGTTAATCAAGTACAAAAAGGATTAAATTAGTACATTTAAATTCAACTGACAGAGACATTAGAGCTGTGCTGTACTCCCTTATTTTCTCCTTTGGTGTTAAGTGTTGGGAAGAGAGTGGCAGCTGAAGTATCCCACCCTTTGGGGACTTCATGCTTCAGTTCCTTACCACCCATGCATATGGAGTCACTAATGGCAGAGCAGCTACCCATCAGGGAATGCAATTCCACGTAGACATTTTCACCAAAATGGATTATTTCAGCCTCGTTGGTCACAGATTCTGTAGTTTTCTAGTGATTCATCTTACTATTAATAATGTCAGAGAATTTTAGGCCCTTGAATTAAATAATGATAAATAGGAGCCACTGAGCGAGCTCGGCAGAGGCAGTGCTGTTTATTTCAGTGTGAAGCTCTGTCAGGCCTGATAAATCGGATCCCTGAAATAGTTTATAAAGTATTGAATTGATGTGGCGGGTGGTGAGGGAGAGAATTAATGTTACGAAATGGGCTTGCAACCTAGATGTGATGAAAGCTGAGGAAAGCCTTTTATATAAATTCTGTGTCTGCGTAGGAAATGCTTGCAGTGAAAGGTGAGAGAGTTGCACGGGGAAATAATGTTCTTCTGCAGTCTCTGGGGCTACAGGTCAGGGAGAGGGGCACTCTGCAGACCCCAGTGGTGCTGGAGCATTGTGGCACTGCATGGGAGCTCTGCTGAGCAGAAGGGTGGTCACAGGCTGCTCATGTTGAACAACACACACTAAGGACAATCTGCACAAAAAAACCCACAGAAAACCTGCTTAAAGATGTAGAAAAAACTTTCAAGTTCCACATGGGTATCTGTTGGAGAGGAATAGACCCTTGATGTTGCTTTGAGTCGTGCAGACACTGCTGCCAATCTGGCTGAATTAATAGTTTCATCTTCAGATCTCTTCATAAGAATTCCTTAGAAAATGCATGCTAAAACTATCTCCCATCTAGTTCATACTTCTAGGCAAGTGCTTTGAAATTGCATTAGGCAGGATTGCTAAGAACAGTGGCCAGTGACATAAAGCAGGCTGAGCTGTAACCAGCTGGATAGAGCGGTGGATGTGGTCTATCTTGATTTCAGGAAGGCATTTGACAGAGTCACCCACAGCATTCTCACAGCCAAACTGAGGCAGCGTGGTCTAGATGATTGGGTAGTGAGGTGGATCGTGAACTGGCTGCAGAGCCAGAGAGTGGTGGTCAAAGGGACAGAATCTAGTTGGAGGGCTGTATCTAGTGGAGTTCCCCAAGGGTTGGTACTGGGACCAGTCCTGTTCAATCTGTTCATTAATGACTTGAATGAGGGATTAGAGTGCACTGTCAGCAAGTTTGCTGATGACACAAAGCTGGGTGGTGTTGCCGACACCCCAGCAGACTGTGCTGCCATTC
>JAOXOE010000506.1:12888540-12904392 GCA_028565055.1 Phoeniculus purpureus | reverse complement strand
AAGGCTGTCAGGTTGGTCAAGGATGACTTCACTTTGACTTTCCTTAATGACCCTCTTGTCCTTGCTGTGCCTGGAGACAGCATCAAGGACAAATTGTTCCATCACCTTTTCTGGAATGGAGGTGAGGCTGACCGGTCTATACTTACCTGGGTCCCCCTTCTTGCCCTTTTTGAAGATTGGAGTGACATTTGCTATACTCCGGTCCCTAAGCACCTCTCCTGATCCCCACGGCTTACCAAAGGAGATAGCAAGTGCCCTAGCAATGTCTTCTGCCATCTCACTTAGCACTCGCAGGTGCATCCCATCAGGGCCCATGACTTTCCAGATTGCTTTATTGCTCTCTAATGCAGTCCTCATCAACCAGGGCAAACTCCTCCTTTGTCCCAACTTCCTCTGGGGCCTCAGTGGTCAGAATACTCTCAGAAGTATTAATTTCTTTGCTGTATGCTGAACTATGCAGTGTGCGTGTTGTTTGCCTTTTGTCTCAAAACTGAAATAACACAAACGTCCAGCAGAGGGACCCCTCATACCACGTAATGGACATTTCGAGTTTGACTCTTTTGTTCCCGGGAGAGCCATTTGTTCTCAAATTGTTGGCTTCTCAGTCCGCATACAATGTAAAGTGTATAGTATTTAGCTTCAGGGTAACATTAACGTGTGGGAGAGGTGCTCAGTGTTTTCCCTTGTCTTAGGAGAAATCGTAAATAACAGAAAACAAAGGGTCTTGTACTAGGGAAATATAATTCATAGCATTAACAAATTCTCAAAGAAAAGCTCTAAGTTCTATAAATAAAGCTCAAAACCTGCTTCTTTTTTCCATGTTTTTATGTTTGAAAACTCAAACCTGAATTTTGAGTATTAGTTTCAAAAGAAGGCTCTAAGAGTGTTTATTGGTCGCATCTCTTTCAGCTGTGATAAAATCAATGTTTGGGTTTAGCTCTACAATGAGTCAAGTGGTCTAGGTGACAATGTATTCCCATAGCTTTACTGAGCATATTTAAAGTATTTGCATATACTATTTCAAAACTTTTTTAATCAGATCAAATTAAAGCCTATGGAGACACTAAAGGAATTGCCATTAACTTAATGCCATTACAAACCAGACATGCTTACAATGCAAATAACCTCACAGTATGCACTTCAGCTATACATGCACTGCAAAAGAAACTCCCTGCCTAAATTCTTTCTCTGTGCCGTTCTTACAAGTAGGATTCTCAATTTCAAAGAAATCATTAAAAAGAAAATCTACAGTCTGTTAGATGCTGTGAAATGAAGAAATTATTAATCCAGGAGTAGCTGGCTGATTTAGGCATTCAAAGAAACATGAGCTGGTGCTTTTCACCTACTGAGATGTTTTTCTGTATCTGGCACTGTGGTTTTGCTTATTCTTTTGCATTCTGTGTCAAAAACTGTGAAAAAGTTCTAGCCATAGTGCATGATACAGCAACAAAGAATAAAATGTGAACTAAGATGTTATTGTATTTTGTATAGAATTATCTGAGAAAATACAGCAGGAAAAGGATTGACAAAGCCATGAGTTCCATCCCACTGTGCCAACTCAGGCTTGACTCCATTAGAACTATTCCTTTGTACTTGATTGTTTAACTTGTGACTAAAGTTTTTAACTTTAGTCCACATCTAGTTCCAATCTCAGCTATTCTTTTCGCATGGAAGTTTCTCTTACACTCTGAAGTAAATCCCCCTTCATTCAGTTTTATATTAGATTTAATAACCCACCAGCCTGTTATTCTGTTGCTAGATTAGTACTGCTATTTAGATTGTTGGTGTGAAAGTAGCCACACTGATGCTGTGAAAGGAAGGCTTAGCTCCTGTAATTTTTGACAAAAGACTTAAGTAGCAGAGAGTTGTATCAAGACACACAAGAAAAGATAGTGGATTCTCCTGTGTTGATACAATTGAATTTCAATTCCCAGCCTGGCATCTAAAGAAAGAGGGTTTATGCAATCGTTGTACCTCTTTGTCACAAAATCTTGTAAAGCAAAAAAGAACCATGCCTTGTAAATAAAGCTGAGAATTTGTTATTGGTATGACTGGTATCTCAACAGCACAATAGAAAGAATTGCTGTATCTAATTAATGCAGTGAAAAGGAAGAAAATAAGGAAAAGCATATTACTACGAATACGTTTCAGTAGTAAAAATATGTTGTAAGCTGTTATGCATGCACATTCAATGCCCTTCTGGATCTTGGATCCATGGGTTCAGTCTTCCTCATAAGAAGGAAGGGAGCTGGGGATGGCAGGAAGGTCAATGTCATGAGTGCTTCCCTGAAAGGTATGATGTTGATGGTGGGATTTTTTTCTCCTTTACTAGGGAAGCTTTACTAGCAAGATGGAGACTGACTGCACGGCTGCGTCAGCAGGGCTGCCCCCCCACACTCTGCACATGGCTGAGGGGGTTTTCCAGGACCCTCTCCTCTTCTCTTTCTCTCAGCTCCAGGAGGAAGAAAGTGGAATTCCTGACCTCACCGCGATGCTGAAGGTCTGCTCCGTGGAGGGGTGGTGATAGATCTGCACCAAAGTCTTGCTTCTCTGGTTCATGGCATCAGGTCTGGGGTGGGGCCAGGGTTTTCCCTGCCATGCTGGGGTCGGACCACGCAGGGCTGTCCTCCTCCACCCTGCGGGAGCGGAGCGGACCCAGTGAGACCCCGACAGGGAAAATGGGGAAGGGAACTGCTGGAAGCCATCAACCCCCCACCACCTTAGGAAGGGGGGTGGGGGTTAGCACAGGGCTACAGCCCCTGTGCAGTGCTGAAAGCCCTCAGCAAAAAGAGGCAGGACCAAGATCACTGTCCCTTTATATGCTCACCGAGCAACACCCCTTAGGGGCAGGTACTTGAGACAGTGTCACCCCCCCTCGCCCCGGACAGGTCACCTGGGGAGAGGGTGGTCCTCTCAAAGTAACAGAACTTTTTCTTTTCTTCATGGAAGCACAAATCTGTACATCTGAAAATTGTGGTAATTTTCAAGCTGCAACACTCTGTGACCCTGAAAACCAGTTCTGTCCTGTTCCATAAGTCCAGTTTCTTTGACTGATAAGTTGTCTACATCCCCGAGGTCTTTCTTAGAAGAAAGATGTAGCCACCCCGTGGCTTCTATCTTATCACCCCTGTGACTGTATTACTGTGCACTGTATCTTGTGTTCCCAGTCCTATCATAACATCCCTGTGCTGCTCTAGTGGTACATCATTATTCTGGAGTGGTAAATATTTCACTATACACAGAGGAATTGCTTGTTTACATGAAGAAAGTCTGTGGTTGTACTATCAAAAGATAAGCTAATTAGGCATAGCAACTTGTTCAGGGTATGAAAATTGCCATTACATCTAAACAAGCTAAAAGAAAAGCCCAGGCAGGCCAGGTACAAACAAAGCCTGCTGAGCCTCAGTCCTTGAGAAGCTGGTTCAAGGTCTGTAGCCTGTTACTGGCAATGACAGAGATATATTAATGGGGCTGCTGGGCTACAAGGACCTTCCCTTACTAGTTTTGGAATGTCAACTTGAAGGTTAGAAATTCAGAAACATGGTGGGAGAGAGTAGTACCAGTAATAACCAGCGAGAAAGGGATCATACAGGAGGCACAGAATAATGTGCCCTTGGCCTGCCAGGTGACCACTCAGCCCACATGTGCTTGCCAGGCATTGTATATCTGCATAACCAGGGATGCACAGGAGAAAGCAAGTTCTTTGTGTAGATGTCAGTATAGCTTGAGACAACATGTTACTTGAGCTACTGCCATGAGAAGGTGACATGGCAAACCAGTCACATCAACAAGATACTGGGCTGTAATGGCTTTCTTTGCAAGCACGTATAGTGTGAGACTGAGACTCAGGTCACCTCCTATGGAAGAAACACAATGGTATCTTTTAAAAATGTGTTTTTACAGAGAATCTCTTTCAGTTCTTTGTTGCTTGCCTCTGGAGTGGCTACATCAGCCATACTAAATACAGTTTAAGGTGCTGATTGCAGCAGTGTCTGATTGCTTCATCATCATCAACAGACTTTTTTTTTTAAACATAATTCCTGTGATAGAGAGAAATGCTATTATTCTGATTTTAGGGGTGGGTGTCTTAATCATGGCTTCTCAAACGTACTGCAGGAGTGTGACTAGCTGCTGTTCTAACGAAAACATACCTACAGAGTTTTGAGCTGTCAAAGTCTGACAGAACCCGGATTCCACATCCTATCCCATTCTACAACATTCTACCCCTTTTTGTACACCCCGCTAAACCTCTTCTTCCCTCCTTGTCCCCCAGTTCTGTCTCCATAAGTTATTTTCAGAAGATCTGTACTTCATGGGCTTTCTCCTTCCCTTGATAGCATGGGTGCTGTTATACAGCTGCATTCAAAAGGTGACAGAAATCTGTTCTTGTGTAATGGACATAATGTGACTTGGCACATTCCTAACTCTTGTTCTCAAGACTATGCAAAAAAGACTGTTCAGTTACAACAGCAGTCCTTCTACATGGACATTAATTTTTTTCCTTTTCAAGTCACTGATTGTGTTTTGTAAAGCAAAATTTTCTTAATATCTTTTAGGTTTTTTCTTCAGTATTAGCTGAAATTAGCTTTAAATGATTATCAGAGGACCACAACATTGACAGATGAAGTGACAAATAGTACAGTCGCATGAGCTTCATTTTCTGAAGTAAGGAAGAAATGAATTATTCTTTTTAAAAATTAGCAGAATCCCCAAGCAATTAAAAAATAAAAATGAAAAAAACCAAACTAACCCAAGGAATATCCATAGGAAAAGAGCAAAGTTTTTTACAGCCCTTTAACTAGCACACCTTGCACTGTACTGTACATAGAATGATTATGAAGGTAACTGATGTTTGTCCTGCTAAAATTATGTTGTGAATCCTCCTTAATGGAAGTTGAACTTCTATAAATTAGTAGACTCGTTAAGAAGCAAAATGTTTCCTAAATTCGTAAGCTCTATTTTCCCCTCAATACTTCGAGCTCTCATAGAATCACACCCTTGAGCATACAAAACTTAGATACTTCAACTGGAATTTGAAAGTACTTGCCTCTTACAAGTGTTCTTACCCCCTTTCAGTTCCAATGGCATTTGTGTTTTACAGAGCTTTGAAACTTCGCTGTTCCAGCAAGCACAGGAAAATACTGACTCTATAAAATTCCTGTACAAGTACACAAAGAAAGAGGAAAGGTCAACAAGACAGAACTATATTACCTAAAGGCAAGTCAGATTTCCAGAGACATTCTATCTCTTTCTTACATCCACTCATCCACATATCCATTCATCATAGGCTTTGTATTTCTCAACTACACTATGAAGAAGCACCGTGATCCAAGGAACCTCAGTATGGTGATTGAAAACTCCTGCTAGACTAAATATTCTTTAACATTCAAGTAGTCATAATATGTATGACTACTAAGGGGTCTGCAGTATTCAAGTATATTTTGCAAATCACATATTGCTATTGAAAATTATTTCATACAGTTGAAATCTTCTGCTAGGGAAAAGATATTAATTTCCAGATTATTTTTATTTTCTAAAGGAAAAAAAATGTAAATTTAATAATTTGCTTTGACTTTATTGATGGAATCCAGAATATTTTAAAGCTTGTTAAACTGAATCAGTACATTTAGTTATGAGTTAATTAGAGAAAACAATTGCAAAATACATTAATCAATTACATCGTTCTGTCAGCAAAGTTCTTTTGTGCAGCTCTAAAAGTATGCTTCCGGGTGGGAATAATGGGGTAGTGCTCACAGGTCTAATTCTGAGATACATGATGCTCAATAAAAGATGCGCATAAGCGTAGGAAACAGTGAGACGTGGAAGTTCCAACTATAAAAATTATGATGAAAGGTGGTTACATTTTGATATGATAAACTGACCTATAAGGAGAGAAAAATGTTAAATTACAGTGTGGTGGTTAAAGACTTTAATCAATGAAGCCGTGTTATCTTCACCTGAAGTCTCAATCTCAGATGCGGACTGCAATGAGAGTGTAAGCACCACTGAAGATGAGCGTAACGCAGCATCCACCGATTTCCACGTTTGGTGTCTGGGATGCGTGTGGGCACTAGAGGGAAGCACCCGACCGTCCTATGGCAGCAGCTTCTGGCGCTAAGGAGAGCCCCAGCACAGCCGCTGCACTTTCTCATTTCACGGCAGCATTACATCTTTGCAGGGAGAAAACACAATTAGTGGACTAAGGAAATTAATGTAGGTTACGAGGCTAATTCTTCCTGTAATGGTTATAGATAGACTCAAAGACGTCAGTTAGTGTTACGGATCATGGACAACCAAGCAAATTATACGTTAAACTGTGTAAGCAGGTAGTGCTTATACATCACGGCTTCCTCTTCTCTTCCTTTCTACTGCGATTGATGTTTCCTAATGTAAACCTTCAGTACAACTACAAGGGAAAAATCTTTAGAGTCTGATCCACTAAGTTTTTACTTCTGGCCTGACGTGGGAAAGGAAAGTCTTGCCTAAAGAAGCTTTTTTACTTTGCACCCGAGTTAATGACTACAACACATTGGATGTCATGCACAATTCATGAGGGCTGATTTAGCATTAATGCAGGTGCACAGAATGGCCGGAGCTGTTCACCTGCTCTCCGTGATGGAAGCAAAATGCTGCCATGATTTCTAACAGGGACAAACCAAAGGAATGAATCAGGAAGATAAAATACATAAAGTATGCATAAACGTGCCTGAAAATGCTTTGTAATGATTTGTACATAGCTATCTAGCTGAAAGCCTTTCTCTAGTGGCAGGCTAATCTTTTTTCAATGCTAAAACAAGGCTAGAATGTCATCCTGTTGGCAGCCCTCTGAAGCAAATGAGAGCTTTACCCTTCTGCCAGTGGAATCATTGGCAGGCAGTCGCGTGCACAATATGCTGCTTCAAACGCAATCACAGACGTGTGCATTTGACTTAACTGGGTAAAGCTCTTCACGTGATGGATCGCTGCTTAACTTATAATTGCGTGACAGCTTGACATTTCGGTAATTTTCTTGTAGTATGTAGAAATACATTCTAGAAAAGTAAGATTTTTTTTGTTAATCCCATGCTTATGGAAAACAGATTTTAGTCATTGATTCCAGTAGCCTTCAAAACGGCTGTCAAACTGGTTTTCTTTTAAAGAGATATTTTTAATCGTTTTATTGCACTTATAGGATTGAAATGATTTTGTTCCAGTACGAATCGATATTCACCATTCCTGTGTAAAGTGCTTAGTCACCATTTCCTGATTCCTTGTGTGTTAATGCTACAGTGTAGATACAGAATGAATTCAGCTGGTGAAATACTGGGCTCACTGACGAAGGGATGCCGTACTGTAATGACACTATAATCATCTTTATTTCATTTTTTATTGTGCAATATTGCTGCATTTGCTTGCATGGACATTGAACTTCACTGAGATCACCCAGTGACACATGGCTCGTTACCATGGCTGACTCCTGTTAAATAAGAATTTATAGCGCATTCAAGTAGTTGAAATGATTTTTGCCTTGAGTGTGGAACATTACAGTTGTTGACAGGTTTCTTCTGCCACCATGCTTCTTTTTGGTAACCTTTCTGAGTGCTTTTCTGAGTAACTTTTCTTTATAACCTTCTCTAGTATTAAGAGAAGGGTCTTGAGAAACCTTATAGCAAACCTTTCAATAATTAAAAGGGGACTTATATGAAAGAGGGTGAGGAACTGAAATGATAGGATGAGGGATAATCACTTAAACTAAGTTTAAATTAGATAGAAAGAGAAATTTTTCAGTCTGAGGGTGATGTGACTCTGGAACAGGTGCCCAGCGAAGCTGTGGATGCTCCCTCCATGGAAGGAAGTGTCAAGGCTGTGTTGGATGGGGCTATGAGCATCCTGTTCTGGTGAGAGATGTTCCTGCCATGGGCAGGTGTTGGAATGGTGCTATGCTTCTATGAATATATTCGAGTTCTGAATTATTAACAATGTAAATTGGTTTAGTGATACGAAACTGTAGGGAGTTTTGAAAATTCACTAAATACTCCTCTTCTGTTTTGCTCTATAATAAAACTGCTTTCCCTTTTATTCAGGGATTTTACCTTGGGGATTAATTTGGCATTTGATTTGATTTATAAATCATAGAATGACAGATATTAGGGATTGGAGGGGACCTCAAAAGATTGTCTAGTCCAATCCCCCTGCCAGAGCAGGATCATAAATGTAGAAGCATTCTCATAAAGTGTTGCAGAAATAAAACAAGCAATACATGCTTATTCAGTGATCCTCAGACAATCCTTTTGTCTTTTATATTTGTAATAACCAATTTCAGTTAAGCCTCCTAAATTTAATAATTAATATTTTCTTTACTTTCTTGGAAGTGATTTAAAAATAAACTTCTCTAAATCCTTTTTAAGGTATTTAATCTCTTTACTAAGATATTATTTTAAATGCCGCTTTTTTGGCTAGGACATGACTAAGATTAATATGGAATTCTCCAAATTTTACTTTCAATAGGTTCCAGTGTGTTCTGTTACTGATGATAGGATCACACTACACTTCCAGTCTTCATAGCACAGGAGGACAGGAAGAATGTACACCGAGCAATCTAAATTTGCTGTCAGCTGAGCCTATCAGTTGCAACCTGAAGTTGCCTTTATCTGCCTCCTGACCAACAAGTAAGTAGTGACTAAATTAAGCTTCTATTGTAAAAGGTTATGGTGCAGTCTGAAGTGACCTCTTTTTTCCCACTGTGGGTTTGGTTGGTTTTTTTAAAATAAATCTAGAAATCCACTTCAGCATATGCTTTTTCAAGTGTAACTTTAGGTAAGGTTTTTATGTTATTCCTTTGTCTGTTATCCTCACATAACCTGCCCACTAAATTTATAATCACTGTCACCTCCCAATACAACTGGGGAGATACCACGATGCATTGAGTTTTTCTTTTGTACCCCCCTGAGGAATAATTTGCTTAGTTTTTCTTTGTTTTATTAAATTCCATGGCCTGTTCACATTTGGCTAAGAAACTTTTCTAGCCTTAGATGATGCCGGTGATGGTTAGATTTCATTATTAACGACACTTACGGTCTTATGCCTGGAGGCACATCAGGTACCAAACGCCTGTTACATCCTGTGTGCAAATTGACAGTCCTTGTTTAAAGGCTGAGCAGTAACTATGCAAAACTGACAGAATGAGAGGCAGAGCACAGGTATGAGAAGATGAAAGGTGGGAGTAACTGCAAGTAAATGTAGCTGTCTGGAAAGTACAGATATTGCCTAATAAACATGATCAAAGGAGTAATGAAGTCTAAAATAGCATTTTCATTTCTTTTCTTAGAGCATTTAGACTACTAGAGCCATACAGCAAGTTAGCAGGGGAGCCAAGAGTAGATTCCACAAATAGGAGTCCTCTTGCTTAGACGTGTGTAACACAGACAGCTATTCCTGAGCATCTCTTTATAACTGTTGTAGAGAATAGTCCTTTTTAAGATTCAATCCATGTGATGTACTCTACAATGTCTGTTTTAGAGTCAGAGGAATTCTGTCTTAGATTTCATAGTCTATAGTGAGTAGATTTCTACTGATTATACGTGGAGACTGGGGTGACCCAGATAAAGAGAAGGCCTCTGCATTTAGCTGGATGAATCCCACCCTAAATCTTTTAGTCAAAGGAACAGAGCTTTTCTCTCTCAACCATGAAATCATTCTGAGTAAGAAGATAAAGCATATCTAAGTAACTGCTGTGCATTCCAGAATAAGTTCAAATATACCTTTTCTTCTTAAATTAGTTATGCCAAATATGCCTGCTTTGAAATTCTGGAGATACCTGACTCAACCAACTGCTTTGTGTACTGTCATCAATACTGTTCAGTATTTTACTACCCTATTATCCCAGACCAGGCATAGGATTTCAGGGTGGACCATCACACAGGTGCATTATTTGCAGTGCAACGTTCTAGTATTTGCATATAAACTACCCTAATATAACAATGTGTAGTGAAGGAGGTCCAAAAATATCAGACATATGCATAGGTTACTGATTTTTATAAAAATCCCTTCAACCAGAGAAGAGTTCCAGGGATTCTAACTTGTAATTTGTATTCCCATTATATTTAATAACTCTTTATACAATCCATCTAGGTCAGTTTAAATGAATGCCTTGTTGCTACTTAGATGATTATGGGTTGGAATTCATTTAATGTGCCCAATGATTCATGCTTAATTTATTGAATTTAATGCAGTATCTAAGTGACCTATGCCTGTGTAGTACTTTGAATGCATGCACAATGACATACACAGCCCTCTGCAGCATTTTGCTTAAGTAATCAGCTTATCAATGGGTTAGAGTTTGAGATATTGTGTCAGTCTTTATGTCACTGTTTAATTTAATGCTACTTGCAGTAATGAGTCTGTCTGGGTTGACTGGCTACCTCTCAGCATCTCCATGGCTTTTATGCCAGCAATAACGGTTCAAGATGCATCCAGTTCTGTGATTTGTTACACGGGCATATGGCATGATGCATTGACTTGTGTCTGCATCTCGCTGTAGTTTCGTGTTGGAAAACGAATTAATGAGTGCCCTTTGCTTACAGCTGGAGGTATGAATCTTCCTTCACTACCTTCCTTCAATACCAATGGCATTTACAGGTAATAATAGCTTTTGTAGAAATTATATTTGTGTCTGATGAAGTTCAGTAGGGTTTTTCTGTATGATTGCTCGAGTCCTTTTAGTGAAGTCTTTGTTAGTGTGAAAGCATGGAGACAGCCTCAGAGAAATTTGACTTCTCTTAAAATCAGAGGTTCAGGTAGTTACTTTGGGCATACCTATAATCCTATGAGTTTATCCTGAGATAAATGAGTTAATTTAGTTAATGTGCTAGTGAGCTTGAACAAAAACAGAACAAGGATGGTTTGAAAACCACTTATGAACTGCAGGTAAAAAACCAAAACTAACTCGATTTGGGGAAAACCAGCAAGACACGTTTAATTCACCCCACATAAAACCGCCCAACAAAGACATACAGAGATTATTTATATATTCTTACGTAACTGCTCCAAACTGCTATCTCTAACCCCTCAAGTGGAAGAGACTTGCAGCAGTCCTTGCTCCTTGTAGAAACACGCACATGTTTCTCAGCATCAGCAGGCTTTTTGAAATGCAGTTGTCGGTTCTCTGTGCGTCCAAGCCAGTCCTCCATTTCCAGCATGCCAATTCATACGACCATGGGTGAGGGAAGAGCTCTGTCCATTTCAGCAGAAATGGAAGTCAGATGAAGCCTTCCTTCCATTGATCCTTGAGGTACCACTCCTTCTGTGCGTTCACTGCATTCCTAGGGCAAGACGGCTGCTGTGCCTAGCACAGTGAGATGCTTTCCTCTCCAAACAAAAAATGAAGGTACAGTGAAGAAGAAGGAGGAGCCAGAAACCTGAAGCTCCAAACCCCTTGTTCCTGTTTGCAGAGCTGAAAAGATTTAGCAAGTTGCCATAATCATTTCACAATGACTCGGGCCAAGAAACATCAAATTGGCTACCTATTCTGTCTTCTGTGCCTGATAAAAGACCATGCTTTCAGTGATCATGACAATACTGAATACTAGCAAGATAGGGGAAATGAAATTATTGAGGATAAAATTACATTATCGTAATGAAATCCACATTTTTCTACAATGTTTTTTGTCTGAAACACATTCCTTTTCTATCTCTAAACCACCGTACCAAAGCTGATGCGTGACATCTGGTAAAGGTGAAATTCATTCTTATCACCCATTTCAAGAGTTTTTTCTTTCTTTCTTCTGTCTACATGACCAAATTCTCCTTCTTGTATTCACCCAATCCTGTGATTTTTCATTATATTAATTTCCCTGGGTTTTAAGAAGTCCTTGTGATAGGATAACTGAGAAGGAGGATCTCACTGTAATCAGCATTATTTCTGACTTGTGTTGAAGTGCTTCAGAAAAAAAAGTTCAGAAACAAGTGGTCTATAAGATTTTGTATTTTCCCCTGGTAAATATTTGGATTCTAAACAGTGAAACACAGTTTGTGTACTTTTTCTTGTCAAATAGTTCCCGAGTAAGCATCAGTGTGCACAGTAGTGAGAACTGAGATATGCTCCTTCTAGTTTCCTGTTAGCAAATAGACTCCAAACCCCCAAGGAGCAATGTTAATCCCATACTTGGATTTATACAACTTAATTACACTAACTTATACCCTGTAGTGTGTTAAAAAATGCTAAGGGCAACGTAGAATGTTTGATTGTCAACACATCAAAACCATCCAAATGTCATCTAGAACAATCGTAGAATCATAGACTCATTAGAGGTTGGAAGGGACTTTGAGAGATCATCCAGTCCAATCCCCCTGCCAGAGCAGGATCACCTAGACCAAGTCGCACAGGAACACATCCAGGCGGGTTTTGCCTAGCAGAGGCATCTGGCAGAAAGATTCTAGACTTGGTTAGTTTTTTTGGTTTTTTTTTTAAGGAAGTAAAATGAGATATGACAGAAAAAAATACCGGTGTAGCAGACTTCTGTCCTGAGTGGTAGTTTTATTTCCAGGATCCTTGGAACAGTTGTACAGCAGAGGCAAAACAGCAGAGTTTCCTGACTGTGGTTATGATTTATATCAGCTGCTATGCCAGCCCTTGGCTTGTATTTATTTCTACCAGTATGTTTGAGAAATGTTTCAAATGCTTAACGTATTCATCCAAAACCAAACTGAAGCAACATAAACCCATAACCAACCACCAAAACATAGTTGAAATGACTCCCCGGTCCTTAGCGGTAGCAGCTTTAAGAGGTAAAGTGGCTGCCTTGTAGAAAAGCCCTAAGAGACCTTTAAAAATGTTCTGTTGCCTCAAACATTTAATATATTTAAACACAATATGGTAACAGCGGATTTAATGTTATTAATACTCTTGTGGGACTGAGAATTCCTTCTGGGGCATTGTAATTGATAGTAAAATCAGAAACATGGTCCTGGGAATGCTGCTTTCTGTGCCATCTTGTTGTTTTATCTCAAAGAAAGATTCATGGCTACATGTCTCTAGGCCATGCCTCTCACCCACCTTATGCAGATTTATTGACTGTTCCTCCACAATGTCTTGTCATTCCCAAGCCTGGCTTCTGCAAATGCTGGTGTTTCATGGAAATACAGGAAATGATTTAAGCAAATCCTTAATAAATATAATAACAATAAGCTAAATACTGTGGCAAACCCAGTGATTTCTTCATTATTTTTCCATGCTTCATGTTCTAGGAAGTTGAGCTAATTAGTACTAAATACAGTTAATGTATTTATGTATGCTGTGATCCAAAACATTAAAGTGCTTCTGGATGTGAAGCCTTGTGATGATCGTACCTCTTTTTGACCCTAGTAACATTTTGCATAGTCCTAGATGGTAGATCTTCCCGTGAGCCTGAGATACAGAATACTGCTGTAATAAATGATTCTCTAATGCCCTGTACCCCATATCCACATGGTTCACCGACAAGGAGGCAAGGGCTAGAGTCCAGCACCTGTCCAATAACTACAGGACTAAATTGCTACCTGGCCATGTGGATAACATCACTTGTTATTCTGTAGATTTCCCGTAGTATCTAGGACAAGTTCCTTAATTAATTGGTATTCTACTTCTCTTTTGTAAAGTGAAGACAATAGTTGTAATGGTATTGGGAAATAAATGCATTACAGATTTTGTATGTCTCAGCTACCGTGGTAATAGAAGCAATATAATTTCCATAGAGGATCGATTTTTGCTTTATTTTGCAATGTAATTTATGACAAATCCAGGGCCGAATGTGATATTTAGAATATCTCTGAAGCATATTTTACCTTTATTTTTCCTGTCAGCTCTTGTGAGAGTCCTGGTTTAGTCACATTCTGCCTGTATAGCAGCTAATGGAAAGTTTATTGTCTTAAATGCATCTTCACTGGCAGCAAGATTTCCACTTTGGTCTCCCCGGCAGCAGCCTGCTGACTTCAGGAATTATGTACTCCTGTTGGTAGAAGAGATGCTCCTCTAATTACCTTTTTTGATGATGTCAATATATATATTTTATGTATCTGTTAAACTCCTCAGCAACTTTCAGTAATATATATCTTGTGAGATGCCACTTTCATTTCATGCTACACAGCTTTTCTTTCTTCCTTTAGCTCCGTCCAATAGCTTTAGTTCCCTGTTCGCCTCTCTGTGCTGAGGTTATGCGATCAGAACAACAGTAGATGCAATCAGACTCCCAATTAGACCGTGATTCACTATATGTAAAAGATTCATCACGCCAATTGATGTGAAATGACATGCGGTCGCTAGGCAGTGATTGCACGGGGCTCTAATCTCTCCACATGCTGATCTCTGTACCTCGACTGGTTCAGCAAAGCATAGTTGTAATCATTTTTGGACTAATGCTTTTCCATGATTTCATTATGAGAAGTATAACAATGAGGCCTTTTTCTGTTACTTCTTTTAAATGCCAGGGTGTGCTGATTACACGGTTAGCATCCTGCGTGTAGTTGACCTTTCAAGTAGAAAAGGTCTATGGCTAGTGTTTTTTACCACTTAGGGATTAGGTGTCTTATAGAAGACAGATGACGATTTTTCAGTTTCCTAACGTTCCTTTTTAACCTCCTGGCCCGCTGGGTCAAGCACTTGAAAACTTTTCAGGTACAAGTGCGTCTGTGTTTCTTTGAGGAGCTTAATGCAAAAAGCAGACATTTTTGTAATTCCTAAGGTGAACAAGGAATTTAGAGGAGATGACTTCTCTAAATGTCAATTGTCAGAAAAAGTGCCTCCTGATCATAGCCTACATCTTCATGTAATGTTTTGTAGATATTGAAAATTATGCTCTTTATATGGTCGTCTTGGGAAGCTGGCAAGTGTCACTCCAGATCTCTGACCTGAGCAGTGTGTGTGTGTGTGTGTATGTCAAGAGTGAGATGTGGAGGAAAAGCATAAATCTACATAACGATTACTGGTTGGCCACTGTGCAGGGATTGGATGTGCAAGGATATTCCAGCCTTGAATTCTAAGTAGAAGTGGATTTGTGAATGACAAGAAATACATAGATGCTAATGTGCATGACTAAACTCTCGTTCAAAGAACTGAGTATGACTGAGTGGCACTCATTTTTCATTTGTGAATAACTTCTCTAGATGAAAAATCCTTTGAGATACGAATATCAAAATAAAAAATCAGAAATATGTAAATTATTATGTCTTTGGTCAATAATTGAAAGTGTTCTTTTCCAGAGCGATAAAAAGTTAGTCTTTAGCTATTTTGGAATTCATAACGTGTCCTGTTTCATTAGCCAGGAAAGGCAGATGATTAAGCATCAGCCATAAGCTGTAGTCATTGACTTTTGATAGAATACTTTGAACGTATTTGAGTGCAGAGTTGTTTTAATTAACTGTTTTTTCTACAGCATCAAAGAGAACCGGATCCAAAACCCACTGAAAGCTGAGGATCAGATAAAGCTTAAATAAAAAATTCTGTTCTGTAGCAGGAAATCCCATTTTTCTATTCACACACATGCTGCTACACAAAAGAAGAGTTATGACCCCATGAAAGGTGGTGTGGAGACTTCCTGAAGTCAGATAGAGACTTTTCTGTTGTTACTGTCTCTAAAACTGTTGAAAAGTGCATTCAGGTGCTGCAGATATGAAGGGCATTATAAAACTGTAACTTGCATTAATTTTTCGTGAAATAAAGTTGTGATTGGGTTGGTTTTTTTTCCATAAGCCAATCTTGTGTGCATCAAATGCATTGCACCAGTTTAAGACCTCTGTTGAAGATTTGGATTCTATTCAAGATTAGAATCATAGAATCATAGAATCATAGAATCATAACGGATTGGAAGGGACCCCAAAAGATCATCTAGTCCAATCCGC
>JAOXOE010000506.1:12796877-12861459 GCA_028565055.1 Phoeniculus purpureus | reverse complement strand
CATTAATGAGGTCACCCCTCAGTCTCCTCCAAGCTAAAGAGACCCAGCTCCCTCAGCCTTTCCTCATAAGGAAGGTGTCCTACTTCCTTCATCATCTTTGTGGCTCTATGCTGAACTCTCTCCAGCAGCTGTATGTCCCTCTTGAACTGAGGGGCCCAGAACTGCACACAATACTCCAGATGTGGTCTCACTAGTGCAGAGTAGAGAGGGAGAAGAACTTCTCTCGAACTGCTAACCACCCCTGGATGCTGTTGGCCCTCTTGGCCACAAAAGCACATTGCTGGCTTACAGTCATCCTGCTGTTCACTAGGACCCCCAGGTCCCTTTCTCCTACGCTGCTTTCCAACAGGTCAGTCCCCAGCCTATACTGGTACCCGGGGTTGTTCTTGCCCTTGTTATAGTTCATTAAATTAATATTTAAAATGTTTTCATTTTTGAAGATACTTTGTTCTGTTACCTTCTAAAATCTAAGTAGGATTTGTATAGTAAAGGCCATACTATACACCTGCACATGTATGCCAGTTTTCACACTACCTTTAGCAATCATCTATAGAAACAAAAAAGATGATGATACAATAAGCTAAAAATAGTATTAAATTATATTATAGAGCAAATACATACAGAAAAGCAGGAATTTTGGGACTTGACCTTCCACACAGCTCCCAGAATTCCTTCTGGAGCAGCCACTTTACTAAAAATGCCATGCTAAAGGAATAATCAAGCAGTATAGTCTTGGAATGTCTTTGCAAATGGACAAAAAGCCTACCTGGAAGGAAGTGCTCAGCATCTCTTGCTTACCTCAGCACTAAACCACGCTGGATACTGGTTTTCATTTTTTCAGTCAAGTGTTCCACATTAGCCTAGAAACAACAGAAGTATTTTTAACAAGCCATACTTATCTTTACAGCAACTTTAACAAGCTTTCTGATCCTAAGAAGTCCAGTCCACAGAGTACTATGTGCAAATTCAAATAATGAACAGGATTTTGCAGATCCAGGATAATAATACAGTGTATGGCTATTCACCTTGGGTTAAAACTGACTTCTTCCTCTACATCACCAATAACTAATTTTAATAGCAACACAATGGTTGCTTTCACATGCTCTAGCAGTACAGCACGACACTGGATAACAGCTATGTACATACAAATACAGGCGCTGCCTCAAAGAATCATAGCTTGCCCTTACTCCCAGTCCTTGCAACAGTCCTGTTAGGGATACAATGATGTATTGCTGTGCAGGTGCTCCCATGTATTACATGAAGAGTACGCAGCACTGAGAAATGAATGGAGAGGAATTAGGATTCCTTTCACATCTCTTTTCTCTTCAGAAATGTTTATCTTTTTAGCTCTGTATTTGTCCATGGCCGCAGCTAACATCAGCAATCTCAGAAGTGGAAAATCCTTACAGCAGACAAGTTCCGTATCAGCTTACACTCTAATCTGTAATCCTTAAAGCCTAAGATCTTTATTTTAGTAACACCCCCAAACATGCTCTCAGTAGTTGCGGCATCGAAGCCAGCATCACATATGACTGACACAATGTTCAGTTCCTGATCTGATCAGCCTTCTAATACAATATGCTGAGACAATATCATAAAATAAAAAGTATTCTTTTTTTCCCATTGTTGTTTTTCTTCGGAAACCACCCAGTTCTGTTCATTTACACATAAATTTCCATCAGAAGAATAAAGCTGAAACAATTCAGCTAGTAGTACTTAATGCCTAATACAGTAATTCTGTCATTTCACTGAATCTGCTGCCAAGTGTAACCAGGTTTATGTTCTTTTATACAATACGGCCTAACAACTGCCACTATATCAAAGAGCTACTGATAATTGCAGCTTTTTGTTACAATCTAAACATCTGGAGATTTTTAGTTACATGAGCCCTATGCACATTATGCTACACACATACAACAATTTTAGGAACTATGCAAAAATTAGGAAAACATTCCTAATATTGCATACCTGCAGCTCTCGAATGTCAAACTGCTCTTCGAAGATATAAGCAGCATCAGCTCCTGCTGCAAGGGCCCCCATATTAGCCAGGTAACCACAATAACCACCCATGGTCTCAATGATGAACACACGACGCTTGGTACCACTTGCTGACTGCTTGATGCGATCACATGTCTAATCAAAGACAAAATCTGGTAAGTTTAAAGTCTGAATTCTTACAGTTTTATATGGCATGCAACTTTGAACTTATTTTATAAATAACACGTGCCAAAATAGGACAACCCACTTAACGGTAACAATTAGGACACAAAGTAATTCTTATAAATCATACATTGAACACTACATTGTATATCCTGCAAATATTAAAACAAGAATTCATTTTACTTTGTGTGGTGGATTAAAAGTCATAATAGTTGTCTAGCAGAAATACAAAGAGATATAATGGACTCTTCAACTGGTTCTGGTATGCCTGTGTCTCTGTTCTTTGTGTTAATTCTATTAACTTTGCTGACGAATTTGTTTTTCTTAGTATAGATTTTGAAATTCATGCATTCCCAACCCCATTTTAACAGCTACAATTTCTAAACTTCGGTTCTGAGTACATATTGCCTATTGTTTGCTTTCCAATAATAACAGTATTATTTCAAGCCCTACTGGAGTACTTTTTACCACATTAACTGCAGTATTTTTTTGCGTTTTTTTAACGTGTGCATAGTTAATACAAAACAACTGCAACTGCCGCTTGGCACTTTACTCTGACCAGTAAGCACAGAAAATTAGGAACCAGGTTACCATGCATCTCTCCAGGTTTTAGTACTACTCAAAAAGCTGTTTTACAAACTCACTTGCTGGAGTCAATTTTTCAACCACTCAAAGCTATCTTACAGTCACTGGATAACGTGTACACATTCTAGAAAGCAAGCAAGAGAACTGAAAACACCCTATTTGTTTATTTGCCTCAATAAGAAGTAAATAAGTTATACTACACTTAGTGACAAGAATAGTCCTGTAGAAGTCATATACTGGTCCCTACCATCAGTTCTGCTTAGTAAAAATAAGAAATAAAAGTACCTGGGAAGTGTCATCTTGAAACCTGAAATATGGTAACATTAAAAAATCCCCTTGCCTTACTGATTTTCTCAATGAGTAACTGCAGATGCTGCACTGTATGAGGGATTAGTCTTTCACAAGAGTTTTCAGCTAGAATCTACATTCAGCTAACCGAACAGAATACTTCAAGCTGAAATTAAGACTCTGAGAAATACAGTATTTGAAAATACACTGATGTCCTGTCCAGACCATAGAACAAATACTGAATTTACATATAAACACAGTAGCATAGAAATCACATTGATTTATTCTGAATATGGACTGACGTCATCCAAAACAGAATGCATCTCCATAACCAACGAAGTCACAAACATCTCTGTTGAACTTCACCTCAGTTATTCAAAATGACATTTCGTTTTACCTATCTTAGATATTAGAATGTCCTCAAGCACTTTACTTTCCCGTGCTAATGTGGTTTCATAAAATTTTGCAGAATGCTGGCTTCTGGCATATGGCATACAGTTAAGTTGATAAAAATCCCCATTATTTCTAACAGTAGCAGGTACCGGACAGACCCAACTTTAACTCATTTTATAAAAGGTGCTGAAACCGGGTGGATACTATGTGCTTAGGCTTATGTTATTAAAAATTATCTTTAGATACATGAAACCGTTCCCTTAATTTTGAATGGCCTAAAATGCTTGTAAACTCCAAGCTTTTCTAGAACAGTTCTCCAGCTGATGGTAGCAGAATGACATTTTCTGCCTTTTAAGAAACTGAGTTCTCAGCAAGGTCATAAAATCTTTAGTTGCCTTTGGGATCACCCACTTCAGATCAAAAAAGGTGGTTTTCTAAGTCTTTGGCTATACAAAAGACGTACCAGAAACTTTGTTCTATTCTTGTTTTCTCAGAATGATTGACAGAAATACCACATAGCAAAACCAGCACAGATAGATTTTAAAGTATCATTAATTCATACACTACCTCATAGGCTGGAAAGGTCAAAAGTCAAGTGCTTGATGCAAGTTTCAGAAGAGTTAAGCATGAAGCCACAGTGACTTTTTAGAGTACTTGTTGGCATTCCCCTGCTAGTCGAGTTTTCATACTAACTGAGCCAGCTTCATGGGAAGTCTGATATTCAGTACTTCACCGAAGCAACAGTGTTCCATTTTTAGCATTCGAACCATAATGACATTCAACAGATACAAGCATTTTTACTTTTCACTGTATGAACTGGAATGTACCAGCCTGACACAGAAAGAAGTAGGTAAACGGGAAGCTGCCTGTGGAGTAGTAGTGAAAGTTCTCGTATCTTGCCTATGAATGTATCACTACAGTTTATCCCCACTATACATCCAACACCCCAGGGATGGTGTATTGTGACTTTTAAAAAACAGGCCATAAAAATATTGTATAAGAGCAAGAAAACAAACCTGCCAAATACATCATAACTAATAGTGTTTTGATAAAACCCAGAGCTGCTTAGAGGTTTACTTATTTGTTTGCATTAGACCTCAATGCAGTTCGCTTTGCTCCAGACAACTCAAAAAGATAATTAAGCACTCAACATGTTCATACAGCAGTTGTACCCAAGAGAAAAAGCTACCACATACTAAACACAGAAAACTGGTTGTTCTGACCGAAATGGAAAACTCATTCTTAGCAAGTTCTGGTCTCACACTGTTCCATTAGCATCAGTGACAGAATTAACTTCTTGCATTACACATGCATTTATATGCACTAAGTATGTTAAGCCTAACACAGTCTGTGGGATTATTCACGTGTTTAGTATTAACCATGTACTTAAAATGCCCTACTGCAGTGATCTAGGTCATCAGACTGTGTAATAAATGTGGCATTTACTAATAAAACACACGCTTGCTTCTTATATCTAGGTAATGCTGAGAGCGTACACACGATAAAAAACAAAATCAGAGCAAGCAAAATAAAAGCAAACACCCTAAACACTAATACAGCAGTGTATGATAACAAAACAGGATACCCAAAAGTTAAGCATACAACATAATTAATTTTTATAAGGTTTATCTTTAAACACTCCTGGAAACTTAAATATAAACCATAAAAATACACAGTGACTAAATTACCTTAGAAAAGTAGACATTTCAAGGTCTTTAGTTACACTCATCTTACGCATGTTATCATCTTAACTTTTAAAAGATATGCAGTCTTACCTCCACAATAGCATTCAAGGCAGTATCAGCACCAATGCTAAAGTCTGTGCCTGGCACATTGTTGCTAATAGTAGCAGGCAACACACAGATAGGTATGCAAAACTCCTCAAAGTGGGAACGTGCCTCGTGTAGCTGCAGACAACTTTCATAGGCCTGAAGCAGTGGTACAAGTATGAGTGAAGCATTCCTTGTCTTTGGATTGCTCTGCTAATGACTCCTTGCATGTGATGGTAAGTTTGGCTGTCTGTTGGCCCAGGTAAATACAATTGGTGAGATTATCGGTGGGGATATCCCGCATATACCGCAACAGTGCACTAGGGTTGCATTGGCACAATGCTCTCTGAAGAGGCACAGAAGATTAGTGCAAGTTAATACAGAGAGAATGTGAAGTGTGCACAGTGTAGAGGTCTGAAGCAGCTGGGCAGAAGACAACAGCATACAGGTAGACTGGAAATCATTCCACAAGAACCCACTCAAAGTTTGATACGTGTTAAGGAGCTTAGAAAGTAAAGTAGTATAACACCCACAACGTAAAGGAAATGCTTAAAGGCAGCTATCTTAAAAAAATATAGCTGTTATCCTATAAAGACATGCTTCTGCTTTCACCAAGAAAAGAGTTTTGCCTATGCCTTACGCTATCACACATTCACCTCTATGCACAGAAACACGTGCACAGGGATGAGTCAGTTTGCAAGTGTAGCTTGAAGAGTGTTTGAAAACCAGATGTAGGTTCTCAGAAAGATTCCAAACACATCAAAATAAATCTTGTGAAAAAGATTAGCTGTTCCTGATGTCAAAGTAATAATCAAAAGATTAATATTTTGCAGATGTTTTAAATCAGTAATCTTTTTCTTTATTTAAATTATTCCAGTTCTAATTTAAACCGATCTCATGAAGTGTGGCAATGTAATGACTCCATAAGAAAGCCTGATGACTAAGTACATTATGTTTTTCTGAAATCGCTTTCTCCTAGAAATGGCTTATGCTCACAGAAGTCTTTTCAGTTTCTCAAATCAGTTTCGAGAAGCAAGCTACTGCAGGACAAAACTAGACAGCTATCAAGCTACTGTTACAGTCAGTGCCTGATGTAAGCAGTAACTTGGGAGAAAATGATGGGAAAAAAGCGCACCTTTGAGAGTTCTGCTCTCTAGGTTTATGTCCCAGACACAGAAGATCCTGTTCAGTGAAAGGATGGGAGATACGGCAGTGGGTACATAGAGAAAACTGACTTTCTCAAGCCTATCTCCACTCACATTTAAGAGCTACTTTAAAGTAGTGCTACTTCTAAAAAGTTTTACTGTTCAGTGGCCAGTGATACGATGAATTAGTTCTAGACCACTTTCAGAACTGTAGCTCTGAGCAGCTTCAATGCCACAGGTTAAACAAATTAAATGTTGGTAGATTTTTTGAGCGGCAAAGATTTCACTGAAAACATTTCAGCAACTGCCTAGCCAACTCATCGCTGTCAAATTGCTTCGAATTTTTATTCCTACTGAAAAATAAAGAGTTACACTGCGTCACAGTGGTTTGGTAAAACCACATGGCTTCCCGGATATCTGAAGAACAAGAGTTTCTCTAAAATGTTTTATACTGAGACTTTTGGGAAAACTAGTTGAAGGTAGATTTAGAGCAAAAACTAACACAACTGGTTAGTCTGCATTTATGAGGCAGTTAAGATATGTTTTACTTGCATTAAATATTGACATTTGATGCAAGTGATTCCAGCAAACATATCCAAAGACTGTACCTTCACCAAGCACAAGCATTGGAGGAGTATATGCAACATCTTCACATCGCTGCAGCAAAATACGAAAATGCTTTCAATAATGGGTCACTTAAAGGGCAAAAAGTCATCAGTGACAGGTGAGTTTAATAACTGATTTACAACTACTTTTTTAAAGTAAGCGCTACATTAAGATCATAGAAGGATAGTTCACTTATTAGCTAGCTTGGCCAGCCTATAATTTCCAGCAGTCTGCATCCTCCTTTCCTTTAATGAAAGAAAAAGGCAGATTTTCAAAGAAACACATTAGTAAGTTTTAGCCTTTTTTTCAGGTTCTACTTTTCTCCATCTCTACTTTAAATTTCCTCATTTATTTTTGATATCTCCTGAATCAAATTAATATTCTTCCGTAACTTGGTTTGTTCCTCTGTCAGTTTCCTCCAGCCCATTCACTGGCTTTGTTTTCAAATTAAATTTTCATTCTTCTAAGTATCTTTCCTTGTTCTGTAGCTGAAAGAGCTGAACTTTTATTCATTGTGCTTTATTACCAAGTAGGTTTTTGTCTTTTAGTTCCACCTCCAAAATTTGGTTATCTTACAGATGAAAGTTCATGTTCTTATCCTGAAATGCTAAAACAATTTAATCATTCTAGAAATACAAGCCTTAAAGCATACCCTTTTCAGGCACAGAAGCATCCAGCTTCCCCATGTATTTTATACTGGAATTTTCACTGACAGTTTTTGTCACCAATATTTTGAAACTGAAGTGAAATATACAGCATATCACAAATTTAAAACACTATCAAAAAGACAAAAAACATAGAACAGAAATGTAAAAAAATAAACATTTTAAAAGGGTCACAGAATCTGTTACAGAACCCAATCCAAATTACTAAGGCACTATCCACTACCTATGACAAATGCAAACACAAATTCTCACCTAACAGCTCATTCACAAGTTATGTATCTGTTGTTATGGCTTTTATTCTTTTCTTTTATAATGCAGCATCTTAACACATTTTATCCATAATGTCTCATGGTACCAGTACGCATTGACAAGTTCTCACACAACCTAACATTGACAAGTAAGTGTCTGGTAACGCCAAACACTAGCACTATCTCATTGACCCAGTACATACTTACCTTACCAAAAGTTGTCAAAGAAAACACATGACCAGTACCACAGAAAAATGAAGTATGATGACATTTTGCTGTTCCTAAGATGTTCTGATCTAAGAGCATTGAAAGCTATGATGCATTTACTGACTTAATACTGGCAACAGGAATAAAAAAGCCATAAACTAGTTACAGTGGACATTCATGTCCACTTTACCACAGCCAACTGTATGACTTGTATTGATTGAGCCGATCAGTCACATTCAATATGGGCCATCTTCACTACTGAACCTGATCTAAACATATGACACAGGACTGAAAGGACACACTTTTTCACTATCAGTTTTAGTGAATCACGTTCAGACCAGAAAACTGAATAGATATCAAGCAGAAATGTTTCCCCAGTACAGAAGTCTAGTCCTTCCCTAAAGAACAAAATCTGTTTTTCCATTGGCTTGAATCTAAATCTTTCAAAGACATTACATTTCATCTAGGGAAAATGAAATGCAAAAACAAAACAGAAAAAAAAGAAGCCATGAGTAAAAAAAAGATTTTTGATGTTTTCAACTACTGAATCCAAAGGAGGAGATAGTTACACTGTACTGTCTGATGAAGGCAAAATGGTATCTTGAAACCTACATATAAAGCAACATAGCAAGAAGTAAAGTGAGACTGACTACAATATATCCTCTCTACATGAAATAACTTTTCAAAAGAAGTCAGGTAGGTAAACAAAGGTTATAAAGAAAAGAGAAGAAGAAAAGCAGGTGTTATGCACACAGGCATTATGTCATTTTACTCACCTTAACTTGTAATCAATAATTTTGTAAAGATAATTTTGTTTACCAGAACTGGAAACAACAGCAACATTTATAACCTAAGCTGCCTATAAAGACTAAGTTCAAGATAAATTTTAGCTAGCTAGAATGTCTTCAAGGCAACAACAGTTAATAGGTTTATTTTGTTGAAGATAAAATCATTTATGTTGGCATAACAAAAGCAAACCCAAACCAACCAGAAACAAAAAGTAAAACAGGTTAAAATTATTTAGTGCTTTGAAGTTCAAAACATTTGAGGAATCCTTCAAACTCATGAAAGTAATATCATGACTAACATCTTCAAATACATCTAAAAGATAGAAGAACAGACATTTAATTTTCAAAAGCCATTTGAAATTGGTTTGCTGCTTTACAGGAGCACTGTGCTCATTATTTTTCACTTCTAGAAATGTAGTTCAGTATGTACAATCTGTGAGAAAGTTTACGTTCTGGTTCCAACATGGTTAGGAAGAAAATAATCAGAAAACAGAACTTTTAATATAACTTTATATAATACAGTTATTCATCATAATTCACGTGTTTCGTCTTTGCTGTGTTTTAAACAAACTATGATGCTGCAGCTGCATTTGCAATAAGTTATGTGTCCACAGATTATGCTGGAAAGAAGAAAACTTGGTGTGTAATATTACTGTTGTTGTTTCACAGATGAAATAATGCCAGAACGTTTCTATAAACAGAATTTCTCCTCTTAGTAAAAGTGTGATGGATTAATAATTCCTAAGTGATTCAGAGGAACCATAAATGCACATGCTTGACACTTTATGTGGTATCTGACAATGCTTTCTGTTCAACTGAGTTTGGCATTGCCCGATCCGTTTTTCACTTGTATCATATTACTGGATTTGATTCAATATAAAAAAACCACTTCATAATATGTCTCAACTCTTTTTGTTAAATTTGTTATTAGTAAAATACATGTAATTCCTAAAATTAGATAAATATGGATCTTACATTCTGTATTAGAGGAATGAAGATGATACACTTCTAAAAATAATTATGATTTTTACCTCTGCAGTGCATCAAGCTATCACCAAGTCTTAAGTTTCTTTCTTCAGTGTAGAGTAGATACATGCCACCTTATTTATTTTAGTAGTTTACATATTTAGAGGTCATTGCAGCTTCAGAGGAAACTTAATGGAAGTATTTGGGACCCTAAAAGTTCTTTTTTTTAAATAGGTATCATGAACATAGCTATCCCTAATGTTCTGCGATTCTGTGATACATGAAGTATCATTTTCCAGATTATGTTTCCAAAATTCTGGTCTACAAAAATATCCATTTATAGCCAATTTATCCAGTTACCACCTCAATTGCTTTGTTAGTAAGCACACACACCGCAATAGACTTACATCAGTTATAGTGTTCAGAGCAGTATCTGCACCAATGCTGAAATCTGAACCCGGCACATTGTTGGATACAGTTGCAGGAACCATAACCATTGGAACACAGAATTCGTCATATTTCTCTCGGGCAGCTGACAATTCCAGAAGTCCGAGGTATGCCTGTTGGGCACCGGCATCAGGTGAAAAATTAGGATGGATAAAATAAGGGCAAAGTTGGATGGATAAAATGGAAAGGGCCACAGGGGAAGCCATTTCTACCACAGCACACTTCAGTAAGTCAAATCATTAAAGAACTAAAACCTAACACACACAAAATAAAGCATTAAAAACAGGTATAAATTTGAACACGAACAATAAATATAACATTAATTTTCAAGGGAATATACAATTTAGACATAACAAAGTGCTTTGTACAACACAAATATCTCCAAACTAGTTCCCCAATCTTCAGGTATTGTTACTCCTCATTCAAAAAAATCTCAATATTCCTGAACCAGGGCTATGCCTAATAGGTTGGCAAAATGGGTAATGCACTCCTTATCATGATGCAATAAACATACTCTTCTTCGGGAAGAGCTGATAAAATACTTCCCTGAATCAAGACTTCAAACATTTTTTATTTTGGCAAAATGAAATGCAGAAATAAACAAAATACTTTGTTAAATCAATGACAGGTCTTGAAAGGCATTTTGTCAAAAACGTCTTAAATAAGGGACCACAGTGCAATTACTACTGGTGGTCAGTAACTTCTGTATGCACATTCTTATAAGTATTGATACAGGATAAGCAAGAACTTGCACAACTGAAGTAATTAATCTTTTCAGTATTAAAAAACCTATCTCACTTTATCCATTTAGCACATCCTGTTTTGCAGTAACTCATCACTGTCTTGAATGTCAACTTTCCACAGATGCAGTGATTCGCAGTGCTTCTGATCCTAAACACTATTTGTATTGCATACCAAATACAGCTATAACCAAATGCTCTGTACATGAAGATTGAGTAAAAATGAAAACGGTCTATTTTGTTAGGAATTCTAATGTACTCAGATATAACTAGGCATTTCAGTGTACCTCAAATCCACCAATAACCATAAGGGCGTTAATGTTGTTAGTGCGCATCTGGTCAGCAATCTTCTCCAAATACTTTGCAGGAAGAGTACTACAAATTATTAAACCGAAAGAAAAATAAAAACAATTTACAGACTCTGCAGCAATAAGAACTAATTACTAAGCTGAAACAGTAAACTGAGCAGGCAACACAGTATTTTTCATTTTTCGTATCTATTCATACGAGTAATTCTTCCTGACAACCAGTAAAGAAAAAACAAAAACTAGTTTCATTCAAGTTGAGGTCCTGACTCCCACTTTCATTCTCTTTTCAGAGCTGACGAAGTACTGTAATGAAAACCAAGTTGGAATGCAACGGGGTTTTTTTAAACATTAAAAACATTCTGTGAAAAGAAAACAAAGCATGGAATCATACTCTTGTTGTACAAAATAATGGAAAAAATATTTGTTACCGTTTTGTACCAAGAATTGATCCTCCTTGTCCAGTCCAGCCTCCGACATCTCCCCAGCTGATTTCCTTTACCTTTGAATAAAAAAAAAAAACCTTCAGTAATTATCAAAGTACTTCGCTTGGAACATCATGAACACCAGGTACTTTTTAATGTAAAGCTGTTGGAACAAGTTGATGGGCACAGACAGCACCAAAAATTAACTCAGAAAAGGAAGAAAACAGCATCATCAAGAAGTTACTTTTATTCCACTTGTATTCTTACCAATCCCTTTCCACTCTATTTGTTCATTCTTGATGAACCCTGTCTCATTGTTTCATATAACGATCCTATTTTCACATACTCTCCTATTGAACACAAAACACAAAACTCTAAAACTAGGTCTCAGAAATTAGTTTTGGGACCTACAGTTCCAGCTAGGCACAGAAATTATACCCAGACTTTCCTCAGCACACCAGTTGATATTTAACATTTAAAATAGGAGAACAGAAGAATCTAACTGACCTGGAGAGTGGAAAAAAATCTTTGTCCCTCAATGAGCAACACTGCCAAGTTTCGTACAGCAAAGAAACACAGATGGAACAACTAACTCATCACAGAGAAACAGTGATTCTTCTGTGGAAAACCTACCATATGCTAAACATGGAGCAAAATTTAAAGCAAAATTTAAATGGTAGGATCCACTTGAACTTATTTTGTAGGTCTGCAGCATGCACTTAGCAACACTTAAGATAAATGAATCTAGGGACTCAACAGTTGATAAATACCGTTACAATTTGGGGTTTATATGTTTTTATGAAATAAAAACCCCTTCAGAATCAATTCTCACAACATGAGTTATGACAGAACAGAAACAATGGTGGTGGTGTGGCACGGAGTGCATACTGCTATGTAATGCACACATGTAATACTGACCTTCCCTCTAGCAAAACCTTCAAATCCATCAATGACAGCAAACATTTTGTGTCCTTCAGTTATGCCAACTCTTACTGCAGCCCTCACCGCAGCATTCATTCCAGCTGCAGGGGCACCAACATTTAAAACTGCCACATTAAAATTAGTCTGCAAGAGAAAAAACAGTATTTAATAAGCACTTTAATTTCTACATCGCAGCTATTTTCTCCTTCACACACATTTGTTAAACATTAGAATGTAGGAAAGGAAATTTCAAAGCCCCTAAAATCATCCAAATGTTGTATAGAAGATACATACACATACTCCTCCATTTGCAGAGTGACACACAGTAACAGTTTAAAAAAATAATTAAGATTTATTCACAATTTTCATTTGGTTTGCAGGCTGTTATTCAAGTGTTTATATTTGATATTTCTTAAATACAAGAGCTACAAAGTATCAGTTTCATGTTATCAAAGCAGTAGTTTTTAGCAAAACCACCCAGAATAGCCAAGGTAAGCATAGAAATCCAATTCTAGCACCACAGCAGCTCAGCGTGTATCATCAGTACCGTGCAAAGTGGGAGCCACAACAACTTCTAAATCAAAGTGTCAGCCAGGCTGTTAGAGCAGCTGACGACAGCAGCAGGAGCACTCAGTATCTTTCACAATACCATACACTTTCACATTACGGCAGTTTTTAAAACATTTAAAACATTTAAAACATTTCCTAACAACCCATAGTAACTGTGCTGAGATACAGTGGTTCCTCAAATTTCATGATTGTCATGAAATGGTACATAGCTAATTACTCAAATGGAAAAGTCTGAGATATCAAATACTCATTTGTAATTTGAACCACAGGCAACGTAAAGGAGGATTTATATAAAACATATTATGGAAAAACTATTTTCCAGTATAAATGTACATAAACGTGTATCCACACCTACACATTGAGTCCTCATTTATGTTGCTTTGCTGGAAGTTGTGCTCTAAAGAAAACAACTACTTCTAAATGGAAGTATGCATTACAGACTGAACAACACAAGTGGACGAAATCACACATTCTAGGTACAAAACACTATAAAAAAATAATCTGTCTTGTTACAACAGATCCAACTCTAAAACTACAACACTTTTCAAATTAAGAACACTTTCTTCAATGTAATAAAACTACTACTTTATACTAATAAATCCAGTATAATTCAGGTCATGGATATTTTTCCCAGAGGAAAAAACTTCAATGCTCGCTTTAAAAAGAAAAATACAACAGAAAAATTACTCATAAATGTGCACTGTAATTACTCATAAATGTGCAAAGCAAGAGTACTACTCTCTAAAATGATATTGAACATCCTTGGATTAAATTTTAACTGCAAAGCACACATTAATTAGAGATCTTCCACACATTAATTTTTCCTTGAAATGGAAGCTTTATCTCCAGATAAATAGCAGGCAATTGCCTTTGATTAAGAGAGGGTCAGCTAGTATAAATCAAAAGTTTCACTGGCATCAATGAATGTCAATTTGTAACCCATTATCAAAAACTTAAGAAGGCATTGCAATTCATTAATTTCACTCATAGTTTTGAAATTAATACTAAGAGCAAAATTTACGAATTAAAACTTTACCTGCCTGACTTTTGGGAGTTTAACCACTTTGTGTGAATTAGCAAATCACAACTTAAATGGTCACAAACTATGTAAGCAAAATGTAAGAAAATTTAGGCTTACACACTAAAATCCATCTTTAAGGTCAGCTGGATGACCCTAAACTGTTTGACACAATAGTATCGTAACAATCTGCCTTACAGAAGAGCTAGAAGTTACTAGCTTTATTCTGGGAGAATACAAATCCAGAAAACGAAGCTGTTGTTAGGTCATGGTAATGGATCTCTTGCACTTAAAAAAAACAAACCCAGAAAAAGAGACCCAAGTCAGAACATATGTGATTTCTCTGCTGTAACCTGGCACAATCAAAGGATCCCAGGAAAACACAAAGGAAACACAAGCAGAGTAACACTGGGTGCAGTAACACTGATGAACTAGATCATTCCGTAAGCTATAACGTTCTCATCAGTGTGTCTTTTCCTCAAATGTGACAGGCACGTTTCGTCAGCTTTTTTCCCCATACAGCACCTTTTATTAAAGCACACAGGTCTGGCAAGCACGGGCAAATCCAATTCATTAATAATTACAAACAGCCTACATTTCCTTCTAATGCTGTCCATTATGGAGATGGCAAAACTATTTTAAAACAACATAAACCCCTAATAGTCCTATATTTGCTTTGGTACTTTAAAAAACCCCAAAGCAAACAGACATGTGATCTGGCAAAGCAATGTTAAATACCCATCCTAAAGAATCTAAATTCTTTGATCTCTTGAATTTCAAACTTAGGTCTTTATTTCTGGGGAAAAAAAAAAAATTAGAAGTTACACCGTTTTGGCAGGTGTATTTGAAATAACTTTGCTTTGTATACCTACTTATGTTTAGGCTAAAGTACAATTTAAACTAAAAGCTTCCCTTAAAGCTTCTGCTATGACTTTTCATTTGTAACCAATTTTCCTTTACTGTATGAAGTTTTCCATGACATACCACATTTCTGTCAACTGAAACGACTAGTTGTGATTATGTTACTTCCTGCCTGCAAAATTTCCAAACAGCTATTTAAATGAACTTTTCTTATTTTCAATACAATTTTTGTCCTTAATAATATTGAGAAAATATTAATTTTAATATTAAATTTGAATTTAAAAAATCCAAAAAACAAAGCAGTAACATAATCACGCAAATGAATTACAAATCATCACAAAACACAGTTAAAAAAGGCATTAAAGTGTGGTGACATACTCACCAACTATGGACGAAACCAGAATTATTCAGTAAACCGTTAATAAAAACAAAAAAAATCCTGTCTGAAATTTGTCTGCAAGCATTTACTGTCTATCTTTTAAGAAACCAAATTTGCTCTTAAACACAACTCACAAACTACAAGAAAATAAGACTTTAACCCCCCGTGCTGTATTATGAATGCACAGTAATGACTTAGTTCAGGTAAATGTGGTACACCTGTTTTCACTATACCATACCATGGATTTCTGGACTTACATATCATATGTCACTCTTGGATATGTCCCAGACAGAAAGAAACTGTCTACCAGGAAATTCTCTAGTTAGAACGGTCTTTCACTTTTTAAAACAAAGTTCATTAATACAAGAATGAAGTTTTGTGTTCCAAATATCTTTCTGTCATTATGATTTTTAACAAATATTAGAGAGTACTACGCAGGATGAGGGGGAGAGAAGAAGAAAATCACTATTTTTTAAGAAAACAAAGGCAGACATGCACTGCACATTCTAAACAAACTCCTTACCTTTGGAAGCTCGGCATCTGGTTTTTTGTGCGACAGCAATTTGTAGGTGTTAAGGTTGTTTTCAAAGCTCCTAAATAAAAGTAAATAAAATATTAAAATGTTCAACTTTTGATTAAAGAAACACTTGAATTTTTCAGCAACTTTTAAAACCAGGTACTTAATGTTAGCAGCAAAGTTTTTACAAATGCCAAACACAATAAAAACTGGAAATGACAGAAAACTGGAAAACACTAAATTCTGTAAGATAATAGTGAGAAAATACAACTGCATATCTGGCAAGTTAGTCTAAAAGATCAGGGATAACGCATTTTATTATCAAATTACTCTGTTGACACATAAGGGAGCAGAATGTCTCCATTCAACATTACTCCTGGAAAACTACCAGCGATGTGACTGGCCTCAAAACCTTGAATAAACAAACTGTAGTTCACAGAATACAGCAGCCTACTCCTTTGTGACTTGCTAGCCTAACATCAGTCCCTACTCTGAAACAATACTGAACTACAGTTTTCGTTCATTTGCATGCTTTTAATGCAGATAAGCAATTATTCTATATAAGCAACTCTTCTTCTGTCTTCTCTAGTATTCTTAAATCCAAAAAAACATACAGACATTAAGTTATTTAAAATACAATGTCAAGTGCCACCAAAGCGTAACAGCAATGCAGCTTTTCTCCAGTATACCAATCAATAAAGATTATTTGCCATACCTTCCACGAAGCCTCACAGCCTCAACAAATCTTCCTTCATCCATGGCTTTCTGGACTTCTTGAGTCTTGAAAAAACATGTTGGTTACTTAATATGTTTAAAAACATAAGAAGCTGATTATTTAATATATGCCAATAAATAGGTAATTCTGAAATAGCTTTCCAAGTGAAAAAAGAATACGGACATTTCACTGATATGTTACCTGTTGTCATAGCATGAACTATGGCGGACAGGAGACAAAGTAAAAGCAGACACCTAAAGCAATTCTGGAACAGAAAGGTACACTTTCCTTGTTCCCTTTAAGCTAAACAGTTTTAATGCAGAAACTTGACTATTGTGCATCAAGTGTAAACAAACGCAAGCATCTAAACAATCTGTTGCAGCAACAAAGAAAGAATATCTGAGATTAAATTTTAAAACAAACATGTGTGACTTGCTGGTAGTTTGCAAACAACACACAGACAACACACATGAAGACCACTATTCCCAAATGTGGGAAAGCACTGCATTTTCACACCAGTGTCTTAATGACAACAGACAATTATTTTACACAGTGGTCTGTTGTAGTTAATAAATAACTATAAACTGGCTTTTTGCCAGACACTCACCATCTGCACACACTCCATCAAAGGGAGACGGACAGCCTGGTTTCCAGACAGGGACACTACACAGGCAGGGGTAGCTGGAGTAGCTTCTAACAGGGCAAGCACAGCTTCCACACCCATACGACTTGCCTGAAAAAAGGTATTTTTGAATGTCCAAGCAAGCCCTTAAAAGCACTAGACTTCCTCAGACAGAAATTGCCACAATGTCTGTAAATCACACTGAAATCAGTAATTTCTTGGTAGGCAAAAATGTCTCAGGCAGTGTAATACCTGTAAGTATGGACAATTATTCTTGCAGATTTGCTTTTTAATCCTAATATCAATGCTTCACACAAAGTGCTTCATTATTCTGAATTTGAGCTACTCAGACAGTTGATGTGACATGATAATTGAATTTGTTAAGTTAACCAGGTAAAGAACCACCCTGCCTCCAAATAACCAATCAAAATGTAGTTGGATTATGCAGTGTCATGAGTAATTATTTTAGTTTCACTCACCAAAATTCTGTCAAAAGCAGAAGGGGTTCCACCTCTTTGCACGTGACCCAAGATAGTTACTCGGGTGTCAAAACCAAGCCGCTGAACCACAAGCTGCAAAAAATGTCAAAATACAGTGGTTTAATTATCATCATTATTTTATATATGTGTGCATTAGCATCATTGTGCTTTATAAGTAATTGGAATAATAAATTTCTATGTATGTGTCCTGGTTTGAGCTAGAAAGAACTGATTTTGTTCAGTGATTTTACTTTTCAATGAAGTGGCTGTTTCTAGAAGGGGTAACACTTGATATTTACAGTCCCTATTATGGATTTATGTATGGAGAGACTCTTGTTTGCACTTGCTCTTATGGAGACCTGGGTCATTGCTAAATCTCGGGTACTACACTGGGTAAGCTAGAGGCTGCACCTGTGAAGAGGAGCAGACAGGACAGGTGATCAACAGGATATTCCATTCCATAGACAACACCATATTTGGTATAAAACTGAAGAATCACAAGGGTAAATTTCATTTTATTCTCATTATTTTCAGTAAAACAATTTTCATTTTCTTTTCCAATCTGTAAGTCTCTTAGGGCCTCAGGCTCCAATGCTTTAACTACAGTTACAACAGCTTCATTATGCACAGACCTTATTCTTATAAGAACAGGTCTGAATATTATAATTAGCATACTTGAAAGTTAAATTACAGTGTTTTGGACTGTTGAATTACATACATATATATATTTTTTTTTTCTCTAATGGTTGGTGGTTGAGTCATCATCTCTGGATGTGTTTAAAAGTTGCTTAGATATAGTATTGGGGGATATGGTTTAGAACCATACGTGTAGAGTAGGGCTGATGTTTGGACTCTATGATCCCAAGAGTCTTACCAAATGTGAACGACACTATGATTCTATGATATAGGAGAGAAGGTTCTAATTAACAGCCACTGAAATAATTCCCCCTTAAAGTGGGCTATGAATTCAGATAATACAGCACAAATATAAAATGCAACCAGCAATATGTGTGATAAACTAACTTACAGGAACGTATTTACTTCGAGGATATGTTACTGTCAGTAACAAGCCCCATCTTAAAAACAGAACTGCAAGTATATTATAGTAATGTTGACACTTACATCCTTAACCTTCTCTGATGTTATAGGTTTGTTGTGGCAATCAATAGCTCCTTCAGCTACAATAATAATATTCAGTCTTTTCTTCCGCGCACGATTCTGTAATATAAAGCACACCCATTTATTAAAAGAAATTCATGGAAAAAATACAAAAGAAATACACAGAACAAAATAATCACTGAGCGCTATACATTAAACTGTATATTTCTTATACTTGATCACTTCAGAGTTCTCACACATTTTATCTTCACACAGATATTTTTATTAAGTGAAATATATCAAAATACTGAGATAAGATACATACACTGTTTATAGAGGAACACCTTTATGTCATCCCTTGAGTAGGTCATGTAACTATTCAGAAAGTCGCAGAACACAGGAAAAGGATTTAAGATTGAATAGCTCTATCTAGCATGAGAAGCAAAGACCTGCTGGAAGTCCCAATCATCGTTTTAAATCACTATTTTCAAACGTCTGCACAGATGTCAGATTTTGCAAGTTCCAAAGACAGTTATGAAATACCTCTGAAAGCTTCACACACATTGAGTCTTCCCATCCTTCTTCTGGTGGATATTCAGGAATAAACACCCAGTCCGCACCACAGGCTAAGGCACTAACAAGAGCTAGGTATCTAAATAAACATAACGAATTATTAGTCATTTACAGTTCAGGCTTCTGAATATCTTGTAATTATATTTGTATGAGACACAATCTGCTAAAGACAATACATACCCACAATGTCTCCCCATAACTTCCAGAACAAAGGTTCTCTGATGGCTGTAAAAACAGGAAAATAACTGTAATACTGCAACTCAAAACTCCAGTCCAAGTTCTTGAAAACAGAATTTGGTATCAGGAAATGGCCTGTGTTTACCAAGCTTACCAAACATAGAATTCATTAACAGAACAGAAGGCTGTCTTAAAGTATTAAAAATTACGTATCTTCCAACACATTACTTTACACTACATTTTCACATATTTATTCTAAAACATGTAAGTGCAGTTAAAAGAGGTGAAAATTTTCTAGAAATGGAAATTATGCAGATCCATAGCTGACAAATGTAATGATATATAGCTGTATTAAAAAAAAGTAATTTCATTGCTTAAGTTTTATCAAGGGAAAGCTAAAATACAAATAGCTGCTACTTTGCACTGCTCAAGGTGTGTCCGGATCTTCTCTGCGTAAGTATGTCTACAAAACACTAAAGACAGATTGAAAAAAAAAGTCTGTCCTTAAAGATGATACAGTCCATACATTCAGATGCTTGAAAAGCTGCTGTGACAGGAATGCTAGAAAAGACGTTGCTAAAAAGAAATAACCCAACAAAACAAACAGAAGATGCAACCAAAAGAGCTGTTTGGAAATACTACACAGAGCAGTTACCTAACTTTCATTTCAAATTAACCTTTATCCTCCGCAACTGCGTACCACAGGAAATTTAAGCTTTGAAGCACAAACAATTACGTATTTGTTATCGTTCTCTACAATACACACAATTTACCTTTGAGCAGTGGTCATAATGGCATCAACAACTTCAATGATTCTGTGCAAGGCTGAGTCAGTACCTATGGTCATATCGGTGCCACAGAAATCATTGTCTATGGATCCAACCATTCCCACGATGTTAAGGTAAGCATATTTCTTAACAGCCTCTTCATCAATCTTTCCTGTAAAGAAGTATCCAGGGAAAGAGCTATAAGTTTACCAAAAATATTTTAGCCACATTGTTTGGATGCTCTACTTTTGTAAATTAAACATATCCAAACATTGAATCATGTTTAGATATTTTAGGTAATAAGGTTAGTCAAAACTACTAAGCAAACCAGCCAAACAAACAATACAATCCTGCACAGAACTCCTTAGAGTAAGAAGGAAACAAGAGCTTTTCAGTTCATTTCAAGGTGTCAACACATTATCAGGTTTTGTATCCAACCTTAAAATTAGTATTTTCAACTTAACCAGTAACATTCAAATTGCAGTCTCAGTTCATGACATGCAATGAAGAAGGATGCAACCTAGATGTGAATATGGGAACACAGAAACAATCAAAAAACAGCATTAAACTTTTGAAGACTTCTCCGCAACACTGAAAGGCTCTGATTTCATGATTAATAAGCAAATAGAACAGAAACGTTACTACTCTAAATCTTAGTTCTCCCAAGACATCAGTGAAATGCTGAATCATCCAAGAGCACTAAAGGATCTCAAGGATGAAATACTTTAATGCTTAATCTTTAAGTGCTGAGAAGTGCCAATTTTTTAATACAGTATTTAAGAAATACACATCAATGTGTTTAATGTCTTTACCAGAGAAAACAGTAGAAACTATAATGAAAAACATGATTTAGGTCCATAAACACGCCATTCCCAAGAAGAATCAAACTGTTTTCTATGATCATGCATTACAAACCTCTTCTAGAGTTCCAAAGGTTACTTAGTAATCGCATAAATAAGGGCTATCTGGGTGGCATATGCTACTTAGATTTCCAAAAAGCCATTGACAAGGATTTTGAGGAAACCAAGTAGCCAGAGCAGACCAAGTAGACAGAAGGCTTTGGCATAGATTAAATAATATGAAACACAGGATAAAAGTAAGAAACAGAAAGCAGTAATAAAATGCAAGTTTCAGTCTACGAAGAAGGTAACCAATGGAGTTGTACAGACATCTGCACTGTTCAACATACTCAGCAGTAACCTAGAAAGGAAATGAGCAGTAAGGTACCAAAGGTTACTGACTGACCTAAATTATTTAGGTTCTAAAGGTACGGAGTGTCTGAGAAGAAACAAGGAAGACACCATGAACCATACAGTATCAGATGGAATTCACTGTAGATAGATGTAAAGTAATACACACACAAAATGTACCCTAACATCACAAACAAAATAATGCAATTTTCAGCATAATAATGCTGTTTCCATTAATGTATCAGCTTCAATGCTCAAGAGCAGTAAAAAAAAAAATTAGAAAATATTAGGAAAAAATACAGAACAAAACAAAGATCATTATACTACTGTGTAGATCCATGGTTTGCCCTCATCTTGAATACTGGGTGCAGTTGTGGTCCTCCCCACCTCAAAAAGGACATGGTAGAACTGGAAAAGGTTCAGAGAAGGGTGACAAAGATGATCAAAGGTATAGAACTTACATTTAAGGAACAACTAAGCAAACTAGGGCTCTTCCATCTAAAAAAAGAGATGATGAAGGGAAAATAAGAGAGCTGTAAAATCTCAAGTGGCATGCAAAGAAGATGCAGGATTGATCATTCACTGTTCGTTCTAATACAAAAATTATGGGATATCAAATGATAGCAGAAACCAGCAGAATCAAAATGGATAGAGGATGCTTCACAGTGTTCATTCAGTGAAGCTGTAGAACTCCTTGCTACACAGTATTTTCAACAAAAATCTGTATGCTTTCAAGATATACAGTCATGGAAGAAAAATTCATTAAGGACTGCTAATAGCATCTTGTTCGGGAAGTCCTGAAGACAAAAATGGATGGAACCTATCAGAGTACTTATGTATTATGAATGACATCACAGCATTGTTCAGGCTTGTTCTGCTCTTTTACTCTCCCCTATACATTCCCTGGGATGCTATCAAAGACTGGGCTGGATGTACTTTTAGGAACAGATATATAATGTTCCAGTTTTAAAACAAGCACTGACATGTGGTCAGGAAAGCATCATAATTTAATATCATACAAGTGTGTAGCTTGTTTTGATTCATAATGGGTGGAATAAAGCCACAGAAACTGTTTCCCAGTAACTTATTTATCCTCTCAGAAAGTTTATGGTATACAAGAGCATGCATAGACATAAAAAATTATTACTTTACAAAGAACTCTGTGATTTCCTAGAATGTATGCAATTGTTTACTGAATTTAAGGCATATTCACTGGCTGTAATTTGTGTATGTCTATACAAACTTCTCTGGAGATTGGACTGGAAGTCTAAAGGATCTGAACACAAACTTACCCTTCTGTGCCAGTTCTTCTAGAAGTCCACTCCATTCTTCACGAAACAGATTGGCACCAGTTAAGCTACCATCTCCACCAATCACACAAAGATTAGTGATTCCTCTCTGAACTAAGTTGTAGGCTGCCTGCAGGCGGCCCTCCCGGGTACGAAAGGCTTTGCAGCGTGCACTGCCAATAACTGTACCTCCCTAGAAAAAGGAAATATGTAAATTTTAATTTATAATTCTGTATTTTCTGCATTTTTTTAAAATGGATTAATGATGAATGGTTATTTTGTAGCACTTCTGTCTTTAAAGTGAGTAAAAACTAATAAAAAAACCCAAGAATTATCAAACCAGTAGCCAACTGTTCTCAAGAGCAAATACATAAACCAGGGAAAAGGGGGGAAAAATACACCTTGAAAATGACTACAAGAGCTAGTTTTGAAGGGAAAGTTAAATGATTTAAATGATTTGGGATTAATTTTAGTAGCACTCCAATAAATTATCTGTTACTTATATGTAGTGACAATAAAAAAAATGTGATACTAAATAGTTAAGTATTTAGATTAATTTGCTTTGAAACATGACAATTTCCCCTAATGTCATGAAATATGCAATTAACAGCAGAAAAGATGTATCCCTAATGCTCAAAATAATTGTCATTCCACAGAATGATGGAAAAAACTGTGCCCTAATTTAGTGTCTTGAAGATGAGACTAATGTTGTATTTTTTATTAATTATCTGCCTAACTTATTAGTGTAATTTAAGGAACTCCTCCAGAAATGGATGTCATTACTTTCAAAATAGACTGAAGTGTCCTGTCACTGAAAATTGCTGGGGATCTTGCTGAAAACAAGTTATTGATACATCTTCTGTGCTTAAACTGTTCAGTCACTCCAGAAAAGTCTAATCTTGCCCTTATTTAATGCTACAATAAAAAGTAAAATTAATTTTAAAAGAGGTTTTGCAATATTAACTGCAAACAAATTTGGTGATGACTACCTTACTTCACAGAGTTCTTTAACTTATTAAAAAAAAAAAATCAGTCATGTCAATCTAAATTTGAGTTTCAAATCTGTAAAAGCTATACTTCTATGATTTGTCCTATCAATTGGTGTTTCAACTCTCAAGCCAATCTTAGGTACTATTTTGCCACCTATGTCACAATAAACAGCTGATAGTGGAAGGAAAAGAAATAAAGTGGAACACAGCAGTTCGGTTTTCTCCACAGAAAAAACTGTAGTAGTGTACACACGGAGATTATAAAACTTAAGAATTAGGTGTAAAAAACTTATACAAGCTAAGTATTTTCACACTGGAAAAATCATAGTTGTAAGTGGAAAAGAGACAATGCATTTGAAACAGTCTAATACAAAATGTTTTGATTAAACAGAAATATACACTAGTCTGACAATGTGAGATGCCTCCCCGTCTTCACTGTTGGTCTGTTGAATTCCTAGCACTCAAGTTCAGGTGTATACAGGAACATAATGTCTACATTTGATGCTCTTGCCTCTGCTGCTGTGTGCCTTGGCACACTTTATCTTAAGATGTGCCTGGTTGATGCTCTTAGTCATATGGTTTAGTTTTAAGTAGCCCTGTGAGGACAAAGGAGTTGGACTCGATGATCCTTATGGTTCCCTTCCAACTTCAGACATTTTGTGAACCTGTAACTACATATTCTGCAAGATAGACCGGATTAAAAAAAATGCCTAAAAGCCAAACATTTTGACAAAGTATCTCAGAGAATTCTATGGTATTTCTTTTAAAATATTGGTTTTTCCTCATTGCTAACTGCTTTGTATTATTATATTAGCTGTACAGAAAGCTCAAAAAACCCATACCACCTGGAGATAGTTTTCAGAAAACCTGGCAAGCAGTAAGGCCTCTTCGCCAAACACAGCATCTGCTCTGGAAGAGGTAACATTACCATGCTGAGGAGAAGTGTAAGGCGATCCAAATAGCCACCTTGAAGAATGTTGTAATATAAATGTAAAAAGTCACTGGTATATCAGAGCACTGGAAAGCTGTGCCATAATTATACGCATAATTCTACACTGTAAGTCTAAATCCACTTACACAGAAAGCCAACAGGGTTTCGTAAGAAAACACTTACAAAACACAGCTATTTCATGTTTTGGCTCTATAATGTCTTTTTTTATTAAATATAGTCTTGGCAGTATGGCTTTAGGAGGCTAATAAAATGTCATGTTGAAAATTTAGGACAAAGGTTTTCTGGAGTATTTCTTTGTACCAAATACAAGATCACACAAAGGTCTTTAGAGAGTGTCAAATATCCACACTGTAGAACGTCACAGAATTGAAATCCATAATTTCAATGGTTGCTTGGACCTAAAATTTTGGTTCCCTGTTTAAAGAGAGATGGTTTGAGTCCCGCTCTCACCCTATAAAACTTACCACTTGCAGGATACTTGAAACACTTTCCCATGAAACTTCTACAATATTATCACCTCCATCAACCATACCCTGGTAACCCTGAAAGAGAAAAAGTATTTTAGAAATCTGATTTGAAAACTGGTGTAACATTTTCACTGAATTAATACTCACCTTGCATATTGTAACTTTAATTAAAAACACTGAATTAAAAATTTCTGAGTTTAAATGAAACAACAAATGAATTCACACTCAAGCAAGCATCATATTAGGGGAAAAAAAAAAAAGCCAAACTCTCACTAAAGGATTAGTTCCAAAGACAGCTCCAAGATAAAGTTATACTTTACACAGATTACACACTTTATAAACTAGAATGGCGATGTATTTCTCCCTTCTCAGGAATACACATTTTTTAAAACTACAAAGACAGAAGAACTTTGAAAAGCACTACTAAATGGGCTTTCTAAAAACTAAACATCAACCTGTGGTCATGATCTTGGAAAACAATCTACACTCTTTCCCCCAAGGTAGGTACAAACAGAACAAAACGAAGAGCAACAACCAAACTTTTTTCATAAATGAAGAAAAGCGGTCACATAATCTTAATTCTTTTTGTAGACAGTTACATGATAGATGAAAGAAATTTATTAGAAAACACAACTTTTTACTAGCGCACTTAAAGCCTTAAAACTCAAATGGTTTTCAGATATCAATGTATGCTGTCATACAGAAAGAACTACACTTAGCTGAAAGCTAAGTGAGCAGCTGAAGTATTTTGTTATGTCTGGCTTTACCAATTCCCTGCATAAATATTAGCAGAAGTATAGTTAATAATTACAGGGTTTTTTCCTATTAGGAGATACTATAAATAGTGATTTAAAAAAAAAGAAGACAAAGACATAGCAAAGTCCTAACCTGGAAAATGATACAGACATCAGAATAAAAACATTTTTTCGTAAATCCAAAGGGGAAAAAAAACCCCTCCTTACTAGGTTAAAGAAAACAAACAAAAAATCCACCAAACAAAAACAAACTGAACAAAAATAAACATTACAAAGTTTATGTCTCTATTTTCAGATTATTTGTACATATGGATAATCATGCTGAGGAACAATGACTTAACCTTAAATTAGTTAACTGTACGCAGTTCTTGAATGACTCTACATACTTAGTTTCAGAATTTTCAGGAATAAATCGGCTTTGAAATAGAACAAAAGGAAGTTTAGAAGACAGCAAAGCTGGAGACACTTACTTTGGCATGATCCTGAGTATGTGTAGATTTTATTCAGGATACAGTAACTTGGAAATGTACTAAACCACCGCTGGCTTGAGAAGCCACATATATATTACTATATGAATACTATTCTCATACTTCAAGTGCTTCTCTAGCATGACAGAGTAAGAATACAAAGATAACTTTGACTCGGCAAAAGCACAAGTTGCTCAAATTAAGCCTTTTAGAATTCTAGCAGACTCCAAGTGGAAATGCTAAAAGTTTGTACTCACCGGGATTTGTCTTAGGATTTTATATAAAAGATGATCATGTTATAGTAAAGAAACAGCTATATGGAAAAGGATGCATGTCTCTAATTTCTGTTATTCAACAGATACTTCATGCATTCTCCAGAAACTTTGGTATGTATCTAATGTATGCATGTACTATCTTGTATAATAATGTATACATGCAATGATTGAATCCAAGACAGTATTTGCACAATTCCTTCGAAATTAGAGCAAGGTGTAAAGAAATAACACTTAACCTACATACCAGTTTAAAAAAAACCCACCACACCGTCTCTCATATAAAGTGCAAAGACATTCAGGTACGAATATTCCAGTTGATTCAAGTGAGCTTGATGAAGGCTTGCTGGTTTTTTTTAAAGCGAGAAATTTGATGTTCCTTGCATCACTCAGTTATGGACTGAAAGCTTTTCCTGTGAGTGATCCTATTGGCAACTACAGCAACACAAATATTCATGGGCAACAAATTCTAGAAAAATTGTGATGTTGCAGCCTAACTCAGCAAGAACTTACTAACAAGCAAGAACAGGGGCTGTATTAACAATTACTCCCGCTATAAGGTAAGCACAGGGAGCTTTTGGAAAAGGCTTGATCCATTTAGCTGTTGTATCAACTTTTCCTAGCTCAGCTCTGCTTGTCACGAACTGCAGGTAAGATAGCTCTGAACAACTAGCTAGAAGTTACACAGTGTTCTTTCATACAATTAAGAGACATAAAAGACATGGAATTAAAACAGCCTTCTAGAAAACATATAGGGGAAAAAAATAATTACCGATTATAATTGAAGTCCATTATTGAGTTGTTTAACACTAACTTGGGGAACAGGTAATCCATTTTAAAGATTTCAGATTTTATAGATTTAACTTGAAATATTTTATCAAATAGTTCAACACTATTACAGTTGTCTGGTTACTAAACATTACTGGCGGATGTAAATACAGAGCTTTATAAAAACAGGGTGGGAACTTGTCAATTTACATAAAAAAATAATCTTACTTAGATTCTACAATGGCAGCTTGTAAGCTAAGTAAAACTATGGGTTAAAAATAAGTAATAGTAAACTCTGAAAAATACAGCATGTACTATATTTGAAAATCAATCAATTTTAAGCTTATTCCTTCCTCTACCCAAATCTGAATATTTAGAAGATGAACACGAAGGTATGTCTGTGGGTTATATAGTCACCAAGCACATACATACACACTGTAACTCCTGGAGACAATGGAGAAGACAGTAAACCTTGCTTGCTTACTCTTAAAAACAAGGGCTTATGAAAAAGAACAAGCCATCCTCTGTTATGTTGCATAGAAGATGTTTTGGACTTTTAACAGTTATTTTACTTACTGAACTGTTTTAGCTATTGCTCAACAACTAGCTTCACTGAGTGCACAAACCACCACATAAAAAAACAAAATTTTCCTCACAGACATCAGTGGCTGCCGTACCATTGCATTTCCAATGCTGGTCTCTTGAGAAAAAGACTCTTAACCAAGATGAAGAAGCTAAAAGTTCCATAGCTTAGTAGTAAGAACACGCATCCACTGGGAACTATGCGCTTCAACCCTGGAAAAAGGGCAGGTTATTTGTATAAATATTTAAGACCTCTGTTTCTAAAATGAATTGCCATAAATGAGAAGCATCATTTTTTCTTCTCATTCTCAATTAAAAAGAAAAAACAAAAGAAAACAAAAATAACTTAAATAATTTCTGATTGGTGAAAAAATTTAAACCAGCCTCCCACTACTTTCACACAGACTTCCATCTCCTAGATTTTCACAGCATGAGCAAATTAATTCCATGGGTATTTCAGATTTTAATTCAGATTGGGGTAGACTTGAGGAATAATGTGATCTACTCAGTGAGGGTCACTACAGACTGTTTATGTATGTGTTATTTAATGTGAAAAGATTAAGAAAATACAAAACTAGGGCAACTTACATACCGTGACCATTGCTTCCACAAATTCATAGCAACTGTTCAAATGTGCTGATTTCAATGCATTAACATACAACAGATTTTTTCGTATTTTTATATAAAGAATTTAAATTAAGACAATAAATTACAGATTTTATAGAAAATATGTTATAGTTTTCATTTTCATGTGAAAACTGAGGTGGTTTTTTTTTCTTTTTGGGAATCAAAGTATGTCCAATAGCCCATGAATTTCAACATCTAAATATTTCTTTCTTTGGGCTTTGGTAAACCAAACTTTAAAAAGTCTAGAAAATTATTTATATCTAGTTCATTGAACATTTTTTGTTATCTGTCATCACAAAAAGAAGGAAAAAAGAGTTAGGAAACAAAAGGAAAATACAGTTACTGCTTTGCATAGAATATAGAGCTAGTACTGGCCACAATAGTAGAAAATAGATGGTATTACGGTGCAAAAGAAGTTCTTATGACAGAGAATATTACAGCTGAAAAAGAGTATAACAACTAGAGCAAAGTACAATGAAAAGGCTAGGTCCTTTAACAATTTTTGGCTCCAAGTAAGAAAACGTTTTTCAGCTTTTGGATATTGCCACTTCAGTAACTGTCTTTGCTTTTTCAGATCAGTTTCAATACAAGTATCACTTTACTGTGACATACATGACTAAATAAAGACGTCTACTCAAAATGTAGCCTAAAACTACACATTGCTTAATATACAGAAATCTGCATTTGATAAAGCTGTACCTTTAAAGGACCTTATTAAAACTATTTAGTAAAGTAACTTCAAATATATAAAAAAAACACTTCTGTACACACCATGCCAAGGCTTATAACAGGGATTTTCAGTGACAGGTCTTATGCTAAGATTTTTTACCTGTCACTACACTTGTTACTGCATCTGTTTCCTATTTTGAAGTGCCAAAATTAAATAGTTCTTTCATTTCAAAGCTTGTAATAATAATAGCGTGTCAAGTACTTACATGCATTGTGAAAGAAAATGGACTTTGTATTTCATTAACACAGTCAAGACAGGAATAAAGCATAGCTTACCATTCAATACTTCACAACGCATGGAAGTAAATGGATTGATCTAGAAGCGGTATCTTTTGAAAGCTGCTACCCATATTCATGATGAAACTTGCATTTTTCTCCCAAATTACACTGTTCAGAAATATCTAAATGTCTCTGGAAATTTATCATGAAACGTGCGATTTGATCCAAAGCAGTTTTTTTAAAAGGTGACAACGTTAACTTTACTGCAAAATGAGCTACAAAGACGGTAATTCCGAAGTTAAAATTAAGTGGAAAAAACCAAATATACCCAAGTTCTGGCCTTTCAAGACATATAAAAAACAGTCTTTACTTCCACAAAAGTATTTGACCCATTTCAGCAAGCCTGCAAAACAGCATAACACTGAAGGAATTCTAGAGGTTGGCCATGTAATTAGCACACACTAAGCATTTAGAACTACTGGCTGTAGCACTGTAGTACAAAAGAATTTTGGAGCAGAGTGCTCTGCTTATTTGCATTTCAATAAACTCCAAATCTCTTTAGTAAATTAACTATAGGAACAAGAAAACCAAGAAAGAAAATGGATGGCTACCTTTTAAAGACAAATTGTATGTTTTGCATGCACAAAACTACAGCAAAGTACCTTCTTAGCATTTCTATGAATTCTAGTACTACATATATTAAAACTACATTTTGCTAAGAACACTGTGTTCCAAGTTTTGCCCTGTATCAAATGTTTATTATGATTTGAAATCACCTCAAACTTCTACAGAGATGTACAGAAATTCTGGTCTTAACAGAATGATCTGTTGCTAAATATAGTTATAGTATAGTTAATCCACAAATTTTGTAAAATAAGAAAGCATCCTTAAGGCAGATGTCTAACTATAACTTAGTCTTCCAGTAAGATACAGACATGGTATTATTCTGGCATTTCTATTAAACCTGTCTCATTATTTTTTCATATAAAATAATTGTTACAGAAGTTAACAATCTTCATGCACATGGAGTCATAACCTTCAACTACTAAATTCAGGTGTCTTAGACACATTACTGATGGTGAAGGGTTTTTTGATGGAGCGGTTGTTGCTTGCTTTGAATTGTTTCAGTAACAACTTTCTACCTGTAGCCAGGACAAATGGCAGCAACCTAATAGTAGTCTTGATCAAAAATAAATGGTATAACTTGTGGAATTACGGTGATGGCACATCCTTATCATATCCCAGAAAAATGGACTGGGGAAAAGTCAAAGTATTTTAGCTAGGTTTACAGTTATTTTAAAAGTACAAATTTGGATCCAAACATCTAACAAGTTCACAAATGGATTCACTCAGTGCTGGGTGACAAACATCTCTGGTTTTCCTAGTACTTTCAAATGTCTCATGACAGAAGATAGTAAAAACATCAACTTTTAAATGTCATAGTTTTAGCATACACCTTGTAAAAAGCACTTTCCCCAAAAGTACAAAATGTAGAATCATTGTATAGGTTGAACTGGAAAGGACCTTAAAGATCGTATACTTACAATCTTCCACTAGACCACATTTCTCAAATTTGAAATAAAACTATGGAAAGGAATGACATCTACAACATTTTTTTAATTTACACTATTCACTCTCAACAAGGTCTCCGCAAAAACTCCAGTACAGTCACAAGACAAATACAGAACGAATAAACCAAAAACTAACCTCATAAACAAAATATACTTTGGCTTTTACATAGATTCCCATGCGTACTACTGCGCGAACAGCAGCATTCATACCTGGAAAAAAAAACCAAAATCACATTGTTAGGTGTTACCCAGTATTTTTCCACACACTATGAATTTTCAGTGTCTTTAAAAAAAAAAAAAAAACCCACAAAAAACCAATTCATTCCTAAATAAAGACAGTGTTCAGTATCCATAAAAACAGGAATTTTCTTAATGACAGTGCAATCAGTCCATGAATATGTAGCGTGCAGAACCATTTACTGTGTTAATTACATGGATGCTCTCATTTGTGTTAATCACAGATTAAATTGCTGCTGATTGTCAAACAGCATTGTAAAAGTAACAGCTACTAAGCCAGAAACAGAAAGTAAATTCATTTCACAACAATAATTACTTCTCTATCTGAAATGGAAGACATTCAGCCACTTCAAATTCAGCTTTTTCAGAGGAGAAATTGTATTGTTAGTTGGTTTTTTTTTGTTTCTTCCCAAGTAACACAGGTACACACACAGTATTTTGAGTGGAGCACAGCCAAAACTCCTGACAGGGCCAGGTGCCCATGTTAGTAGTAAATTAACACAAGAAATGCTGCTTGTTCTCGCTTAACAGAAAATGCCTAAATGCCACTGCAGGTCCTCTGACTGTAAATTCGCATTGGAATTCTCTGCTCACAGCCATTTGACAAATGATACTAACGTAAAATCTATTTAAGTCCTATGGTCAAATACACATCCTCCCAAGCAATGCGTGTTTCCCTCACTTTGGACAAAATTCTGTCATGACCCATCCCTTCACATACTAGGCTACCTCAGTCATTATTCAGGAAGTTTGCAAAAGTATTAAGCTAGGTAGTTCTGTACCACTTAAACACACACAAGAGATTATGCAAACTATGAGGACAGGAGTAGTTAGGCTGCACTGAAAGAAATGGCTTCAGTACATCAGTTGAAAAGGGATGCCAGAAACATGGCAATCCAAAACATCGGATACTCAAACCTGTTGCACATAATATCAAAATAAATGTATGATGATCAACATAGTCGTTAAGTGTTCATCTACTTGGAGACTTTCACCTACTTTAAAATTACTAGTAACAGTGTTTGCACTTCACTTTTGTATTCAGAAATAACAGCAAGAATTCTCTCAGCCAGAGTAAGCCTTGTGGCAGAACTGCAAAGTGTTCTCAAATGCCAAGAGAGCTAAAAGCACAGCTTTGGATGATGAACTGGATTATGCCAAAGCAAAGTAGAGCATCTCATCTGACAGAAGCTGTATTGAAAAGAAAGTTAGCATGCTTAGACTCAGATCAAAACAGATCTACACAGAGCTAAAACTGTCTCCTCAGCAAGACTTTTCATCACAAAAAGAACACCCCCAACCACCCCAGCCTCTCACACACATCCCCCGGAAAGCAGAGACAAAGACATTTAAACTTAATAAAACTGACAGCTTTCACAGCACTGTCATCTTCCACAAAAGGCATAAGCACAAACAGCCTCTTTAAGTCATTTTCTTCCTTTTATTAATGCACAACATTTTGTATGGAAGGTTGAGATTTTTTTGTTGGTAAGGAGGTTTTTTTGGTAGTTTGGGTTTTAGGGGCTTTGTGTTTGAATATTGTTTGTGGGGGGTGCTGTAGAGAACAGTTTTTAGAAATAAGTACCACTTTTTTTATTCTCCATTTGTCCACAGCACTCTGGAAGATCAGCCAAAACATTCATTCTGAAGATAAAAATCTCATCCTTATTAGGTAAGGCCTACCTGCAACATTCTAGTATTAAGAACACTCTGTGTTTGAGCTTCAGCTTTGTCACCCGTCAAGAAAATCTACAATTGTTTCAAGTATCTATATTCAGTTGTTTTATAAAACCGGTATCTCATTCAGCACTAGTGTTTTTATTCCAACTACCTAATCAGAACAAAAAGCATTTATGTTCCAAGCAGGCTTAAAGCAAAATAGCTTTGTCAGCAAAAATAATAAAACAGAAAGACATTAATTACAAGCATTCAAGTGTCTACCAAAGATATGTGCCTCTCTTCTGTTTCTTGCTCACATTTCTGCTTTATTGGTCTTGAACCCTAACTTTTCAACATCAGCATACACCCTTCCAGCAGTGTATTAACTTTGTTCTCACTGCAGAGTCTCCAGATCTGCCTTAACTTCTTTATGCATACATTAACCTACAAATGTTGATTTGACTTAATCACAGAATGGTAGGGGTTAGAAGGGACCTCTGGAGACCATACAGTCCAACTAACCCTGTCTAGGGCAGGATCATCTAGAAAAGATTGCTCAGGAACACATGCAGTCAGGTTTTGAATGCCTTCAGGGAGACTCCATAGCTTCTCTGGGTAGCCTGTTCTAGTGCTCTATTAAGTTCACAGTGAAAAAGTTTTTCCTCGCGTTTAGTTTTCTTTAATGTTTTGGAGGTTTTATGGAAAAAGTTTTAGCCTACGTTTTAATGCTCATACTTACTCTAAACCAGTTTAAAATATTCATTTCTAAAAATAACAAAGTAAATAATTTGATGTGTATACATTCACAGTACAGCCACATGCTTTCTTAGCTATTACTTTCACATTTCCATATGCCTCACATAAAAAAAAAAAAGGGGGTAAAATTTCACCATTTACTTGCTGCAAAAAAGGCTGAGAGTCCAGGAAAAAACCCTCACTGCTGATTCTCCCATTACACTTACAAGTTTATGCAACATACTTTTTATTATTGAAGATATATATTTTATGTCTTTACACAGAAAAAGAATTGGCATATATTCTCAAGCTGCTAAAGAAGAGGCTTACATTTCAGGGCTGACCAGTGAGTTAAGTATGCTACAATTAAAACATTCAGGCATTTCAATTTTACATGACGGCTATCTCAATCTGAATACACTGCTTGCAGTAATTCAAACATGTAAATACAGAGAATTTAATGCAGCTGCTGTAGAACTTGTCTAACAAAATGTTGCTGTATTTTCTAATTTGTGGAGTCTTTATTACAATAGCTTGTGAATTACCATAACTATGAAATGTAATTATATGCTTATTACTGAAAAAGACATTTACTGGGTTAAACACAGATTTAGTCCTGAATAATAAATATAGCCTGATAAACATACAGGATTAGAATAGCAGCTTCAAAAGAAAGATACAAAATAGAAAAAAACCATACAGGTTTTACTTGTAAGATTTAAAATCTTTCTGAATTGCCACTTGCTTTTGCATTAAAACCTTTGACAAAGGAGATTTACTTTTCCTCTTTCAAACTCAGCAAAGATTAAGAAATCTGCAACTATTTGGTTTACATAATGTCTCAAATTCATTTAACAATTGACAATTTACTGTCCTTCTTGATACTGCCTATTGAATTATCTTCAAAAGCAGTGATTTTCATTGCAGGGTTACCAACAGTGCTGCAAAACTGTTTAAAAATTTAAACACCACTCCCTTCCCCAAACGAACATTCCTCTCCAGTGTGTATATACGCACGATGACAGAGGAGTTTGAGTAAAATTAAAACAATGTTTTGATTTTAAGCAAACTTTTCCCCTGCTGTAGTCAGCTAGCACTCCTTTAAATACATAGCCGCAATACTAACGATGTAAAAGTAAAATCAGGACTATGCATCTTGGACAAGCATCAAGAAATGCTTAAGTACCATCAGTTTTAAAGAGAAACACTGGCTTTAATGCATGCTTAATGACTTAGCACATAAAGAGTGCCACCCTGACTGAAGAGGCAGACTACAGCAAAACATACAAACTACAGAAAAGGTCTAAACATCAGCAAACAGGAAGACTTTACTCAAGGATGTAAATTAATCTATCAGTAATGATGCAAGAACCTAGAACTATCAAAAAAAAAAGAGAAAAACAGAAGTAGTCAAATATAGGAATTGAACAAATTATTATTAATCACTGTTCCATTCACTTTTAATTACATAGCAGATTTTGTTGCATATAATCTCAATAATTATTCTAGATACTTGGAGAAAATACTACAAGCTTTTTCTAAACAGTAACACTGTACTAGGCCAGAACATTTTACTGCACTAATACATACAATAGCATATCATCTACACTTAACATGTATTATTTCCTTCAAAATTTATAAGATTCCGAGACTGGTTTAAGCTCATAGAATTCATTCATTATAGAAGCAGTTTCTCCAAAATATTAAATGCACTTAGTTACACTCATCCATTAACAAGTGTACATCTTAATTTTACATACAGATTAGATTTATAATATTGCAGCCTAACACACATATGTACTTTACATACACTCATTTGCTGGAAAAGGTACTTTTCCCCAAGACCAGAATTCAAAAATTCATTGTGACTATTTTCATTTTTTTTTTCCTTCAGTGGTAAAACTTCTCTTTCTACCATATTCTACCAGAGCTAGACCAGTACATGGGCACTACCACACTAAAATAGCCTTGTGATGTTCCTCAGAAGCCTGTTTCAAGAGTAGAAACATGTAGACCCCAGCTTTTACAGTCATGGTCTGTGGTATTCCAAAAACTGTGGAATCCAGGAGTCTAGAGGGATCTCTGTAGGTGTTTCTAAACTCAGTATTTGCTGAAGGAGTTTATTCATTCATTGGCAAAATTTCTTCTTCCAATGTAAGTCACCGGGAAGACAAGAGCAGTACTGCAGCAGCCATGACCTATCACAGTCCAAACCATTACCATGTAATCCATAGGTCCCTTACTTAACAAGGTCTTCCATACACTGAATCTGAATTTAATCTCAAAAATAACACCATCACATTGAGAGACAACAATCTCAAGTCAGTTAACAGGGCAACAGATCCAAGTAGCAACATATACATCATTCCCCAGAAGTACACAACTGCCTTCTATCAGAAGATGTCAGATGACATTGCTTCTGCTGCTGAGCCATGAACAACACAGTCCTAGAATAAGCAGTCCGGCTGGAGGTTATACAAACATAAGGGATCTACAGCAGCCAAAATTGTGTGTGGCAGCTACTAGCAACCAGTGTAAAATACAACCCATGTGCTTCATGACCTGAAGCAAACCATGGTCAAAGTCTCACAAAGAAGTATGACTTAAAAGATATTTATTAGTCCACCTTTCCAAGCTGCAGTTTAGAAATATTCCAGAAAGAGAACCAACACTTACATTTTGAGTATCAGTTGTCAGAACTTCTGACTCTCAAGGTAATCGTGGTTATGGTGTAAAGTACTTTTTTAGTTCACTACGTAGTAGCTAGCTAGCTAAATGAAGGGCTGCAAAGTTTAGTGCTCACAAACCTCAGTTACACCAAATACAAATATCTCTTCCTGTGAAATATATCACTGATAAAGTATTCAACTCCATAAAACAAAATAATAGACCTACATTTAAAATATGGCAACTAAACCATAAACCACAATACTTGTAGTACACATTTTCTCTAACTGTTCATATTCCACAGATAGTAAAAAGGATAAACAAAAAACCTCGCAAGGAAATACCACAAATGTAGAGAAGCAATTTAAACCTACAAGTCCTACAAATAGAAAGGTTTGTCTAATTTACCTAAAGTTACTTTTAAATTATTAAGAACAAAGGTGGTAATTTATATTTTAAAATAATTTCAAGCATATTTTGTTTCAAGGCTAAGATTTACAGTCCAATATAAATCAAGTCACCTAATGACACGATTATGTGTTTACTGCAACACTAATAGTTGTACTTTCCATTCAATCTCCTTTGAATTTAGTTTGTATCACAGATACTCTAAAGATTTCTATTGTAACTTTCTCATTTCTACTTCTACAAAACCAACCCGACAGAAAACAGGAACCTGAAACCCATTTTTTTTTATATTTAGTACATTTTTGCTTACTTCAGTTAATTTTGCCTCACCTACTGTTTGTTTAAACATAACTTTCAAACTGCTCTGCAGTAATAGCAATGTATTTCCTTCTGCTTGTACTTTACAACTTCACTTCTCTGGCTCATTTGCCCTACAGAGGGCATATGACCTTGACAGGGCATGACTCATTCTGTCCCTTGTTTAACTCCTAACCTTGCATGCAAACAGACTTATGTCCTATAATTTATACATTTATACAGTTAGTTACCAAGATAATACAGGCTGTGAACCTCAATGTGTTGTATGACTCACTGAAGTGTTCAAGATCTAAATGTTTTTGCCTTGTTACTCATAATTAGGACTATGATGCTTGAAAAAAACCTACTTGGAAGGCAGTTTACTTTGTTTGGTCATTGTGACAACCTCACTCATCAAACAACTTTCACAGCCTGTTATTTTTTTATCCCTACACATAAACATGCTGCAGTTGCAATCTGTCACATAATCAATCTCGACATTACTCATGGATTCCACAAGTCCTTTAAATGCTTTAATTCACATAGTGCCAAGTGCAGATTAATACTTTTATAAAGAGATACATCTGCTGCTGCATTACATAATCTCCAGCCATGCAGGAGCTCAGACTCTTGCTGAATGTGTTTCTGCTGTTGCTTGAGGCAATCCCCTGTCACACTTTAAAATGGCGATTTGGTGACTAGTCCATTAAAACACAAATTCTTTGATTTACAGTCCCTCCTAGAATGACTTAGCAGTGGAATTGCTAACAGCGTGCAAACTGTCCATGAAACTTTAAAGTGTAAGGAGCAAAAGAGAAGCCATTTAAGGGCATCAATTGGCTTTTTCTCCTGAACCGCAATACTTTCCTCTTCAATCGGGAAGAAATCCCTTCCTCCGCTGACTAGTTTCAAGTAAACCCGGGGGCTTCCCGTTATCCCCGCAAGCGGCGGGAGGGAGGATGCTTCTCCCAGCCTTGATGACGCAAAGAGGCGGAATCCGCAGCGACTCGCCGCGGATCACGTACACACCGGCGGCGGGCGGGAGGACGGAGTTACTGTTCCACGCCAGGTCCCAGCACCCGGGCGCGCTGGGAAAGTGATGGGCGGAGAGGCTGCAGCCGATGCCCGGGGAGATGCGGACCTAATGCCCTGGGTGCTGGTGCGGGCTGCTGCCTGCACGGCCCCGTTGTTAAAGTGCTGGAGAAATTGGTCGTGGAACTACCAACCCCACACAGGAAGGAAAGAGAGGCATTCCCCCGCACCAACCCCCTTTCCTCTCTTCATGAACGCTAGTAAGCATGCAGTTCCTTCTTTAAGCGAAAAGTTTTTTTAAATTCTGGGAGCGCCTCTAAAAAAAGTCATTAAAAAATCCTATTAGGGCAGAAGCTAAAAGCAGTCATCACTAAGCAACGCTCCTGGCAAAAGCAGAGCAATAGTCATCTCAAATAGTGTGGAGAACACACAATGAACAGTTGAAACTTCAGTTCACTGAAGCTTCAAACTATTAATACATGTGAGATTTTCCCGTAGGAAAATGGAAACTAAGCGTAAGAAAACATGACTTCATGACTAAGTATATAGTGATCTAAGGCCCTTTTCTTTCCCTTCACCCTTAACATCTTAAGTCTTTTGTCTGCCCTGTTCTGTACCTCTAGACGTGAGAGGTACATTTAAGGAGGTGAAGCACGTTTCTAACACACTCCTACGGAGTATGGGAGAGTAAACTACCATTTGAGCTTTTAAAGCACGGGTAGGAACATTAAGTGTTCCTGATGCCAACATGAAGTGAAAATCAGAGGGGGCGAGGGCTGGCAGAGTCCCAACAGCGCAGCCAGCCTCCCACCCGCCATGCAAGGCAGCACGACCTTCTCCCCCTTCTATCAGCCATCCCCTCTCTCCTTCCTTACCCCACTATCTCCCGAAGGTTGAAGACATTTTGGTGGTGAAAGTTACTAGAGCGTTTCTACCCTCTTCTCTGCCAAGGCAGGCTCTGAGGAAATGTGATGAGAAAGGGAGGAAGGATGGCGGTGTGTTTGCAGCTCGGGCCTCACAAAAATTAACCGCGGCAATCTCGTGTAACCCACTCCCAGACCTCTCTTCATTACCTCCATGTGCCTCTACCGGCGTGGCATACCGCCAGCCGCCTCGAGGCAGCGCACGCTGACTACTCCCTGCTCACAGGCTCTTGCTACACCCACCAGCTCCTTCCCCAGCCTCCCGCATGGGCGCCCTGACTGCTCCAGAGGCTTTTCGCGCTCCTGGCCCCCTTCACGCCACCCTCAAGGGGCCCAGACCTCTCACCCTGCCTTTCCCCTTCCCCCTCTACCCACTGTGCCCGCATTTCCCTCCCACTCTCTCTCAGCCGTCTGCGTCCTCTTCCCTGCCACTTCCCCCCACACCGGAGTGAACGGCGGGAGCGGCTACCTTGGGCATCACCGCCGCTGGTCAGCACTCCGATGGCTTTCCCGGTGCCCGAGAGGTTCTCGAAGAACTTGGGTTGGTGATCCATGGCGCTGCAGGGGTGGCACCGGCGGGCGAGACGGAGCGAGGTGGCTGGGGGAGCCCCTGGCCGCGGGGCTCTGTCCCGGTCCCCGAGATGGAGCGAATGTTCGGCCTCTGCGGAAAAGGAACCCAAAAACGCGCGGTGTCGGTGTGTATTTTACAGGTATACGTCTACGGGAAAACCGAGGGGAGGGGGCGGCTGTGGGAAAAAGCACGGGGAAAATCCACAACCCAACAGGTGAGGCGGGAATGGAGGAAGGAGAGAGAGAGAACAGCCCTCACATCGCAATGCTTCCCCTGCTGCTCGCTCTCCTCCCGCGGACAGCCTTTCACAGGAACCGCCCTCCAACGCCACTTCAGCAGCGGCTGCCGACGGGCGGGTCAGGGAGCCAATGAGAAGGGCGAGGCGCCTCCTCGGGCGGCGGCCGTTGCGGCGGGCGGGGCGACTGCAGAGTAAGGAGGGAGGAAGCGGAGAAATGGGGGGACACGCGCGAGACTGAGGGAACGCGCGGAGGAGGGGCCCCAGGTGGGGGCGGGTGGCGCTGGAGGGGGGCTGCGGGAAGATGGCCGGCGGTTAGCGTGAGGCTATGGTGTGCTGGCGCTCCAGCGTGACGGAGTCGTCGTTGTCCGCCTCCTGCCGGCTAGCTCGGCCTGCCCACTGCTGCTCAGCTGTTGCTTAGAACACGCATCAGCGAGCGGAGCGCCCAGCTCCTGCTGTGACTGCAGAGTAAGCGAAGGCTTCTGCGCCGTCTGGCAGGGTTTGTATCACGGGGTCTGCCCGGCGTCTGCTTTGCCAGACAGGGAAATCCCAAGGCCTAGAACTCGCTTCGTTCCCCTTTTGTGTCTCTCATCCTCTCTCAGTTACATCTTTCTGTTGTGGAATCCAGCAACCGTAGTAGATGTTCAGGTGTACGCAGGAAAAAGCGAGTTACTTCCTCTAAGCGTTTACAGTTTAGAGACAAAGGGTGAATTGAAAGGAGCTACAGAAACGAAGCAGTTAGAAGGAATTCCTCCAGATACCAGTCCCAACCTTTCTGCTTTCTCTTTGTTCTCCTGTTGTGAATTTTCTTGGGCAGTGCTTAGTGCTGGTGAAGAAGAGCTCTCTTAAAATCACTGTAGTGTTGGAGTGCAACGGTTTAATTCTGTTAAAACAGCTGAAGACCCCAATTCTGTTATTTTAAGTAGATAAAGCTATATTATCCCATGTGGCCATTGTGGTACTTGGCATAAGTAAAGCTTATGCCGAATTAGTAACTTTATTTGCGTTAACTTACTAATGCAAAATTATAAAGCAAGTCCATGAGAGTCAAGAACAGGAGTAAAATGCTGACTCAAGTTTTATGTTTTAATTGCTGCAATAACTGTTGTTCAATGTCTTCATCACACCTTTGGCTTAACTCATGTTGTGAAAATACTCGTCCTGTCAACTTTAATTCTGAAGAATAGTCATCTGAGTGGTTCGGTTAAAACTGCTGTTCATGGATACTAATGCTAGAAGAAACCATAACTGCAAACAGATACCTATACCGTGTATGAGGGCAGCTCATGTTTGGAAATCTGCTTAGATGCTGAAATGAGTGGGTGATTTGACAACAAAAGACACATTGCCAAATTGTTTGCGTACCATGAGCAGTAGTGATTCTACACGAATTTACTGTACTCTCTACTGAACCTGAGGATAGTTATGGATTGCAGATTAACAAAAGTTCACCTTTATTATATAGAAATATTTAGATGCCCATGAAATTCAAAGGGTTCTGTTTTGAATCACGATCACATTAGTTTCTTGAAGAGTAGCTCTGCAAAAGCTAAATTAAGGTCTTTGAGTGACTCGGAACTTGATCCCAAGCTTGTAAAATCGATAGCCTTTGGCTAATATGAACTATTGTGACTAATTTAAGATCATGGAACAATGAGTTTGTCATTTGGGCAACACCTTGAGGAAGCTTGACATTGTTTCTGTTTGGTTTGTGCAGATACTTAGTCATGCTTTGGAATTAGCTTATTTCATTTCATTCAATGTAGCTAGAGCATTCACACTTTGTTTGGGAGTAGACTTGTCCCCCTTGGTTCCAAACAGGAGCTGTTATTTGCTGAAATTATTTTTTCACAAACTGAACTTAAAAGTGGTTTTTTTTTTCACCCTTGTCTGCCTATGATTTCAGTATGTTCATCATTTATTATAGATACCCAGTCTTCAGCAGAGATCTCAGAAGACAGATGTTTTGTCTGTGTTCAGTCATTAGAGAGGGAGGAATGGATGTAGGAACTGTTTGTTCCTGAGGCTGTCTTCAGACACTTTAATACCTTCCAGCAATACAATTGCCTGTAATTTTTAAAGGAAGGAATTCTTGGCTTAAGTATTGAGGATTGTTGTGGGAGTCTTACTTAACCTCGTGGGATTTAATTGCAACACAGCTAGGTAGACATGTGTAAATCATACTGACAGTAAAAGAATAGCTCTTTTGAGATCTACAAATTGATAATAAAGAAACTGAGTATCTGAATAAAGCATCACAGGTCATTTAAACACTTCATTAGGCACTCTAATTGTCCTCTTACTGTAATACTAAATAGAATCAGTTTATATGAGGTCAAGAGAGAACAGGTGGGTTTTAACATCATCATTGCAGATGCTCTGCAGCACCCTTTTACCATTGCCTGTTTGTTCCCTGTGCTATCTAGATCAAGCCTATCTGCCCATTTTTAAACTTTGCCACTAAAGAAATCGTGATTGGCTCCTTAAAAGTGCTTTGAATAGCTACCCACCTCAACTGACCATGGCAGTATTGTTAAACTTGCTGTCTTTGAGTTATAAAATTGTTTATATGGTGGGTGTAATACTACCAATGCACCAAATACTTCATTTGTTACAACATTTTCCCCTGAAATTGCGTTAAAATGGGAAGAGCAAGTCATGTCCAGAAAGAACAGGGTTACTCAATGAGTGATTTCCATCCAGCTGAAACTTTTTGCTACAGCTACACCTTTCTTTCATCTGTGGATTCTCTGGCATCTGGTGGCATATGATTGCATACCAGGTTTTTCTGAGACACTTACAGGAACTGTCTCTTTTGCCAGCTGAGACTTACTAATCATAAAAATAACTTTTGCATATTAATACACAAGCAGAGAGTGAGATTAAAGGATATACAGAAATTCCAGCATTTTAAAATGAAACAGATTTTGTCATGGAATGCAGAATTTTGCATGAAAAGAAAGAAGTAGTCATCAAGATGCCATTTCTGGGCAGATGGTAACAGTGATTTCATCTAGAGAACCAACAGCTTTCTTTAGTTAATACTGCAATATTCCGTGATCCTACATCTTACATGTAAACTTTTGCAGTAGCTGTCTTTCCTGTTTGTTTTCAGCCTTCAATTGTGTCATTCTAACAGTGTAAATTTTGTAGGACAAGGATTCTGTGGGATTTTTTTTTATTTCTCTCTTGAATAATGACAGTGATGCTGTAAAGATGGGTAATATCCTGAGTCACTATAATACCAGCTTTTGAAAGAGAAAGAATCTTGTAACTATTCTGTTTTACACAGGGGCGCTAATACTTAGCAGCAAGCGTAGGCCATTTAAACTGTCTGGGCAACTACATGAGCTACATGCTTCCAACTAGACCAAGAAAGAAGGCTGAAACCCTCTTCTTCAACACCAACTGGCTGACGCTGCTGAGAGTAACAAGCAGCTTCCCAGGCCAGGGAACAGGCATCAGGGTTTGTAGTGAGGCCATGCATGACTACTGCTCCATTCTAGCTCCAACAATCAGGAGTGCCTTAGAGATATTTTTGTGAGTGCACTGAAGAGCATTCCATCTTCTGGCCATGTCTAAAGCTCATGTTTTGTCAGCCGCAGCTGTGAAGAAGAGAAGGACCAAGCGCTGCCACCGAGTTCTCTCCTGGACCCTCTAATGCCCTGTTTACTTTCTCATTGTGGGCAGTAAAGCCCATCAGGTGGCTCAGGTTCCCTTGGCTTCCCCAGAGAGGACAGCTGCTCCTGACATCACCAAATCCACTTTCAGGATGCATTGACACCAATCACAAAGACCCTTGTTGCCCAAACACACCAGAAGAGCACCTGTGGTTAACCTGAAGAGCAGAGGGTTGTTCCAGTCTGGGCATCCAGATGGGCTTTCCTTCACATCTTCCTCACTGTTATTCTTTGATTCATTCTTTAAGCTCTTCACCAGCTTCGAAAGAATTATTCAGTAGATGCTCTGCAGCCACAGCTTTGCTCCTTCCCACACTAGAAAGGGTCTTGCTGGTCTCCTTTCTCATGGCTGACATTACCCAGATTTCCTGTTAGCCTGCTATAGAGCTCATGTGAGTGTTTTAATCAGAAGGGCCCAGGACAGGTCTGAAGCCCTCAGTGACAGGTGCTGTTCTGACACTATTGAGCACTGTGGAGGAAACTCCTCACCAGTACTTTGTTTCATTGGGTATTCATTTTATTGATGACTGAACTAAGCACCACTGAAAAGTATTGTGCATCAAAGAGGACAGTGTTACTTTGAAAAATGTGTCAGATGTGCTAGGTTTGGAATAATTGAACCATGCTAGTCAAATGTGTGTTGTAACTGCTCAGAGAGTCAAAAAGCTCAAAAAATCTGCCTAAGACCCTTCACTAAAAGGAAACGTTGTGTTAATTAAATGGTTTATGAATAATTCAGTGACTAATTTATTTCTCCTGGCTTTGGGGAGAAGAATATGTAAGTCTTTTTTTTTTCATCTAGAAAATGTCCACTGTAAGCCATCATCTGGCACCATGGGATAACTTGTAATATTGCCATACCGTGAGCCACAAAGGTATGTGTCTGGTTGGGAGATTGGTAAGGCTACATATATGTGTTCATACTCTGCATTAAAAGAATATAGGCTAATCCTTTTATTTCTCTTAAGTAATGCAAATCATCTTAAGATATCAAGGAGAATTCTTACTACTTACGTAATGTGAATTATGTTTGCTTAATGCTCAGTATAAAAATATGAATAATAACCTTAGAATATTGTCTAGAACACAGAACTTCTCTTATAGATGAGTGCCCTAACCACTTGATTCTGAAATGCTGTTATCCTTTGTGTAGTACTTCTGAATAAGGAATCCTAGTAACGACTTCAGCAGAAGTGTTGCAGTGTCCTCATCCAGAAAGATGCCCTCCTGACTGGTAGGGCAGAGTGCAGGTGGAGGCTTCAACGTACTTGTGCAAAACTGATCTCAGGAGCTCAGTTCCTGAACATATGCTGTAATTGTTAATTATATTGCATAAAAGGGGAAGGCTGTGAAATTTGACATGGAGGCCACTTCTGCTGGAGGATGGATGGTATTAAGAAGTTCTCTGAAGATTTGCTAAACCGTGTTCCTCAGCTGAGTTTCATTGGTCTGATGCTTAGTGTTTTGTTTCTGAAAAAGCTTGAATGCAGAACACATTAGCAAAGTGCATGTGTGGATTTGGGCCAAATGGACATTTTGGCTTGAAGCTGTCTCTGATTTCTTCCCTCAGCAGAATTGATGGAAATAACTACAAGGGGAAAATTTTCAAAGAACTATGAAAGATAAAGAAGTTACATTATTTGTCCAATGTAGGGTTGCTTAAGAAAAGGTAAAGATTTCCCACATGCATATTTTTTACTTTAAAATTATGCACCTTTAATTACACTTCCAAGAACTGGTACCCTTGGTAATGATCAAATACAATTTAGTTGGTTTCATAAGTGTAGCTTTTGTTCCTAAAAGTAAGCTCTGATGTCCTACAAACATCATAAGGGTTGTTCCCTTCCATGAAATACTTTTATAATCCAGAGTTAACATAACAGTATAATTAAGGTAATACTAATGTAGTTATACAGTTGCTGATACGATGAGCTAAAAATACAGTCCCCTGCAAATACTCATATATACTCCTTCCAAACATACATCAATTCCCATGATAAAGGAGAACATCAGTTTATTGAAAAACTAATTGAAATTGTACAGTTTTTACATGTTTTAGAATACATGAGAGTTAAACAAGTGATCTTGTTCTCTGTGACATTGTAAACGCTTAACTTCCCACTAACTGTATGTTTTTGCATAAGTTGTGGTATTTTTATTTATTTTATTAGTACTGATAAATAAATTATTCGATATCTATTTTTCATGTGTTTCTTTTCCATTTGAGGATCTATATCACTCTTACAATAAAGGATATGTATATTTTCTGTGCAGTTTTGTGGCTTGCCACAAAATGAAAGCCCCAACAATGCTTAAAATATTCTAGGGGTTGTGGAGACTTCAAGCAGCCATTAGATGGCTCAGAAAGATAAATGACTAGTTGTTTTATTGTAGCTTCAAAGGCTCTTGTTGTTCAGTGTGATGTTTTACCGTTGCATTGAAAGAGGATTCGGTATTCAAAATGCCTGAATGGAAACATTAATTTCAGACATAGTGATATGAGAGAGGAGTATAACCAGATAAAATGCAATGTATTCCAGAGCGTACAAACCATATCTGTCTCCTCCGCAAATTGCCCGGGGAGAACTGTGTGCCCAGGTTGTCTTTCTGCAGGACTAAGAAGCCTAGAAAAGCAGTTTTGGTGGTAAAGCAGATAGTGGGGCTGTCATTAGAGCTTTTTCTCTCCTTTAATGACTAGCAGTGTGATCTTCATATGGAAGTAGCTAGTCTAGATACATTATACAATGTGGTCTGTTTTCTTCCTGTGAAGGGAGTTAATAACATTTTCTCATTTCTCCTGATTTGTGAAATTTTAACAGTTAGCTTGATGTATTTAATATTGCTTTCTTTTAAAAATGCATTTGCATGCATCCTTTTCTCAAAGTATACCAGAAAAATTCTTCTCTCACATTCTGTAGCACAAAAACCCCCACCCCACAACACTCAAATAAAAACATACTACATATACCAGATCTTCAGTTCAGAAATACTTGACAGGCAGAGCTGAGAATTGATATAATATATTTAAACTGTGGAAGAGGGCTGAGGACTTAAAAAAACCCCACAACAGATCGTTCTTGCTTTTATTTACAGAGTTAATAATGTTGTAAACTTATATAAAGTGTAGTATTTAAGAGTATATGCCTAGTACTAAGAACATATTTGGTATCTCTGTTCTTACATATTGATTTTTTTTCTGTACTTGCATTGTAATTTATTGGAATTCCTTAGAATTCTGATCAAGCAAATTCTGACAAAGCGATTCTGCTCTAGAATTCTAAAGAATTCTGATAAAGCAAAAATTTTTTCTTTGTATTTGCAAGTCACCAAAGTCCTTTTATTGAGATGAGTACAATAATCAGAATCATGATGTGAAAATAATCAGGATATTGTGAGTCAACTGAATAGTAATCAGTCGTAGATGGAGTATGTTTAATGTTTAATGTTTACAGTCAGTTATCTTAGGCTCATAAGATCCCTTCCAGGAAGGCAGTGTTTCATTGAAGTTGAATGCCTCTGTCTGCTGCTGAAATGGATTGCCTTACATAATATCCTGTCTTTAAAATATTAATTTTATATTTTAAATATTTTCTTAAAAACAAAAAACCAAACAACTGCTGAAGGAACAGTTGGCTCACTGGATAAGTCAGGAATGGGAGTTATGTTTCCCTTTTTCCAATCTCTGGGAATTTCACCAGAGTACCATGACTTCTCAAATGTGATGGCTAGTGGCTCAGCAACTTCAGATGCCAGTTTCCTCAGAACCTGTGGATTATTTTATCAGGTCCCATGGACTTGTGCACCTTCAGGTTCTCTAGATAGTCCCGGATCTGATCTGCTCCTACTGTGAGTGGTTCTTCACGCTCCCAGACCCAGTCATTGACCTCTGTGACTTGAGTAGTATGACCTGAGTGATACCAGTGAAGATTGAAGCAAAAACATCATGAGGTCTTCAGCCTTCTCCATATTCTTGGTAACTAGGTCACTTGTATCCCTTCAGAGGAGCTCCACATTCTATCTTGTGTTCCTTTTCTCTGTGACATACCTCTAGAATCCTTTCATCTATAATGTTCTGGGCCAGCCATATTTAAATCAGTCAGGGTTTAGCTTTTCTAACCTGGTTTCTGGTTTCACAAACAACTTTACTGTATTCATCCCAGGTTACCTGTTATTGCTTCCACCCTTTGTGGGTTCCCCTCTTGTGCTTGATTTTGACCAAAAATTCTTTGTTCAACCATATAGGCCTTTGGGCATTCTTGTTTGTTTTTTTTTTTTTCTTTTTAGGAATGCAGTGCCTTTGAGCTTGGAGATGATCCTTAAAGGTCAACCAGCTTTCTTTCCAGGGCTCTCAGTCTCTACAGGGCTTCACGGAATCCACAAGTCCTTAAGGTTCCTGTGTAACACCATATAAATAAATCAAGAGCCTGCTTCATGAAGCCATGATACTTTGCAGTATGGATGGATCATTGAAACAGAACAGAGAAGAAAACTAAGGATAAATAAGAGAGGAAGAGAGACAGCAGAGATAGTGTCTGTTAGGGAAAACATTTTAATGCTTTCTTAACCTTCACTGCCACCAGTAAAAATCGTACATCAAGAACCACAGAAGAATGTGAACTGCTATGAGTAATAATTACTTTTCTTAAAACTTCTACTTTGTATGTTGCCAAGACCTGACTAAAAAAAGCCCAGAAATAAGTGTTGGACTCTGCTTTGAGCAGGAGATTGAATTTGTGAGGTCCTTTTCAACCAAAATTATTCTATGATTCTAAAATTTACTCAATTTTGTAGATTACTAAGAGGGCTATTATGTGTAATAGCTTCTTAGTTGTATGGATTAGAAGACAAGCATTCATATATTTTCAAGTGCATTTACAAATCATTGAAAAGATAAACCCTTTGGTTACTAGAAGTATTCAGAAGCTTTTGCTTCCTTGTTGCTCCCGAAGTTCATTGTATCCAAGCGCTGGTATGAAGAAGCAGCTGTGAAACATAGTGGTTCTGAAAATTCTTTTCCAGACAACCTGAAAACTACTGCTCATAGTTCTGTTCTTCATGCTTGTTGCCATTTGTACTATCATTCTGTAAATAGTTTTATTGTTTCACTGGACTTCAGTCTATAGCTATGTCCTGGTGCTGGACAGAATCCTAGGATAGCCATTGTCTGTGTACTGTTAGCAGTTTTGAGACAGCCTGGGCAGCTGCCATGAGTTGTCTACACTTGTATTCCACCTCGTGTCGTGCTCAGTGTAAAGGGGGAAGTTTGCTGAAAAGAGAAAGGTTTCTTGCTTGGACTCTTGTCCTTGCTTGGGCTTGTTCTGATGCTGCCTCTCTTTTTTTTCCTGAGGTCTGCTTTCCCATTTGTAGTGACCACTGTACATTCACTGGGCTGAGTATAATTTTGTATATTTTATACTGGTATTAGTTTGGCAGTCTCATTGAATTTGTTTTTATTTCTGACTGTGGGCCTCCGTTCCTCCTCTTGACACCTGTTCTTGGTTGGGGATGAGAGTCGTGAGGTGATAGGGCAAGTGCTACATTTTATACCCAGGTATGGGCTAAACATAGTCAAGCTGTCACTGGACTTAATGCATTCGCACTACAATTTAAGCAGAAGCTTCATGTCAGAAGCCAGTAAAGTCCCCAGTACTGTAGAGAAGATGCTAAAATGCTGCTTTGTTGTGAGAAGCTGGAAATGCAGTTTTAGTAGCTTTCTTAACGGTAATGCCCAATGCTGTGGATCATGTCCTGTGCTGCAAGTCTGTAGCATATAGATGCCTCCTCTAAGACAATACAGGAAGAGGTTGCACCCCTAGCAGTGTCACAGATTTGGCATAGTGAAGCTCTGGTTTGTTTGTTTTGTAGGCTTTTCATGAGAAAAGATTGTCACGTCACACATTTCCTTCACAAGTGTTAAGTAAGGAACAGCTACCCTTTTCCCCGCGCCCCCCCCCCCCCCAAGGAATTGGCAAGCTTGTGTGACTGACCTCTTCCTCTGTGGCCCAGTGTGGGATGTGATGGCAGTTTGGGGTATGAAATAGCATCATGTGTGGAAAAAACAGTGCCAATTACAGGCTAAAAACATCTGAAGGAGGTTATACACGTGGTTAGGTTGCCAGCTGAGTTGCAGCTGCTCTGAAAATACTTTCAAGTAAAGAGCCAGTGTAGTTTTAGAAACTTGGGACTGCGAGAGGGAACTTTTCCTGTGTACCCAACAGGATGAGTAGCATGAGTCAGTGCATGACTGTGATTAATGAGCAAGCAGGGAGCACTTCACAGTTTGAAGAGAGTCAAACCTAGGCGGGTGAAGAATCGTTAGAAGCATGGAGAAGCCAGAGTAACTGAAATTGCAGTAATTTTCTTTGTAATCACTAGGGCCAGAATTTTCCCAAAAGATGTGCACACTAGACGGAGGCCAGAGTCTGTGCTGCTGTAGATGGCATGATCAAGTGACAGGATGTTGCTGTAGAGTTAGGGCAGTAGTGAAAATGACACCGAAACTAACGAGTAGGTCTGACAGTGGACTTCTGAGTCTGGAGTAGCCTATTAGATACCATGTGAGCATTAAAAGCATTTTGTTATTTGGGACCTTGTCTGTACAATGGATGCAGAGAGTTTTGGTTGGTTGTTTTGCAGTTGCTTACGTGTGCATGTGTGTGTATATATATGTGTGTGTGTTGGGTTCTCCCACTAAAAAGGATCTGCCCTGTGGGGGGGTTCTGCCTTTGGCCCTAGAACCACTATATATATATAATTTACATCAGAATGAGCAAAATTAAGTGTCAGGGTTCTTCACAAATGATTCTGGAAGCATGGCAGCACAGCGTTGTGGAAACAGGTACATCTTTTCACACATGAGCGGCCAGCAACTGTGACTGCAGTGACAGAACTGCAGCAGTACAAATGTGTGCTATGGGTTGTTCATTGGAAAAACATTAGGCTGTCTAGGTTTACATTGCCATAACGTGATGAGTGTCTATAAAATCAAATAATGTAAATCATTTGCTCACTTTGTAGTCCAAACATATCATTCGGAGTGCTGTGTTCTATTTTATGAAAAATGCCACCTTTTTTTTTTTTGTAAAACACACGCAGACATACTTTTATATTCTTTTTATTAAGATTAATGTTATTATAGCAGTTTACATAAAATGTCTTGAAAAAATAAGTTAAACAATTTATAGTTTTAAATAGAAACTATGTAAATACTACTTCCTTTAATTTTTAGAAAAATAAGACAATTTATCTTGACTTGGTAGTAGATCTTCAAAGTATTTGATGGAAACTGACTTTGCTAATGTGTTGCTCTTCTCTTGAAAGAGTAGTTCTCAATTCTTTGAAGTATCTCTCTGGACTGTGCATGGATCTCTTGCCAGGCGCAGTGATAATCTGACTGTGAAGAAAAGATTATTGACCAGTGTTTGTTTGCTGTTTTGTGAAAACTGGTATCCAATATTATGGCAAAAATTTGCGAATTGAGCAAAAGCATTTAATAATTTATTCAAAAGAAATTTAAGAAAGATGGAAGAATAAAGAGTCTAGTTAAGATTCAAATGTTCTTTGGTATTTATAATAATTATTACTTTTCCAGATGAAACAGATACCATCAGATCATAGAATTATCATGGCTGGAAAGGACCTCCAGGATCATCAAGTCCAGCCCTCATTCCAGCATCTCCCAAACCCCTAAACCATGGCCTCAAGTGCTCTATCTACTCATTTTTTAAACACTTCCAGGAGTGGTGACTCCACCACATCCCTGGGCAGCCTGTTCTTGTGCCCAAACACATTCTCAGTAAAGAATTTATTCCTAATATTCAACCTAAACCTCCCTTTATGCAACTTGAGGCCATTTGCTCTTGTCCTATAATTAGTAATTTGGGAGAAGAGAGCAGCACCAGCCTTGCTAAGCCTCCTTTTAGGTAGTTATGGAGAGCAGTAAGTTCTCTCAACCTCTTCTTCTCTAGACTAAGTAACCCCAGTTCTCAAAGTGTCTAAGAAAGCACAGAGTACTGTAGGGTTTGGTGATGAATTTAAATGTTTTTGAAAAGCCTGTGACCTACATTGACCTTAAACTGGATGCAGGCCAAAAGATTTTAGATGAATGGAAATCCATAGTGCTCAGTAATGTGGTACAAACCCACAAATTGGTACAGCTGTGATCGGTAGTGCGGCTGATTGTGTAGGACCATCTTCTGTATCTTTAAAATTCCTTAAAGTGAGCTGGAAGTAAAGAAGCAGCCTACTTACCCTGGCCACAAATTTATACATGTTTTTGAAGCAGTCTTTCACTACAGATTCATGGATAATGTTAAGTGTGGGCTTCACCTGTTATTTTAATGGAAAAGAAGCTTAGTTTAAAAAGTGACAAGTACATAGAAGTTCAGCATGACTCAGTACAACAGTACCCTCTCATAGACGTGGTCATCATGACTGTGATCATTGTAATGCTGCTGTCATGAAGCCTGCTGAATGTGTTAATGTTAAAGGTAGAGTAGTACCCGTGTCTACAAAGAGATCAGGAAATGAATGTGTCCATGTTCAAAGCAAGCTGGATGGTCTGTGGATTTTTTTGTTCTGTGGCAGTACTGGTGTGTTTATGTATACTGTCTTTGAAGGAAGCAGATTTTAGAATAGCTGATGATCATTTGATATGCTATGGATGTACTTATGTTAGTATGTTAATTAATTTAAAAATGTAAGTAGTGCTTAAGTAAGCTGACTCCAAGTGAATGAACTGTTTGTTCGTGTGTTTTAGTAGTTTACTCAGCTGAAGTAGGCTGACTGAAGATTTAAGTGTTTTCCTGAACTGTTTTGCATAAAATTTGCATGTAATGCTTTATGTTAGCTTGTCTTGACAAAAGTCATAAGTAGTTAAGCACATTAAATTGATATTTAGTGAGCTTATGAACTACTTTGTAGAACGAGTGCAGGCTTAAAGGTTAAATACTGCCTTAACCACATTTTTAGGCATCAAAACTCAAACTCACAAATATATGTACATATATGGATTTAAAATTGCCGGTATCATATAGCTCAATAGAAGTGCTGGAAAATGTCTGTCATTACTTGCATACAGATATTTTGAGTGCCATTATTTGAAAAAGCAGTCTTTAAAGTTTTCTGCTGCATTTTCAGCATATATGTAATCTGTGTTATGCACCGTGAATACCTGATCGGAATATCATGCAGCATAAAAGAATACTAATTGTACTTACACATGTTTTGAGCTGAGCATGAGCTTCATACATTCCTCTTAGAAAAGTGTTTTTATTTTGAAAAGGAGCATCTGCTTCCTTGAAAAACTCAGCAATTTGGTGCACAATGTGAACAATGGCTGCATTATTGTATTTAACCTGTGATGACAAAAAACAAACATGGGCAAATCGATTTTCCAAACTTTGCGCTTAAGTTATTAGTACATTTTTCAACTGTACAAGTCTGTTTAGAATTAGTTCTTAAACAATTCTCACCACTTTCTTGTGCTCTTCTAAATAGTTTTGTATTATAAAAATTATAGAAAGCTGCATGCGTTTCAGAGATTGTATTTATTTGAAAATCAGGAGTTGTGTGTGCAATTTGCGGTCGTGATTTTTGCTTGCTTTCATAAAGTGGAGCTGTATTTTGTAATACAAATCTATCTTGCGTATGTTGGCTGCACAGATATTTGATGCATAAAATGTATGAGGAATAGTCAATAAGAGGCTGAAAGTAAAAGCAGATCTTTTGGTTTCAGACCCAGGACAACAGACTAAGGGTGTGCAGCTATTTTCTCCCAAGCACAGCACCCAGCTGGTGAAGGGGAGCTCCCTCTGTCTCAGAGAAGATGAAAATACAAGAGAGGCTGATAATGCTGTCTGTCCCTTTTGTTTCCTGGTATCATTTTAGAATCACACATACACAGTGTTACAGGTTGGAAGGGACCTCTGAAGATCATCTGAGTCCAACCCCCCTTGTTGAAGCGGGGTAAGCCTACGGCACCTGGTGTACCCAGACCATCCTGACCCTGCTCAGCTAATCCAACATTCCATCTCTATGTCTCTTCACCCACTCCTCTGGAAGCTCTGTTGAAGGGTTAAGGTTCAAGTGGATTAAATGAACTGCTTTGGTACAGTACACACTCTCAGCCCAGTACCTTCTTATTTCATAGCACTGCACACATGGACTGAGAGTGACCTGTGCACAGGTAGTGCATCATGCATTTGCTGAGCAATATGTAAAATTACTCCTACATTACTTTTATGGGGTCTGTTTCTTACTGAAGCTGGAGTTGGCATATGCTTCTGGTAGTTTCCAAGCTACCAGACTGAGTCCAGCTAAAAAATAACTAATTAATTTTGGACTGAAAAGTCATCAGTCTGGATTATCATTTAATGCTGCAATTTAGTGGTCATAATTCTAGTACGAAAGTCTCATAACAGGGTGCATGGGCTGTGTGAGTTAGAGTTGTTCGAATGAGGTACAGGTCTTTTTGTACTTACTGCTTTTAGCATCTGCTCAGGGTGACACAAGTCTTGATTGCTCACTGCCTCACACTCCAAGGAAAAGTCTCTTTTGCTCTTAAAGAAAACATCAATTTAGACATTTTAAGCGTGTACAAAACCAAGTTTATTATGGAAACAATTCATAGAAGAAATTACTTATCATTTAGTCTCTTAATAATGAAGTGTATGACCAACTACATCAGTAGAGGGTGCTGTATTTGTAATGAGGCTGAATGAAGGTTTATTTGCTTATGTGACCCCCAAACCTATCTAAAATAGGAGAACAATGTGCTTGTTACTTGTTTCAGTTTTTCTCAAGTGTTTCCAAGAGCATAGTCTGGTATTGTGTTGGAGAAAGGATAGGCTACAAGACAAGCCAAACTGAGAAAGGAGACGTTATTTGCAAAAACATCTTCAGAGAGAATACTTCAGAAAATATACTTCAGAGAGACTGCAGACACTTTGCTTGGAGTGGGATTACGTTATGAAAAGCAAACTATAATTTCAGTTGAAGCCAATTAACAGGAAACATAGATGGCTGTGTACTTTAAAATATGGGACTTCAGTGTGGAGGGTGTGGAGCTCATCTTGGAAAGTAAGATGAATATTATATATTAAACAGCATGAGTTTGACTTAAAAAATTAAGTGTTTTGGCTTTGTTGAATGAGAGCATCTGGCTTACAAATTTTTAGTAATGTAAAGTAAACCAACCAATAATCAGGCAATTACTATGCATCTGAGAATTCCTTACATCTAAACTGAAGAAAGATTGAAAACAACAACTACAGATTCTGAAAATATTTTACACATTGACTTACCAGTTGCTCAATCTCCTTTAAGAGCTCACTCCACTGCACACTTTGAAAGCACTGATGGCTGTTGCTTTGGTGATTACCAAAGGATGTAGCAATAAGACAGACCATTAAGAGGTAGAAGCAGCTCCTGGAGCAATACATTGTCTAGTTATGGAAGAATAAGAAAACAGAAGGCTTAATAGAATCAGGATGGTTTTACAGTTTTGTAAAGTCTTGCGAGCACAGTTGATTATTTGCTCCTTGTTGTCCTCTTTTACTCTGTATTTACTGATGTGCTATGATAAGCCTAGTGAGTTCAGATTTTATAGTGGAACATTTGAAAGTTGAGTATGTTTATCCACTGTGTAAACAGTCACATAAGAAAACCTTTTTTAGGCTGTTTATATAAAAGGTAAGTGATTGTATATCATTTTAAAAAAAATCTTATTCAGCTCTTCTGAAATACTGCTTTCTCCACCGTTTGAGTATGGAGAAACATATGCATTAGCTAGAAAACTGGCATTATTTGCTATAGAAAATGTCATTAAAAGTAGACTGTTTCCTACTATATATTGATTAAAAAATAGACCTTATTTTTTCCTCAGTAGTTTGTTGTAAAGCAATACCTGTAATCCTCAACCTGTAATCCAAACCTGTACTTACCTCAGCTCACAATGCCATTTAAAGCTATTGCTTCTAAACATAAAGTTATATTTTAGGGAGAATTTTTCATGACATTAATTTAGCATTACGGTAGTAAAATAAAATGGAGAAAAATGAAATGAGTGAATTCATCTTGTCTATAAAAAAATCAGCAATAAAATCAAAGAAGCCTACCTTGTGGATAATGTTCAGCTTGTGATTTTGCGTTTCTATAGGATTCCTGGGGTACCATTCTGTCAGTGATCTCAGTCCCTTTTAAATGCTCTTCTCCCACTTGTACTAACCTCTGGGCAACTCCTTTCAGGAGATGATGTAGAGTGAAACTCCCTTCTTTCAGTATTCCATCTCTTCAGGTGTGTTGGTTTCCAGGCAATAGATGCTGTATGTGGGCAGCATAGAGCCCACATTTTAAGGTTTTTATTTAAACAAATTAAAGCTAGATGACTGGGAACTGTAGAACAAAATTTTATTGTTTATGGTGCTTTATATAGTGAGGCTTCAGTGGACTTTTGAGGAAAAATTTAGAGAGGAATTTTGGTGTGTTAGGAGACTTGTATGAAAATTTCCTGTGCTCCTTATCTCTGTCTTCTCTTTTCCTCCTTTTCCCATTGTGGCTTCCTGAAAGATCAAGACTACAGAATAAAAAATGCACAATGATTGCTTTATAGTAACTTGCAATTAAATAATAGATTTTCCTTCTATGATTTTATTGTAACAATAGAATAAAATTCTATTGGACCCCTTTGGAGAGACTATTCATGGAAAGAGTGCAGTGAGGCTGCAGCTAAAACAGCTTTCAAAAGATGTGCCTTTATGCTGTATTTGTCGAAGGAGGTTCTTTCTCAGAAGAATGGTGAAGAAGCCATATTGTGAGCCCAAGTTAACCTCTGTGAATATTTGTAATTGTTTGTCTCACATTTCCTTTTGTGCACTGGAACTCCATGAGTGACTGGGGTCAGGCATCTGGAATGCTTTAGCTTTTTACCTTTAATATTTTCTCTCTCTATTGTGGTTTTCCTATGTAAGATCCTCAGCAGTGATGTGGTAAAACTATTCTGCTGTGTTTCTAATTAAAACATTTACAAACAAACAAAAGGCCTGTAAAAGAAACAACAAAAGAAAAATGTTTTACAAAGTATTCATTGAACATAAGAAACATAGTCTTTGTTGCACTTGGCAGGTTATAAATCATTTCTAAGGCACCAAATTGAACCTGGAAGATCTGGACAACCAGAGTTTTTATTTTGATGGTCTTTTAGTGTTTTAATGCTTAACTCTAGAAGAGTGTCCATGGTGAACCAATGCACACTAGAGCTGGAGCCTTGAATTGGTGTTTTTAGGGGTTTTTTTTAATAAGACACTCTTTTTTCAAAGGACTAGAGTAAACATTCTTCAGAATAGCTGCTTCTTTTTCAGATGTTTTCACAACCATGTCACCCTCTAATTGAAATAATTGTACAAACTATCAGATTAGTTAAACATTCTGGCCCTGTACCTCATTTGAGGGTGGTTCATCCTTTACCACTTTTGGTATCATTTCCTTCCATAGCATTTGTTGTTCGCTGCTTTCTATTCCAGTTTTTACACCTGTTTCAGAATTCTTACTCATTTCTTTCTGTGTACAGTTTTTCATGCAGTGACTAGGCTCTGCGTGCCCGATATTCCTGAGTTTACATTTAGAAGAACTTTGTGGTGTCTGTAATCCCTTTACCAGTATTGTAGTGCGATGCACTTAGGTGTCATAATTTTGGCATCCAGACTACTACACTATCAAAAGACTTCCTGGAAGTGCTGCTTGCCCAGTCTCTGAAAACCATGCTTTTAATAATTAACATAATTTATCAATTGTTTTGACTATCATGACTATATCTAACCTTGCAACTTTTCTTAATGCTTATTTTGAATGGGCAGGTTTGTTTCTACAAAAACATGCACGAAGGTAAGCATTGCTAGCACTTAATTTTTAGTAATTAACTCAATTAAGGGACTTGAACACCTCTCCTATGAGGAAAAGTTGAGAGAACTGGGGCTCTTAATTCCAGAGAAGAAAAGGCTGAGAGGACATCTTATGTCTAGAAATATCTCAAGGGTGGGTGTCAAGAAGTAGGGGCAGGTCTCTTTTCAGTGGTGCCCTGTGATAGGATGAGAGGCAACAGGTACAAACTGAAGCACAGGAGGTTCCATCTCCACATCAGGAAAACCTCCTTTACTATGAGGGTGCCATGTCTTGATCATTAAGAGAAGGAAGAGACTCAGATTCATGGATTCTCTTGGGGTTGAATTAAGGAGATTCATGCCATAGATCCATATAAAAGTAAAAGTTTACTAAAACTACCAGATTCTGAGCTCAGAAGGCACAGAAATCACTGAAGTTACTAGATGCCTAACTCAGAGAGTAAAGAAGGGAGAAAGGGGAAAGGGAGAGAAGATACTTAGGAGATAATTAAGATCATCACTCAGAACTACAGGCTTTGGCTCCCCAGCCTGCCTTGCTCCTCGACTCTGCAGATCTATGGAGAAAGTCCTCGGTTTCTCTGGCTGTCTTCTCAGTTTCTCAGCACAGTTGACTTCATGGTGTGGTGGTGATGATAGGTGATTGACCCCTCCTCACTTCCTCAGTTTTGCAGGTTTCTCAATGTGTCCAGCAGTGTCAGCCCCAACATCTCATCCATCCCTCAGAATAGCCACAGTCTGGGGGAGAGAGGCTGATGGGCTCCCTGCAGTTTCTGTTTCCTTGCATTTGTTGTACTTTAGTAAAGCTTAACTACAGTGAAAAATGATTGAGGAGGTAAAAAATGTGGAGAGAATAAATTAAGTTGATTTTCAGTTCCCAGAAATGAACATTTAGAACATATGTGTAGTCTGTTTAAAGTCTTAGACTGTCAGTACTAAGGAGCTCTGTCTTGACTTGCAGTAACAGTCACAAATTTGAGCATCTTCTTTTTCAGCAGAGCACTTCTGGGAAAATGTCCTATCATTGCAAAGGCATTTTAAGTCTGGCCTTAGAAATTGATACTCGACTTTTCACACAATGTAGAAACTTGAGTATAGAACTTCCATTTCTGAATATAAAAAACATGTAAAAATTGTACTTTGAATGAGTTTAAATTTTTAGTATAAAATCAGTCATATTTTTTAAAGGAGGTATTTGAAATAGCATTTAGTGGGCATTTTTAAAGCTTATTTTCATAATTTACTGCAAATACAATTTTCCCCTAATCCCAGAGCCTTTCAAAGTAGCAGAAAGTAGCAGATTTTCCCCATCTCTTAGTGAAAGATGAGATGTATACTTTCATCCTTGCTGACCCCGGAATTGAAGAAGAAATTTGAAATGATGGATATGTCATTGTGAGGAATGTAAATACGTGTGTGTGTGTATATATATATATATATCTACATAAAAAATTTAGCTGCCCTGTTGAATTGCTATACAGAAAAAGTAATTTGTGAGATGATTTGAGGATGGCTTTTGTTGTAATTTTTTAACCCAAACCTTTTTAGTCATTGGTTTTTTGAACTATAGATAAAAATGAGGTCTTATTATTGTCATAACTTGTATGATCATAATATTCATTTCCTAGCTTTCATTTTTCGTGTTCAGAGTAGTGCTGAATGATTTCACTTAACTCTAACCAGTGGCTAGAAAAGAGCCTCCACCCTTCCCACCAATTAGACACCTCACTTTCCAATAACTTGCACAAGGTTTTTAGTGCCCACCTCAGTTTTTGTTTTGTTTTACAGTTCCGTTTCATGCAGTGCATTACACTGCATTCCTGCCAATTCTAGATTGGGTTTACTTATTTATTTAGTAATTCAGTGACTTCCAGTACTGGGTTTCCTGGAAATCAGTAGAGCTTCTGGTGACTTAACAGTGAGAGTTGTGGAATTTCACAACTGCCCCCCCTCCCCATTTCATGATTTGAGCTAAAGCCTGACTTTGCATAGCATCACCAGTCTATATAGTTTAGCAGAAAAAGTCTTCCACCATTGCTTTGTATGCTTTCCACTAGATAATGAAAGGAATGAAAAATACTACTTTTAGATTATGTTTTGCCACATTAAAATGATAATATAATCTGTAAAAATAATAACCTTGGAGTTATTTTGTTTTACTATACAAAGTTAGGATACAGTGAATGTAAATGGCACACCAGAACTTGAATAAACCTGAAAAAAATAAGGCAAACTTTAACAAAAATATAAACAATAAATTATACAACAAAATCTTGTAGAAATTTATTATTAAATCCATCACCAGTGAGTTCTGCCTCTGTCTCTGTGATCCACCAGTAAGATTCCCAGTGGTAAAGTTATCTTGATTCGGTCATTTTATTTATCATTCACTTTTATCCGAATCCTGTTCCCCTTTGAAACTCTGTTTGAAGTCTTCAAAACCTGACAGGCTAGTCCTCCCTGACGTGAAGCTTAACCACCTGGCTAATTCTTCATTAGAAATATTATCATGTGTACCAGACAGGATCTCACTGCTGAACATAGGGGAGCTAGACAAGCTCATACTCTTCTGCATCATCTGTAATAGAAAAGTTACTTTAATTTCAAATTCCTGGTGAAGTTGGAGACAGGACAACTAAGAACTCTTTAGGGGAAAAGCAAAGGAAAAAGTACCCCTTCCCTGAGGGTTACTGGGAAGTGAGCGTGTGTTAAAGCCCACATTAATATAGCATTCATGGGGGCTTTCCAGATGTCAGTAGAAGGCCTTTGTACATCTTGTAATATTTACAGATAATATCTTTATGTAATGATTCTTCTCTTAAGTTAATAAATGAAGAGAATTTCTGAACCACAAAATTGATTGAGAACTTCAGTGACATCTGGTTAAGAAACTACAAGGTAAGCTGTACACTCATAGTGAAATAAACGTCTTAAACATGAATGAGCTGAGATTTCCTAAAATTAGATTCATCTCTGTTAAACATATTGGTCTACAATTCATTTGTGTTATGTCTTCACTAGAAAATTCTGCAAGCAATAGGAATGACTCTAGATCAAATACAATTGATTCTGAGGAATGGAGAACTAGACTGTGCACTTCTGGAATGATTCTTTCTGATTAACTCTAGTCTCTTGAAAGGAGGTTGTACTGAGGTGGGGTCAATCTGTTCTCCCCAGACAAGAGAAAATGACCTCAAGCTGTATCAGGGGAGCTTGTGCTTCAGCTCCCTTAGTGACCCTTATGCTGAACTTGCTCCAATAGGACAGGATCCTTCTGTGCTGAAATGCTCAAAAGTGGTCACAGTACTCTAGGTGTGTCCTCGCAAGTGCTGAATAGAAGAGAATAATCATTTCCCCAGACCTGCTTGCCAACCCTGGCTAATAGAGACCAGTATGTTTTCTTCATGCAATGGAAGGGTGCAAGGCTGACATTCTTTCATACCCACAAGGACAACAGGTCTGAGTTTTTTTATACACTCAGTGTGTGAAGTTGAGTTATTCCATCAAGTCTTTTTGGAACTTAAGGTCAGTCTATATCTCTAGTCTTTGGAAATTCCTTGAATGAAATTCCTCGACCTTCTAGTCTGCTGTCCCTTTGCCCCAGCTTGATACTCTCTATAAACCACTGGGATTCTGTGATTCTGTGATTCTATAAACCACTGGGATTCTGTGATTCTGTGATTCTATAAACCACTGGGATTCTGTGATTCTATAAACCACTGGGATTCTGTGATTCTATAAACCACTGGGATTCTGTGATTCTGTGATTCTATAAACCACTGGGATTCTGTGATTCTTTGATTCTATAAACCACTGTGATTCTGTGATTCTGGGAGCATATTCAGTTCCATTGTTCATGTAATTCAGAAAGACATTGAATGTGTTTGCCTCAGCACACTCCCAAGAAGCACTGCTCTGCATTCACTATCAGTTGCCCTTTGTGCTGCAGGTTGCAACTCTTTGGACCTGTCCGTACAATTTCCCACTCATCCTACAACCCACGTATCGAGACTGTATTTTGCCAATTTGACTACAGGCTACCTTGGATCTTAGCCTTGCTAAGGTATGTCAATAAGTTAAGTAAGTTACAAAAGCATGGGGAATCAGTTTTTAGTCAAAAGTCTGGGAGTCTGTAAGTCCAACAGTGTAATCAGTGAGAGCTAAAGAATACAAGATCAAATGTTTTGCTTTGAACACAACTAGCCATAGCCTGCAACCATCACGTGGTCATTGTGCTTTCTGCAGTGTGAGTGCTCTAGATAAATGTGACTACAACTATAAAGGCTCTGGAAAACATTCCTGGTGATTCATCTTCGTACTTGTCCCATCTTGCAGCTCCGTGAGTTTGATACCTTTTGTGTAGCAGTCTTGTGCCATTCGCTGAATTTGGTAAAGGTGGAATATACGTTCCAGGTGAGTGCACTGTAGTTTCATTCAGGAAATCATTTGTATTTATATTTGGATTTAGTAAGCTAGGACTTGAATCTCACTATGCTGGAATATTCTTTTCTTACATTTAATGAATTAAAAACATAGTAAGGTCCCAAGTGTTTCAGTTAAGGTCCTTAGATGAGTTGGAACTACAAGGATGAATTTTCAGTCAAAAGCTTTAGTATTTACAAGGCCAATTCTGTAAGTCAAGTCAATACATTTTACTTGGAACTTGTGCTCTTGTTTTTCTTAGGCTGTGTTCAGACACCTCAGAGTAATGAGTTGCTATTACCTCTTAGTGCATACACTCACCGTGTCAGAACAAGAAATGAATCTGTGCTGGGATGAGGCAACACCATTGCCCTCCCCTCCTGTTTCTGTTACCTTGTTCCCATTTGAAGAAGATGCATTAACAGGAGACTAAACAGTGTTCAAGGCCAGCTGAGGATCTGGCATGCCACAAACCTGCATCCGTTTGCACTTTGCTGCAGTTACTTTAGCAGGCCCTATGCATGTGTTTGCTGCTGCAGACTGTCGCTTACACAGCTGAAAATCCACATATTTACCCACTAACCAGTAAGAAAGCTTGAATAGATTTTTTTCTCTAAAGTACTGTTTTAAACCAATTTTCCCTTATATTCTAAAGGTTTTTTGGTTTGGTTTTTTTTCATTGTTTGTTTGGGTTTTATAATGTTAGAAATATTCCTGAATGGGTCTAATAAAGAATATATTTTGTCAGTAGGAATATTCCTGAATGGGTCTAATAACGAATGTATTTTGTCAAATAAGTTGGAATGGACTGCAATGTGAAATAGGCTGAGTGTTGCAGAACTCATATGTATGTGGGAAAGATGACTTGCAGTAAACTTCAACAGATACCCTGGTAATAGTCCAGATAAGAACTGCCCAGCAAACGGCCAAGACTGCTTCTGCAATATGCTCCTGTTGACATTCTCTGAAATGCTCTGGGAAATAACATCTCTTGTTCTCTAATCTAGTCCTGTATTGCATACTCTGCCCTTAATACCTACTAACTTAAAGCCTTCTCCAAACTATTTTTTGCTATTAAAAATCCGACTTAAATTAAACTCTTTTCTCTACCTGTCCTAGATTGAAAAGAGAAAAAGGAAATAGAGGAAATTTTACTGCTGAATAGGAACCAAATGGGTTTGGTTGGTTGACTGGTTTTTTTAAATATCTGTCTGTGCTTAAATGCCATTTTCTCTGGCATTGTCTTTGTCACCAGTGGCAGAATAGACTCATTGCCCACATGTAGGTCACTGTATGCCCACTGGAGGTCCTTTCCAGCCATGATGATTCTGTGATTCTGTGATTCTGTGATTCTGTACTGTGACTCCTAGAAACAAACATCTGTTGGTACCAGGTTGATGTGAAGTTAATAACCCCATGAAAAACCATCAAAGTGATACTGAATTATGGTGTTAAGTCTAGATCTTAAGTGAAGGCTTTTCACTTGCATCCAGCAGGTTTTCTGTTAATCTCTTCTTTCCACTTTGTCTCTCTTGTGTAAGTTGTGCAAACTGAAATGAATAAAGCATCAGACAGGAAATGAGACCTTGCAAGATATTTCATCATGCTTGTTGCAGTACACAGAAAACCACAAATTGTTTCTAAAGGAGAATGTGTTATCCCTGAAATGACACAATAAAATGGAAATGAAATTGAAGGTGTTGTGCGTATATGGAATGATCCACATGTCCCAAGGGGAAAGCCTCAGCCTAGCATGTGGAAACATGCAAGTGAAATCTGATGTTGCTATTACAGAGAAAATTCATTGAGAGTACGTGATCTGCTCCAGGTAAGTTGTTTCTTTTCTGGAGAAACGCCTGAGAAGCTATCACTATCTAGAAGAGCTCAGTTTTACACGGAACAGTTTAAAGAATCATGTTCTTTGATTCAAATGTGTGCTTACTTTTTTTTTTTAATTCAATACTTGATAATTTCAGATACTTGTTACTGCTAGCAGTGGACCCTTGCTACAAGAAGTCACAAGACCCAGCTACCTCAAACTTTCTTCATCGTGGAGATGTTCCACTCCCTTCACCATCTTCGTGGCTCTGCGCTGGTGTCTCTCCAGCAGTTCTGTGCCCTTCTGGAACTGAAGGGCCCAGAACTGGACACAGTTTTCCAGATGCCGTCTCACACGGTGCGGAGTAGAGGGTGAGGAGAACCTCTCTCGATCTGCTAAACACTCTGCTTCTGATCCACCTCAGGATGCCATTGGCCTTCTTGGCCACAAGGGTAGATTGCTGGCTCATGGTCATCCTGCTGTCTACCAGGATCCCCAGGTCCCTTTCTCCCACACTGCTATCCAACAGGTCAGTCTCCAACCTATACTGGTACCTGGGGTTGTTCTTGCCCAAATGCAAGACTCTACACTTACCCTTCATATATTTCATTAAGTTTCTCCCTGCCCAGCTCTCCAGCCTGTCCAGGTCTTGCTGAATGGCAGCACAGTCTGCTGGGGTGTTGGCGACACC
>JAOXOE010000506.1:12750840-12796777 GCA_028565055.1 Phoeniculus purpureus | reverse complement strand
GTTTAGTGTATTGTGTTAGATATAAATCTAGACTTACTAGAAGTATATTTAATATACACCTATACAAATAGATCTGTATAGACACGTTATTCAAACACCATAAAGCCACTCTTTCTGATTCCTATTGCCATGTCCGTGGTACCTTTTTGAAGCAGTGTTCTGCAGCAGGTGATGGCATCTCTAACCAGCCTCCAGACGCCCTGATCTCCATTGTAGCCGCAGGTTTTCCTTTAGTTTTTGCTGTTCCTGTTGGGGTTCAGCCCATTTCCTCTCCTTTGCCGCAGGGTGATCTGTGTGATAGTTGAGGAAACGAGCTGTTATTGAGACTCCAGCCCCCTACAAACATTACAACCCCCTTTTTTGGTTCTTTTTGGGGAAGGATTCCTGCTCCAGAGGTTTAATTACCCAGAGTTATGTGAGAAAGGGAGGTCACTTTCCTTATACCCTTAACCCAAGGGCTTGTGCAACGTAGGGTTTTCACTTGGGCTTAATGTGGTGGCACCTATGGGTCTCCACGTGTGTGAATGGGAGGACACCGTTGTCCACATCTGGTGTATGGTTTATCCATCCCAGCTATAGCTAATAATACTTATTCCATTTGGGGGAACAAGCTGTAGTGCACTCGGGGTGATGCTGTACCATCATCTGTGGGTTCCGTAGCCACTTCCCCCTGCCTAGGAGTGGGACAGGGCTGCTAGCGGCTGGAAGGAGACACATGGTGCATGTCCCTCAGCAGAAGCAGCTCCAGAGCCAAAGAGGGGTCCAGTCATCCCCGCTGTCCCTCAGCAGAAGCAGCTCCAGAGCCAAAGAGGGGTCCAGGCATCCCTTATAGTTGTGGGCTGAGATTTCCCAGCCCCAGCATGGCTGGTTTCCCCCCAGACATGCTTGATTTTATGGGGCTGGACTTCCTCGCCGTCCAACTTGCACACACGGACTCGTGTGCTGCATGTAGCTGTGCAGACATCTTTTCTCCACATAATTCAAGGTTTATGGGGCCTCTGTACCCCCTCACTGTTCCCATTGGCTGCAGGGACACCTGTTCGACTCTCTGTCTTTACAAACCAGCCAACAGACTGCTCTGGGGGCCAACAGGTGTTTCTGGTTTGCTCTGTGTGAGTGAGTATTACCCGTCTGTCTTTCCACCTCTCTGAGCAAACAAACCCATGGCTGACTCTGGAAATCCTCCCCCCCTACCCCAGAGCAGCAGGAAACCCTGCACCAGATGCCAAGACGCCCAGCTCGGCTCCTTCTCCCCGCTCACAGGCTGCTGGCCTTTAGCTGCTCTCTGAAGTCATGTCTTTGTGTTTTACTTTCCATTTATTCTGGAACATGAGCTGAAAAGCTGGCAGGCTGCAGCCCTTAGGACACCGTCGGGGCCGGGGCGCCACTGGCTTAGTTTGCACATGGCAGCTCCAGCCCCGTCTGCGCACGGTCCGTGGCTGATGGTTGTTTTGCAGTGGAAGCAGCTGTTGATGTTTTTCACCCTGCAAAGAGCATCTGCTTTTCTCAGGTACCTACAGCCCACACTTCTCGGTTGCCCAGCCCACGAGATCTTACAGCAGCTTCCAGTACCTGAAGGGGGGGCTATAAGGAAGCAGGGGAAGGGCTTTTCCCAAGAGTTTGTAGTGATAGGATGAGGGGAAATGGCTTTGAGCTGGAAGAAGGGAGATTGAAATGAGATCTCAGGCAGAAATTCCTCCCTGTGAGGGTGCTGGGGCCCTGGAACAGGTTGCCCAGGAAGTGGCTGCTCCATCCCTGGAAGTGTTCAAGGGCAGGTTGGATGGGGCTCTGGGCACCCTGGTCTGGTTAGAGGTGTCACTGCCCATGGCAGGGGGTTGGCACTGGGTGAGCTCTGAGCTCCCTTCCAACCCAACGCAGTCTGTGATTCTCCAAGAGGGGTCCTAGGAACCAGAGAGTTGAAATAGCCATTGATTTGAAATATCCATCAAAGACCTGCCTGGATGTGTTCCTGTGCGACTTGGTCTAGGTGATCCTGCTGTGGCAGGGGGATTGGTTTGGATGATCTTTCGAGGTCCCTTCCAATCCCTAATGTTCTATGATTTTGTGATCTCCATTAACAAATAGAAACACACATAAGAAGCAAAAATACTTGGTTATATTTGCAGGAGGAAGGGAGATGAGACAATGTGATGCTCTAGCCCGAGGTTTGAGCAGGGCATTATCAAAGAATTGGTGGATGTCAGCCTCGTCATTCAATATTAGCTGTATAGAGACAGGGGAAAGGAGCTGAAGTGCTGTGGGGGCTGCAGCCATCTCCTGTAATACACATGTAAATTAAATGATGTGATTTTCAATTAGCATCTAACAGGCAAATCAGTGTGAAAGGTTACATGAATTTCTAGCTCTCACTGAAGCACCCTGAGTCTCACAATCCCTACTGAGATGTGGGTGGGTATGAAAATGTACCAAGGGTCCAATTTCATAGTATCATGTAATCATAGGTTTGGAAGGGACCTTCAAAGGGGATTCAGTCCAACACCCCTGAAACAAGCAGGACCATCACTCGTCAGACTGGATTGCCCAGAGCTCCATCCAGCCTGACCTTGAATGGTTCCAGTGATGGAGCCTTTACCACATCTCTGGGCAGCCTGTTCCAGAGATCACCCCATCCTCAGATTCAACAACTTTTCCTGATATCCAGACTCAATCTGCCCTTTGCCACCTTCAAACCATGACCTCTTGTCCTATTGTTCCCTGTCCTTTTGAACAATCTTCTCCAGTCTTCTGACAAACACTTTAATGGACTGGAAGGCCACTATAAGGTGCTATTCATGCACCTGCCTTAACAGGTGCCTGTGGTTTCAGGCACTGGTCAGTGTCCAGACACTGTTCCCATGGCTGGTAGGGAGATGTGAATTTGTTTCTCCATGGGGGTACTGGGAAAAGAGTGTTGCTGAAGTCCTGAGGTCAGTCCTGCTGGCCAGACACATCTGCAGCCTAAGGTAGGCATCTGGAGTGAATCAGTAGAGCTGTAGGGTACGAACAGCTTCCTTCACCTGGCCCTGCCTATTCACAGGACGTGGAGCACTATCTCCCAGTAGAAGTAGCAGTTGGGGCAATACAGGTATGACAAGTGCCTAGGTGAGAAAACCAATCCAACATGTTCAGATGCTCTGATGGATCCACCTCAGGGGAGTATGTGGAGGTTCACCAGGGTCCCCACATTGTCTCTGGTCTGTCAGGTGTCCGTTAGAGAGGCTGTTTTGTGTGATAATGCTGCAAAGCAGTGACATTTCAAGACTTAGCCATGAAGCCAATGGCTCCACTCAGTAATTTTCACATTTACATCAATTTAGTGTAAATTTGGACAATGCTGAGCATGGGATGAGTTGCAAACTGAGATTGCAGAGGCAGTGTCTCTCTCTCTCTCTCTCTCTCTCTCTCACTCCTCACACCAGCAGTTGGCTATTCTGGCATTTTCCTATTAAACTTGGTGCCTTTTTCTTTTCCTTTATCCTTTCTCCTTGTTTCATTCTGTTTGTCTTTCTTATTGCTGCCCACACTCCTCCTTGATTTGGGGTTTTGTTGTTGCTGTTGTTGTTGTTTACCTCTGTTTCTCATTGACAAGTTTCAACACTTTTAATTAAACTTGACTGCTTGATGGATGCCAGTTGAACCCTCTGAGTTTGCCCTCCAAAGTGAATTAATAGCTAGCAGAGGCCTGTCTTCATCAACTAGACAATGGGGATAACAACAGGAACAAAAATGAACAAAAACGAGAAGCAAAAAGAAAAACAAAGTGAAAAATGTTGACCAAGCAAGTACCTTGAAGAAAAGAAAATACTTGGGACTTCGAGGATACCTTGGACTTTGAGGATATTTTGGATTTTGAATATATGTTGCATTTAAAATCATAGAATCATTCAGATTGGAAAAGACCACTGGGATCATTGAGTCCAACCATCAACCCTACTCTACAAGTTCACCCCTAAACCAGGTCCCCCAACACTACCTCTAAGTGACTTTTAAGCACATCCAGGGATGGGGACTCAACCACCACCCTGGGCAGAACATTCCAGTGCCTGATCACTCTCTCCAGGAAGAATTTCTTCCTGATATCCAGTCTAAACCTCTCTCTGTTGAAGCTTGAAGGACTTCTTTCTGCTTCTGTCTCTAAAGACCAGCACCAACATCTCTACAATGTCCTTTCAGATAGTTGTCTTCCCTTAGTCTTCTCTTCCTCAAACTAAACAGTCCCACCTGTCTCAATCTCTCCCCATAAGACTGATTCTCCAGGCCCTTCACCAGCTTTCCTCTGCACTTGCTCCAGTCCCTCGATGTCTCCCTTGTACGGAGCTGCCCAAAACCGGACTCAATACTCAAAGTGCAGCCTCCCCAGTGTCGAGCAAGGGGGACAATCATCTCCCTACTCCTGCTGGAGACACAGTGTCTACTACAGGCCAGGATGCCATAGGCCTTCTTGGCCACCTGGGCTCTCTGTTGGCTGCTGTTCAGCCACCCATCAATTAGAACCCCCAGGTCCCTTTCTGCCGCACTGTTTTCCAGACACCCTGCCCCAAGCCTGCAGTGTTGCAAGGGATTGTTGTTGCAGGACCCAACCCTTGGCTCTACTGGAACTTAGTACAATTTTTCTTTGCTCCTATAGTGCAATTCTAGATGGATATTCAACTTATTCAGCTACTGAAGGGCTATTGCAGACAGTACAGATATAGGAAAGAGCCTCTGAAAGACAAGTGCTGTCATAGAATCGTTAGGGATTGGAAGAGACCTCGAAAGATCATCCAGCCCAATCTCCCTGCCACAGCAGGATCACCTAGAACAAGTCACACAGGAACACATCCAGGCAGTTCTTAAATGTCTCCAGTGAAGGGGACTCCAGAACCCCCCTGCGCAGCCTGTTCCAGGGCTCCATCACCCTCACTGGGAAGAAGTTCCTTCTCATATTTATGTGGAACCTCCTATGTTCCAGCTTACACCCATTGCCCCTTGTCCTATCATTAGATGACACTGAGAAGAACCTGGCTCCACCCTGCTGACACCCACCCTTCACATAGTTATAAACATGGTACTATAATCACACTGTTTCTGTAACTCAGTCAAGTATCTTGACATGGGAATGCACTTTGCTGTTTGGCCATAGCAAACTATTCGTAGCTAACAGAGGAATCTGGACCACAGTGCTGATTCGTATCACACAAGCATGGCCTTATCATCAGCATGCTGTAAAAAAATATAGACATTGTTCTTTCTGTATTAGGGAAAAGTCTATACATTTTGTTCCTGTCTTGAAATATCTTCAGCTTGGTTTTTCAGAGCTGTCAGTATTTTTATGGCACCTCACAGTTCCTTTTGGCTCTGTTTGCAAACACACCACATTTTACTTTCAGTTTCAAGTTCTCATAATGTCTCTGTCATAGCAGTTTTGCAGAAAGGTAAGCCCTGCCTAGAGCACATATTACAAACTTTGCATGCACAGCTCACCCACATGGTTTGGAAAGCACATTATAAATTGCATATGCAATAACTGCACTCAGTTCTCAGAAGAGTATTGGAGTTTTATCATTTTGCTGCAGTGTCAGATTTTAGCTTTAGACTATAATCCTACCTTCCTAATGAGCTCTAAGTCCACAACTTGTTTCACTGCCAACTGTGTCAACGGGAAGCTCCTTTTGGCTGGCAGCACAATCAGGAAGGTGATCTGAGCGGCAAAAGGACTGAAGATAAAACAAGCAGTGCAACGGGAAAGAACGCCAGGATTAAGATGAGGCTTTGCCATAAGAAAGAGTGATAACATCAGTTTTAACTGAGACAATGCTGTAAGACAGGACAAAACCCTGCTTGGAGGAAGCTGTGAGATACAACAGGGAGCGCTTGCCCTCTAGAGCATTAGTGACCAAGAGCCAGCTCTGACTGCTGACTCACAGATCCTGGACTGCACCTCGGAAATGCTGTGAAATGTTACTGAGAGTCCGTCAGAAGCCTTTCCCTGGCATCAGCCCTGCTGCATTTCCCGGATTGCGGAGAAGCCAGAGAGGAGGTGAGTAAACGCGATGAGCTTTCCCAGAAGCCCTCACAAGGAAACCTGCAATTGGTCTAAACATTAAAGCTACCTGGAAGATGATTCAGATGTTTCTGGAGCTATAAACTTGCAGATTGTGACTTTCCTGGAACAAATGACAACAGGTGTTGCTTTCCAGAAACACTTACTGAGCAACAGCTCTGTCATGCTTCTCAGTCAGATTTAAACATTATGTCGTCACCTTTTCCCAGGGCACTGCCTCAGTTAACCTCTTCTGTCTGGCCCCTTCCCTGGACAGCTTTAACGTCCCCATGGGTGGCACAAGTCTCTACCTCCTTCACAAACTCAAAGACATGGAAGATGGAAGAATTTTAAAATTTTTGTCTAGTCCAACAACTACCATAATGGTGACCTAAAACTCTACACCACCAATACCAGTGCCCTAAAACCCGAGCCATTATTAGGTGTGAAGAAAGCAAAAATGTGCTGAGTATAACAAAATCTAAGTCTGATCATGGAGGACAAATCATTTTTTGATAGCTCCAAAGTCAGTAATCTAACAGTATTCCCAAGACACTTTAAGCAAGGTTAAATGGATCGTTTAAGAGAAAACTTTTAAATATGCATGCCATATAATAGCACTTTGGAAGCAGTTTGTACTTTCATTTTTGAAATATGTGTAAATTCAGGCATCATTCCCTAAGGCCTGCATTTTAAAGCTCAGTTGCATTTCAACTGCTTACTAACAACATGATGTAATTCTTCAATTAATCGTCTCTCAAAATAAGTTTACCCATGAGAAATTATTCCAAAGCCCATTTGTGCAAAATTCATATTTTTGAAAGCAAAATTATGTTGTATTTCCTAGCTGCAGTTACTATCTTCTGTTCTGAACAACGTGTTAGCAGAGTCAGAAAATGTCACTGTCCAGTTCTGCAACTAAATGCACCCCTTCTTGTGATGAAACTACATGAAGCCTGCCTCTGAAAACTGTTGATGTACCTGAAAAAGCTTGAGGCCAACATCTGTAGAAGAATTATAGCAGAATCTATAATCTAGAACTGGATATGTTCTTTGCATGTTTGGTATTTTAATTAAATCGCTTCGACATACACGGCTACTTCACACCTTACATAGCACAGAGGTAAATACTTTATCTTAGCCAAATGTGGTTATCTGTGTTTGGTGAGCTCTACTATCAATGGATACACTATGGAAAGAAGAACTCTAAACAGGCAAATGATTTTTTGCATGTAAGGTGATTTTTGTAATGACTGATGTTGCATGTGACATTCAGCTTATATGCTATTCCATTTATTGAAAGCTTTGTTGCTTCTGTTTTGAATAGAAAAATGCACATGCTTGAGTTATCGCAATGGAAAAATTTATCATCTTAATGGCACAGAAATTATAAGAGGGCAAAAGCTTTGGCCCATAGCAGAACTGCTGTATGCCAGTGTTAGACATTGTCTAGTCCAAATGCAATTGCACCCTATATCATGTTTAAGAGTTGAATAAGTGAAAGTTATTATCATGTTGACTTTTACTCTCCACTGTTGCCCTAGGGAAATAGTCTTCTGCCAGTTACATGCTGCCTGGCCCTAATTCTTGCACTAGGTATTCATTCTACAGGGAGAGTTGGAAATGGTATTTCATGGTCCATAAACAGAGTCTTTTTCATGCTTGCCCAGTACAGAAATGTGAAGTACATAGTATGGATAAAATAAAAACTACTACATATTTTTTTATTGACAATTTGTTGAGGGCTTCAAGTATTCACTATTCATAGCTACATGTTTTCAGTTAGACTCATAAAATTTCTTGCCAATTCCCATTTGTCATAGCCTCACAACTACATGCTGGAATTTTTCTTTCTGGGCCATCCAGTTCTGGGTATCACTTCTGATAAAATAAAAGGACAAGCTCATATGTGAAACTATGCTGATCCTATTTTCAAAGCAGTCCTTGATTTGATCAGCAATTTTAACATCATCCTCTTTCTTTGTTGAAAGGCATGTGAAATGACCTTGCAAACAGATAAAAAGCTAGTTTCATGAGTACTTTTGTACACTGGCTTTACGAAGATCTTGGTCAAAATTAGCAAAAACATGCTTTAGAGAATGTGTTGGTCGTGTGAAGGAATCATGCCTCAATTAGCTTTCATGTTTCCAACACAACTAACTTTAAAAAAAAACCTCATCAAAATGTGTAAAACCACAACAGAGTTGACTGAGAAGTCTTTTTCCAAACTAGATCAATTTGTTCAGAAACACCATCTATGCAAAACCAATTTTGTAAATTACCTTCTCTTTACATTCACAATGTAATTCAGATAAACACGTATATGAATTTTTAATATATACAGATAGACTTGGGTATCTGTAAGAAGCAGGCCAGTTCTACAGCAATTCCAGAGGAAGTTTTACCTGTAAGTGCTATGTGATTCTAAAAATTGTTCCAGAGTCCCATTGATTAATTAATGACACTTGATTAGTGCATCTGTAAAATATATTGTAATAGTAACCATAATTAATTACTTGTTTGAGAATATGTGAAACTAAAGTACTTGATGACCAAAGTAGAGATTATTACAGTGATAGAGAAGTCACTGTTAAACTTAGCAAGGCCAAGGTTTCTTTTTGTAAGTCAGTTTTAGTGTTAAAAGATTCCTGGAGACATGACATACAGTCTTCAGTTTTAATAACTACTAAAGCCATCAAAAATAATAACTTGATTCTTTTTCATATTACTGGTGCAGGCAGCCATCCAACACTTCTGTAGTAGGTTGCCTTCAATTATTAAGCAGCAAAAGGTGGCGGGTCTTTATCTGGAACAGAGATGAAAGAGAATATTTTGCTTTAATACAGGAAGGGAGAGACATGTTGCTGAACATAATGACCTGTATACTATGTGGAGTACATCACAATGCGCTCTTTATTTGGGTTACATGTGGAAGATGAAACAAATATGTTCATACATTCCAAAGACATCTTTTCAAAACTTCAAACCATCACATTTCATTCACTTTGGATAATATTTTACATCTGACAAAGCGTGAGATCATTCAGCAGATTAGGTCACAATGCCTATTTGAAGACTCTATGTATTATTCAAAGGACAGAGACTTACATGTCCTGAAAACTGTAAGTAAAACGTGCATGACAAAAACCCTGGCTCATTTCTGTAGCTTTATTTAGGTAAATATCCCAGTGACACAGAGCAGAAAGCGACTGCTACAGGAAAGAGAGCTGCTTGGACTCTGGCCAAAATGCAGGAGTGACACAAGCTGCAGCTGCCTGTCACCAGGCATCGTTTCCTGCCTTTCTGTGAGTGCAGAGTGCTGGTAGAGGTACTGGAGCACCTCCCCTTCCAGATAAGTTATCATTATAGCTACAGGAAGTGCGAAGCACCATGAAGAACAAAAGGCAAGGCGCAATACTTCTCTGGTGTTACTCCATGAAACGCTATTTACTTCAGTATGACTGACTACTCCATATGCAAGTTTAACAGCAATTGTCTGACCCATGAGACTTAAAGACTAACTGAAAACAAGGTTGTTGAGCAAATTAAAAAATTATGCAGCCTTCCACATTTCTCAAGTGTTTTGACTCTGAATCTTCAGAACAATGACCTTCATTTTGAAGTCTGACTTCAATGGTACAGAATGATGGCATGAAATACAGACACTGAACAAGAATTCCAATTGTGTCTCATGTCTAGAATGTGATTGGAAGAGCTGGACAACTGTAATGCCACGTAGACATGAACAGTGGAAGATACAGATGGTTTCTGCTTAGCATTTGTTGGTAATAAAGTGTAAGCTGAGCTGCATTTTAAACAGCTGTGTAAGAGCCAGTGCAAAATCTAAACCCAAGTATGACTTACAATATAACTGCTTGCTTTTCTCAGAAACAGTCAGTGAACTGGAATATGTTTTGATTACTTTAACTTGCTATCATTTGTACATCTTGATTTTTCTAAGAAAATTAGACTTGCAGCTCATGCTTTTCCTGTCTATCACTGGGTTCCCCTCTCTTCCACCAACTGACTAATTGCAATGGAACCTGACGAGAGCAGAAGTCCCAGGGATATTAAATTCCATGTTTTATTAAAAGAGACAGATGAGCAGCAAAAACCCTTAAGTATCTAGATGAGGGATGTGTTCAATTTGCTAAGCAATCTGTCTGTGCATCACTCCAAATCAGCTGCAGCATATGATTTTACACTGCTAGCACAAGCGATGCAAAATCACAGTAGGGATGAAAGGCTCCTGAGAGCATTGCAGTACAGGCACAGATCATGGGGAATTGCTTTACCCCAATGTAAAAGATGTAGCCAAGCAGAAACAATATTTGGCTAAACCTGCTGGTTATGGGACAACTTGTCTAAACGCCTACCTCTTCACATAATAAACTTCTGATAACTAATCACAGATCCAAGTATGTCACTGCTACTTCAGCATGTCAGAAATCATCCATCTAAGTACACTAGAAACAAGCATTCAAATAAGGAAAGCTAAAGATTAGTAAAAAAATTGGTCTTCAGGTTATTGCAGTACAGACCCTGGCTACACCATCCTCTAATGGTTTGGATCACATAAGCCATAAGCACTCTTAGGCTCTCTTTTGGAGTACATAACCTCATGGAACAAAATCTAGTACGATTATGGAGGTAGTTTGTTCAAACACCTAATCTAAAAGGCAACTGGAACAACACTGCTGGGTTAGGCTGCCATCACCTTACACAACCCTGCAACTTAATACTGGGGCTTTGCACTTCAAGGATTTCTTAAAGGCCCTTTCTCCACACATGGAGGAATGCTTCACAGTTTCATGTTATAAATTCACAGTCCCAGTAAGAGGTACTACAGCTCAATCACTATTTCAGGTAATTGCCCTCCTCTCAGATATAGTTTTGGGTCACACAGGGACCAGAGTAGACAAATGGTCAAGCGTGGACCTTAATTTTTATGAACCTTCTCTGGCTTTGGAGCTAGAAGATGCTTTTTATCAATGGGATGCTCTGCTACCCTGACACATAAGTATACACGAAATGCAAGAAATCTGAGAGGTAAGTATTTTTTCTTTCTTTTCTCTCCTCCCTGCAAAATGAAAGGTAACCAGAAAAAATACTTTGCAGCATGTGGCAGCTTGCCATGTAAAGAGATGCAGAGTGATTTTCCAACTCAGACATGGACTAGATCATGTCTCTTCTCAAAATATGTTTCACTTGTACTAAACCAAGGTATACATTTCATGGTTTTCCATAATTGCAGCTCCACAGGATCTAACATGTGGTTTTGCAGATATGGGCAGTGAGCTCACTTCAAAGAAATCTTTACATAGACTCCACAGCTCCTTTTTGCAGACACTGTCCTTCCCTGACACAGAATATGCTCCAGCCTCTATCTGCCATATAGGTTTATCTGCACTGTTAAGGACTTAACAAAGGGTCTCTGTCAACACAGAGACACGAGCAAGACAGTCAAGCTCTAACAGTACCTATGTGAGGGACCACATCTGCACAACATCAATCTTTGTTCTGGCGTGTCTCACTCCAGTGCAACAAGTAAGTTAAGAAATTAACTATAACCCAACCAAGACTAACAGAAAGTGTACTGGTTTAATAATCTTCCAGTTGCCGTGTACAGGAAGGAGTCCTGCTAATGGGCAGACAATCTCTTGGATACCCCCAAGTCCTAAGTTTCAGGCTAAACAGACACTTGTGAAACAACAGCAATACAACCATGAATCAGCTTCTGTCTCTGCCTCTTACTTGCAACCCTGTCTCGAAATAAACACAAGCAGAGTAAATTAGGATGTGCTGAGATCTGGGAAACTTTTCTCTCCACACGGCTTTGTAAAATACTGATTTCGGTGCCCTGCTGAATGCTGGCTGGCACCTGTGGTACAAAATCCTTCGTTTTCTAATGTTTTGTTAATGAAAAGAATATGCTTAAAAATAGGAATGCACATAAGTAGTTTTGAAAACAAAACTCGTACACAAGCAAAGGATACAAGCAGAGTTCTGTGATGTTCAAGACACAGCTGAAGCTGGGCTCCACTCATACTCTCTCAAGGACCTATTCTTACTAGACCCTCTCTCAGGAAGATGATGGGTGGTGATCATAGGGAACCTGGTAAGAGAGGGGCTGGCATCTGGGATGTGATAGCTCATTCTTCTCAACTTACCAACTGCCACACCATTGTTGCCAATGCCCTTCACAGAGTCTTTACTCATAACCTTCAGAAAAGGGTTGGCAGGCATATTGTCTCCTTATTGTTTTGTCCACTGAAAAAGCACAATATCTGACACAACACTTTAAATTTTTATCTTTCAGTAGACCTTGACCACAGTTTTTTTTTCCTGTGACTTTTGCTGACTTTCATAAGGAGTTTTATGTTGCTTGTAAGAACATGTAGTTCAGGGCTGTGCAGAAAATGACTGGTCTCTCCCCTGGGAGGGTGAAGCAGTCAAGAGAAAATTATTTTTATTAACTTTAGCTCCGAGAAAACCCCAGAAGGAAGGTGCAGGCACAGTCTACACTCTGTGAAGGAAAAAGTGTTGAGATTCAAGCATGTTTGGTAGGGGACACCACAGAAAATAGTTTTCCATCTGTAACAAGCATCTACTAAGCATTTTAAGAGATTTTAACTTAGCAAAATTTAGGCCTTACTGTGCATGAAGATAAGACACACATGACAGGAACCAACCTCTGGAGCAGAGGATAAGGAATGAAACGTCTTAGTTAAACACAAAATAGCACTTCCAGTCCTGAACAGTTTTAGTTGAATTTTTTGAAATGAACAGATTTTGCAGGCATGGGACTCTTTAGTCCAAATATTTAATTTAGATAAACCTGCAAGTAACTGAAAACAAAATGAAATGAAAATAACACAAGGCAAAGGTGTATCTCTTTAGTCAAACTCTGAGTATTAAATTGTCGTCATTTTTTTTCACCAGTGGAAAAACCCCTTGGAGTAATAGGTAGTTACACAGAATTTGTCACAAAATACCTGTAAACAAAACCAGACCATGATAATCCAAACACTTCTATGTGATTTATGAAGACAAGTCGACCAAAATTCTATATCTGTCATGCTTTAACATGGCACTGTGGTTTTCCTTAATTCTCCTGAAGATGAAAAAGCCATGTTTATAAAACTATATATTCACGCACAAATGCGTGTGCCTGTGTATTCACAAAGAATATAGTGTACTACTCTTACATTACCAGTGCAGCAGTAATCTTACACGGCAAGAAACTGAGCAAAAAATAGTGTAACACATCAGTTTCTGTTCCACTCCCTAGAAGAAAAGCTCTGCTGTAAAAAATGCATCAAAGACAATAGCAGGAGAAAGACAAAAAGACATTTTAAAGTTGTCTAAAGGGTACTATAAAACGGTTTGATTTTGTGATTAAATTTGAATTTAGGAATGATGTTTGATGTATTTTGAAACTGTGCCCACTCAGATTGGTTAAGTTCGTAAAATGCTGCCTGTCAAACACTCTGTCAGTGATATGAAAGCAGACAGCCAATAAATCATCCTTCCAATAAAAACATCAGCGAAAAATAAATACATGTCTGAAGCAGAATGCCAGCCTGATGTTTCATTAAGATGAATGTTATAAACCATAAAGCAAACTAAATATTGATGACAAGAAATCTGTAAAAAGAGACAGTAGCTTATGGGAAGCTGATTAGGAAACTGTTAGTAACACTAAGACTCTGAACAGTCAACAAAGTGCGGCCTTTTACAATAAAACTTGCTGCAATTGTGGCTAAGAAACCCTAATTATATTAAAACATACAGAAATATTTGAAAATTGAACCACTCAGTGTAAACTCATGGTTCTATGCAAATTTTGGAAGTACTTCTTTTCATATGTTTATTCTTTTGAAAACACTGTTCATTATATGTTTATGTCATTGTTTTCAGCTTGGTAACTTACATGGGAAGTTCCCATAAGGATTGGTTCCTCAGGGTATTCAAAACAGTTTGTGGAATCATACATTGAGAAGAAACATATCCTGGAAGCAGTTCCTATCAAAGTGGTGTGACTTGTATCTAATTTGAAACAAATACAGAAAAAATAAAAGGACAAAAAACATACAAAGGGAACTGGTAGAAGGCAGGGAGGAAATAAAATATAATGAAAATAGGGAGCAAACAAATTGCATCCAATCTTTATGTGAAGGGCGCTGGATCTCTTCACTAGCCTTAAAAAAAAAAAGAGAAATATACGTAGTTGAAATAGATGACAGGTTCTATAGGTTAATACATAACAAACAGACTTCAACTACAGCAAGTTATTGTCATTTTTATTTAATCTAAAAATTAATGAAATGGAAAAATTACACGGAAAACACAAATGAGAAAAACAGAGGGAATGAATGGAGCACTCAGGAGCCGTGCAGCTGGCAGGGAGATGGAGGATCTGCTGCAGGGCAATGTGGGATGGGGAGGTCAGAAGGGCAGCAAGAGAGCTGAGTCACGCCAGGATGATAAAATCCTCAACGTGACTGATCACAGGCAGCAGCAGGAGCAAGAAAGCTTCTTGCCAGACATTTAATAGGAGGGAGCGGTCAGAGATAGTAGAGAAGAAAATTCCCAGGATACTTTAAATTCCATTTTTTTCACTTAACATCACAGACAACGAGCTGCTTGAAGACAAGCAGTGTGTGATGTGCCAAACAGCTGTTGTTCACTTTGGTTTTGTTTAGAATCTCACGTTGTCTCCTTTTTTGGCATCTGGCCTCTTATGTCTAAATAGATAATTGGGTTTCTGCACTCAGGAAGGAGGGATTGGTGGTTTGATGGCCATACTTCACAGATGCTGGCCATACTTCACAGATGCTGGCCTTCAGGGACACGCAATGTGAAATCAGTATCAAGTTAATATCTAAAAATCATCATTAGTTTGCAAAATGAAGGAATAAAAGCCTGGGAATGTACAGTCGCTTTCCTGGTGGGTATGACGATGTCCTGTGACTATTCCCTGAGGTCCCTGTTACAACATGGACTGGAAGAAGCACGTCTCTTGTCTCTGCTACCTTAACTGCCTTTGCGTGAGGCTTCACGCAGCAGACACCAGCTCGGCACTCACAGCCGCAGGGCTAGAGACTGGCGTAGTGCCCCACGAACTTCTGTTTACTTTCATCACAAAATCTTGGCACGAAAGTATTTAAAAGCATTGGTAAGACGTGGGCAGCGATAGCTGCAGAGCCCGAAGCACATTTATCTCAGGTGTTGTGGGCTTTTTAATCTGAAACAACAGGCCTGAGTTTCCTGAGAATACCCTGAACACGCAGAGCCACTTCCAAGCGCCTCTGCGCCCCTCTAAGGTCGAGCCTCTCCCCAAACACTACAGCGTTCTCCACCGCCTCTCAGTCCTAACAGGGCCTAGCACCCACCACGGCCAAAACAGGCCCTAGGCCGCGCTGCAGCGATGAGGACAACCTCCGCCGCCACTGCCCGCATTGGCCGCCGCAGCCCGGGGCGGAGCCTGCGGCAGCCGCCACTGCCGTTGGGGCTTCTGCGCCTGCGCCCGCCGCGCTCTGCGGCCCGTGCCGCTGTGAGCTGCCAGACATGTGGGGCCAGTACCGCCTGGCCGGGCGGCTGCTGGGCCGCGGACGGTAAGGGCAGGGGACAGCCGGGGGATGCGGACAGGGATTGCGGTAGCCCCTTTCCCGCCGTGCCCGGCGCCCCGCGGGGGAGGCGGCCTTTTCTCCGCCGCGGGCCTGTTCGTGCTCGGGCGAAGGCGGGGGAACAGCGTCCCTGAGCGCGGGGGTAAGGGACGGAGTCTTGTCCGCTGCTGTAGCTGTTCGCTCTAAAGGAAATTGACTTCTCAGGTCGTTGAATGGAAAGTCGTGGAGGTGGAGGAGCATTTCGGCCAGTGAAAGGGCGCTGCAGTACAGGGTAGGAGAGCGGATCCACGGCTTCACGGTAGAGCAGGTGAGCGTCGCCCCTCGCCTTTCTGACTTTCTGCGCTGTTTGTGTAGGTAGCACTAAATACTTGAAGCAGCGCTTTGAGGGTTCGATTAGAGCAGCGATACAGTGGTTACCTCTCTGCAGCCGTATTCCTTAGGTACAGGGTCGTACCCCTGGGTCAAAGCAGTCCCAAGCACAGACACAGACTGCTAGAGCAGCCCTGCAGAGAAGGACTTGTGGGTGCGGCTGGAACACCTCTCCTGTGAGGACAAGCTGAAGGAGTGCAGTTGTTCAGCCTTGAGAGAAGAAAGTACAGGGAGACCTTATTGTGACCTTCTGATATTTGAAGAAAATCCAAACTAGAAAGTTTGGATTAGCTTTTCATAGGAGTAGTAGTGATAGGACAAAGGGTAATGCCTTTAAACTGAAAGAGGGAAACTTCAGATATAAGAATGAAGTTCTCCACTGTGAAGCTGATGAGACTCTGGAACAGGTTGCCTCAGGATGCTGCATCACTAGGTGTGTTCAGGGCCAGTTTGGGTAGGTCTTTGAGCAGCCTGGTTTAATAGGAGATGCTCTTGCCTGTGGTCTAGTGGGGATTAGAACTAGATGACCTTTAAGGTTCCTTCCAGTTCAAACCATTTGATGCTTTTATGATTAACACATGTCCTTGGGGGGAGTTAACTAACGCACCCCAGGAGTTTGTGTCTTGCTAGAGATGCTGGGCAGTTAGGGTTGTTTTCTAAAACTCCTGGCAGATAACTGACATTCACTGTGTGCTGCTTTGTGCAATGTGTTTTAGTAGTTTATCTCCTAAACTGCTTTTAATACCTGTGTTAAGAATCTGCAATGGAAATAGTATTTCAAAATTTTCTATAGTTTTTTAAAGAAAAAAGCAGAAGCAGAAAGTAATTTCCAAAAAGTAATTTCTAGTGTCAGAGCCATGGGGAACTGTGTTCTTTGATTTTTTTCTTGTGCTACCTTAATCCCTGGGATTTGAATATCTGCCTTTTCTGTAACTGGATCCTTCTGGTCTTAATATCTGTACCAGAAGAGTGTAGTTCTGTGGATGTAGCATATTTTAATAGTTTTTTTTAAACTTTTGCTTTCCATTTGCATACTTTTTTATTCTTTTCCCCACAAACCATAGGAGCAAAGAACGTGTTTCCTAGTGTATTTAATGGTATAAGACTAGGGTCATGGCTTTGAGCCCCATGTAGGATCATACCATGCTCAGCAGCGGGGGCTGGACTTTCAAGGTCCCTTCCAACCTGTAACATTCTGTGTGATTCTGAATGATATAGAAGTTTAATAAACTGATTGTTTCTGTGTCATCTATCATTTATTTGATCTAGTTGCAGTCACACTGTAATACAGATGTGTTCTTCCACTGCAGGTGACAGCTGTTCCTGAGCTGTTCCTGACTGCAGTGAAGCTTAGTCATGACAATACAAGAGCCAGGTATTTACATGTGGCTCGGGAGGACTCCAATAATCTGTTCAGGTAAGACATTAATATACATACAGCACATTCGATCTGAGCATCACCCTGTAGTTTCAAAATAGTAATCCAGCTTCATAGCTGGATTTTTGTGAGGTAACAGATTGGATAATACTTCTTTATAGTACTTTAGAACTGTTGTCATGAGGTTGTTCAGTTCAGTCTGCTGTTCACTTGCCTGATATAAATAGGGTCAACACTTAATTCAGGTGCAGTTCCTCAAAAATACATTCATGTGGGCCTTGAAAACTTCTAAAGACAGAGATTATGGAACTTCTCTGGGCAACCTTTACCCAATGTTTGACCATCCCTATGGTGGGGTATTTTTTTTCTTTAATGTCAAGTTGAAACCTCCTTTGGTTAAGTTTATAAACTTCATTGTGCTTTCATCATGAACACCTGTGCACAGAACCTGTCTTCATAACCTCCTTGTGAGTATTGGAAGGCAACTACTGAGTCCTGTGGTGCCTTTCCTACGCCAGGCTAAATGAGACATACTTCCTCAGCCCCTTTTTGTAGAGCATGGCTCCAGGCACTTTTATGGCTCTACACTAAACTGCGTCAAATTACGGTTTATTCTGTATTGATGAACCTAAAACTAGACTTTCTGATAAACTGTGTTGTGCTTGCAGATTGTAAACCAATTCTTTTTTCCGTAACCTTCCGTGATCTTTTTCCCTAAGCTTCTTGGATAAAAAAGAAATGTGTTTAGCTATGTTCTGAAAACCTCTGTATCACCTCCAGAAATAGAACCACAGAGATTGTACATCCACCGTAAGAGGTGGCTGAGCACTCAGGAGTCTTAAGAACTCTGTAACTCTGCATCCTGCTGTATGCCATGGTACTTACTAGTCAGTGATGATGTTCCAAATAAATCACAGCTGCACATAGGAGGTGAGCAGACTTCCTGTCACAAATAACTGCATTCTGTTCCATGCTCTTTGTCTTGCAGTGTGCAGTTCCGAACCACTCCAATGGACAGCACTGGGGTCCCACATATTCTCGAGCACACTGTGTTGTGTGGTTCTCAAAAGTATCCCTGTAGAGATCCATTCTTTAAAATGTTGAACAGGTCACTGTCCACTTTCATGAATGCGTTCACAGGTGAGCTCAGAGTAAATAATACAACTTAACGTGCATGAGGTTTACTGCAGCAGAGCTGTCTTGTTGGCTCTCCTTAATTTCCCTTTGGAGCCATTATTATTGAGTGTGAATGCTGTGAGTGACAGACTGAAAAACTAACAAGACAAGGTGACAAAATAGATCTTACTATTTTGGCAGTTACAAAATGCCAGCAGAGCTTGATCCTTATAGTATACAGTACATTTAATTATTTCTATATATGGCAAAAGCAACATTTTCATGGTAAAATAATTGATGTGTTTGCATTCCTCAGCAAAAATAGATTTCCTTTTAGTGAGATTGTTCTTACCTAGTTGTTAGTATAGATGAGAGATTAAAAGTAAATGAGGACAAAATGCATCTTCGATTTTCTAAAATTCAGATCATTTTATATTTATTTATATGCAGCTAGTGATTACACACTCTATCCGTTTTCAACACAAAATCCCAAGGATTTTCAGAATCTCCTGTCGGTGTACTTGGATGCAGCTTTCTTTCCGTGTTTGCGGCAACTAGACTTTTGGTAAGATGTGGACAACTTGAAGCATGTGCAAACCTTAAATTAAAACAGCCAAAATAAAAGCAAAATTTTCCAACTCTTCACACTTCTTCTTTTTTTTTGTTTTCAGGCAAGAAGGTTGGAGATTAGAACATGAGAACCCAGCTGATCCTCAGTCACCTCTCGTCTTCAAAGGAGTTGTTTTTAATGAAATGAAAGGGGCATTTGTAAGTTTTGTGGACATCTTATATATGGCAAAGTGGCTTAATTTGCAGATTATGAATGGCATTGTTGCACCAATTCCACCCTTTGGGAAGTTTAGGTCCTCAGTAAAGTAAAAAAATCTGCTTATGCTTCACATTAGCACTTCAAAACTTTGTGTATGTATGAAAGAGTACCTTGTCAATGGAGTTTGCTGTATTGTCATGATAACAACATAGATAGTTTTACTGAAGTACATGGGAGTACAGAACAAAATGCTTATGTGAGGAAGGGTTTTTTTGTAAGTGGCAGCACTCTCTGAGGTCATATTATTGAGAGGTTTGATGAGTTTTACTGAAATGTGGTGTTTTCCTCTTAAGACAGATAATGAGAGGGTATTTGCACAGCATGTACAGAGTAAAATCCTTCCTGATCACACTTATGGTGTAGTGTCTGGTGGAGATCCGTTATGTATTCCTGACCTTACGTGGGAGCAGCTTAAACAGTTCCATGCCACACATTATCATCCAAGCAATTCCAGGTATGTGAAATCTGTGAATAACATTTTCTAGGTTGTGTAGGATATTAGCACACCTAGGTCTTTAACCTAGGAGTCTTACAAAGTGTGTCCTGTTCTATATGTAACTGAATCACTGGAAGATACATAAAATTCATAATGTAATAAAGCCCTTACTGTAAATTTCACTTACTATCTAGTGCTTAATCACAATCTTTCATCTGAAATGCAGATTTTTCACCTATGGCAATTTTCCACTGGAGCGACATTTGGAACAAATACATGAGGAAGCATTGGTAAAATTTGAAAGAATTGAATCAAATACAGACATCCCGAAGCAGAAACTCTGGGAAAAGCCTGTAAGTAAACAAAGAAAAAAAAAAAGAGCAAAGAATCTGATTTGCAGAAACTGAATATAACAGGTCAATGTGTTAGCCCAGCCTGCTGGAGTTACTTCCTTGTTTAGGTTTCTGTTTGTGTGTAAATGAGCTGAAATGGTTTGGTTACAGCAGGGGAAAACAACATTTACTTTTGAGTATGGCCAGATTTTGAAAACTGGGGTCCTGCTCATATTTTTCAAGATGCCCTGTGTCTGTGTATTTGTTCATGAGGACTGAACTTACTTGCGGGTGTCTGTCAAATTATTTGAAGCCTTAAGAAGATGCTGTGAAGATGCAAGCAGTCGTGTGTTTTATTTGTAACTCCAGCTCTGAGTTGAGTGTGCGTCAGATTTACTTTTTGTATTTTACAGAGAGAGCACAGTGTAAAATGTGGCTTAGACTCATTTGCTGCTGATCCTTCCAAGCAGACAACTGTCAGTGTCAGCTACTTGTTGACAGAGTAAGTTTATTAAAATAAAATACTGAATCAACAGCCCATTTTAGCACTTTTATCAAGATGCATGCATATTTCATATTTAATGTTCCCCAGTCCCTGTTCATACATGTCATCTTTAGGGCAAATAGTGCCATGGGAAAGCTAGACAAATCCTGCTTTAGTAAGTGAATGTTTAATTGCTAAGCAGATTTTTTTCGCCATCTTTTTCTTTTAACAGATAGACATGAGGGAAAATGAGCCTTTGCCTTAGAGAACAATTCAGTTGGGAATTAAACTTTGGGAACATGGGCTTTCTGTCTTTCAACTTCCTGCCATGTGCAAGCTTTTCTGTATGACTCTACTACTAACTTTATCTATACTTGCAGTCTAATTTAACTTACTGATTATTATAAGTGAAAGACACAGAACTCTTAGTTCCCTAAGGTGTGGTGCAGTGTTCATAGCTAACAATTACTTCCCCCTTGTTGCATCTACATTTGTTTTGTAGAGGTGGTACTTCTGAAATGAACTCAGTGATGCAGAGTGTTACATATCTGTAACTTGAAAACTATTACTTTTTCTTCAGTATTACAGACACTTTTGAAACATTCACATTAAGCCTGTTGTCTTCACTGTTGGTTGATGGGCCGAATTCTCCGTTTTACAAAGCCTTAATTGAATCTGGTGTTGGTACTGATTTTTCTCCTGATGTTGGGTAAGTGTTGCAATTCACACTTCATCACTATAAGCAATAGTAGGAAAGCTACAAAACTGCTATCAAATTTTGAGAAGTCATGTCTTATACTGGTAATTTATACCAGAATAATTTTATTTTAATATTAAAAAGACGTAAGAGTTTCTACTATTGAACTATAAAGCATTCTCAGCTGTAATTTTTGGCTTATCAAAATAATTCAATAGGAGCTATGTTAGTTTAGACAAAGTTGTACTGCTTAAAGAACAAGATAAATGAGTAGATAAGATGTGCCCTGATTTACTCGAGGTTTTCATCTTGGCCATTTGGAATTAGAAGAGTTTGCTGGCTCTTCTCTGTACCGTGTAACCTTTGATTTTTCTGTGATTTAGTAGACAGTAGGTTTGTCACAACGTGCTTTTCGGCAATTGGGTACCATTAACTTGCCATTGGCTCAGTGTAAGTGTATGTTTCTGTCAGCATGTACTCAACTGTAGCTCTTGCAGACAGTCTTCTGAGTTTGCTCTGCACTGCAGACTAAGGGTGGGTGGATTGTCCTCTTCATCTAACTAGAGGCTCAGCTGCTCAGCTTGCCATTATTGTCAGCAGAAAGAAGCACTTTCAGGCCATGATTCATCTGTCTGGTTTATCAAATTAAGGATGACAAAAATCAGGCCTTTGTCTCCATTGACTGTCTCAGATGTTTGAGTGAATTTCCCTGTAATTCCCACCTAGAATTTGAATACCTTAGAGTACACTGCTTGGCTTGAACTACCCGTTTGTGGAACATGGGCATCCTGTGTTATGCATGTCAGTGCAGATATCTTGACAGTACAGATCATGGCAGTAGAAATCTATCTTGAGACACTAGTGATTCAGTAGTATCATTTATCAGCTGAGACTTCTGAACAGTAGCGTAAGTGGGCTTTAGTTTGCCCTGGTGACTGTGTGGGTGAGCACAGAGTCCAGAGATCCTGCACCACTTGCCTGCTTACATAGTACGTATATGGTGCAGCTAAAATTCACATATGAAAAAAGGAGACTGCTTAGCCTGAAAGCAGTTACAGACAAGTGGGAAGATGAGCAGAAAAGACCAGCTTTTCTTCTTCTTTCTCTAGTATTATATGCCCTGTGTTTTCTTAACAGTGGCTACTACTACTGAAATAGAACAAATAATGCTTTTAAGTTCTGTTTCTTGCCTCTTTGGTAATTGTTTTTATTTCTAACTAGCTTTTAAGGTCTTGTGTGTTTGTGAAAATGTTGAGTGTTTTTCCCATTCTGCCTTTGCTAGCAAGTTTGATGCTTAAGTTCTAGCGCTTGTCACAGAGTTCAATATGTTTTATTTTAGGTTTAATGGATCAACAAGAGAAGCTTATTTCAGTGTGGGACTACAGGGTATTGCTGAAAAAGACATTGATACTGTGAAACAGATAATTGCTAGAACAGTTGATGAAGTTATTGTGTGAGTAATGTTAATTTTTGACAACACTGTTAGTTCTTTCATGCAATCTTTTACAATTAGACACTAATAATAATAAACAGGCTTGTACAGGTGTATTTGTAATAACATGCTTTAAAAACTTAGTTATATTAAATGCACCAAAGAGGCAGTAATATTGTTAATACTCTTAAATCTTGTACCTGCTGCTCCCTCCATTGTAGTATATTAATCAGCATAACCTTCAGGAGTCTAATGATATTAGTGCAGTTTCACTAAATGACACAGTATGATAAGATTATTTCATATGAATTTTAATTCAGTGTGGAAGACATTATGCTGTAATGCTTCCTTTATCAATGTTATAACTCATTTTTATAACTTCACTTAAAGTGATTAGTGTTAATGGATATGATTTCCTTCCCAAAGGAAAGGATTTGAAGAAGATAGGATTGAAGCTCTACTTCACAAAATTGAAATCCAGCTGAAGCATCAGTCTACAAGCTTTGGGCTTGCCCTGACATCTGTAAGTCTGTGCGTTTGCTTGCGTGTGGTGTATTTTTTTTTTAGGAAAGGGTAAGAAATCTCCTGTGTACTTCTTTACAAAGTATGGAGTCACATGGGTTCTTGATATGTAAAACTTGTAACTTAAGGGCTTTTTCTTTGTCATGCCATGTACATCTTTCTTTGTTGCGTTCACTAGCCTTCAAATTATCACTGGGCTCTGTACCGTATGACCTAATCAGACAGTGAGCTTGCTTTCTTCTCCTGAATTATAGCTTTAATTGCAGCAGCACCAATTACTTCTGTAAGAGAGACATGCCTTACTGGCTCTTAGGACTGCATGTTTTGGCTAGGTGCCTATATATTTGTAGAAATCAAATAGAAGGACTGTATTTTTCTATGGAATTTAGGGTCATAGTATGAAATTTAGTTCCAGAATTCACAAGCAAAAATGTATGCTAACTCAACTCTAGGCCTCAAATTTTGATACAAATGCTGCATCAAAATTTTGATCCAAAACTGTTGGAGAGGACCACAGTTGGAGAAGAACTGTTGGAGATGTTCCACAGCAGAATGTGGTGTCTTTCAGAAGTCTGGAGGCCGTCCTAACTTTGGGAAAGAGTTAGCTGCAGTGTTGGCAGTCAGTTTGGAAATAATGGCTTCCTGTTGCCACTTACTCTCCAGTGTCCTTAGCTGTTTTCTGCTCTGCGGCAGCTTCAGTTGCTTAGCCCCTGTTTTGCTTTTGAGCTCTCAAGTATTGTGTCTTCTTCAGTATGAACTAGTGTTCAGTATTTTGGCATATGAAGGTAAAGAAGCAGAGGCCTGAGTTAACATGTGACTTGTAACGGGGAGAACTCAATCAAGAGCTGTTTTAAATAAGATTACTATATAGTGAAACAGGCAAATTTAGTTCCCTGTCATGCTTCATGGAAGAATCTGGCAAAACGTGCCTGACTTTGCTAGCAAATACTTTCTAGCATGTCTTCAAATTGTGTAATTCTGTCTTATGGTATATTTATGCATGCACTTTATCTGTCAATATTTTTTTAGTCTTATTTTTAGTCCTATTCAGCTGTTAGGAATGAAGTCTGTAATAGAAAGCTGCACTGGTCATGCAGCACCTAGTGTTAATACTTCCATAGATGAGGGTTATAATTCAGGTCATTTCGTAGAAGTTAATCTTGAAAAGAACCTGAAGGGGACTTAGTTATAGCCAAAGTAATCATACACAGGTTTGGGTTGGAAGGGAACTTTAAAGATCATCTGGTTCTGACTTTCCTGTACTGGACAGGGCCATCTTTCACTAGATTGGATTGCTCAAAGTCCTGTCTGACGTGGTGTTAAATGTTTCCAGTGATGGGGCATTTACAGCTTCTCTGGGCAGCCTGTTCCAGTGGATATAACTGATTGTAAAGCATTTCCTCCTTATGGCATATTTAAATCTACCCTCTTTCATTGTAAAACTGTTTCCCCTTGTCCTGTTAGAGTTTTTGTAAGCCTCTTTTAATATATTAAAAGGGCACAATAAAGTCTACCTGAAGCCTTCTCTTCTCCAGGCTGAACAACCTTAGCCTTTTTTTATAGGAGAGGTGTTCCAGCCCTCTGACCATTTTTGTGGCTCGCTTCTGAATCTACTGTAACAGGTCAGTGTCTGTCTTCTTTTGTAGGCTTGTCACTGAATGGCCACAGTGGCCAGCCCTGGGACAAACTCTGTAGTTAGGAAAGGGAACTAGTGTCCTTAGTGAAACAAGGGACATGGAGGGCTGCCCTTTATAAGTCATGGGGGAAGAGAGGCAGGTTCAGTTTGGGGAAAACCAAAGCATGTTTAAACAACAGGAAAAACTCCATCATCAGGAAACAAATGACATTCATACAGTTCTTACATACATTTTCTCAAATCCAGCTCCACAACCCCCCTCAGAGGGAAAAGCCCTTTTGTCTGCTGGCAACATGACATCCTCCCCCACAGGAGACTAGTACTCAGTAAGCTTTCTCTGGCTAGTGTGTGGTCTGCTGTGAGTCATCCCAGCACCTGACTGCTCCAGCCTGGGTTCCTTACTCAGAGTTGTGGTCTCATCCATCCCCTGCTTACTTGTGTTCTCCTCCATGGTTTTGCAGATGCACTTCTGCTCTGATGAGGTCTACAGAGGCTATCAGTTCCTCCACTCCCTATGATCCAAAGGCCAGTAGTTCAGACAACCCTCCCACTTAGCTGAGCTCAGGGATGATGGGACAATTCTTTTGTTCCCCACACAAAAGGAAAATCCCAAACCCAGGAAACAGGCACTTTCTCAACAGGTTTCCCCTCTTAAATAGGTTACTGCAGAACACTCATTGGCTCAACTTAGCCAGAAGTGGATATGAACATGAGCTGGTGGGAGCTTTCACAAAGCTGCTTCTTCCAAAGCCAAATTAGCAGCCCCTCCCTCCAGGCTAGAACCACCACAGGGCCCCAGAACTGGATACTGTACTTAAAATGGGGTCTTGTGGAATGGAGGGGGTGAATTGCCTCTCTCAGTGGTCTGGCCATGCAGCTTTTGATACAGCCCAGGATAAAACCAGCTTTTCGGTTTGCAAGTGCACGCTGCAGCCACTCATTCAGTGTTTTGTTTACAATATCCCCAATCCCTTCTCTGCAGGGCTGCTTTCCAACTGTTTATCGCCCAGCTTATACTGATTACTAATCATCGCCCCAGCCCAGTTGCAGGACCTTATACTTGGCCTTATTCAACTTCATGAGGCTCACAGGGGTCCTCCTCAAGCCTGTCATGGTCCCTCTAGATGGCACCTGTTGCTTGAATTGTGTCAATTGCGCCTCTCAGTTTAGCATCATCTGCAGACTTGCTGGTCCTCTTTTTCATTCAGTCCCAATGTCTGGGTCATTGATACAGGTACTGAGCAGTATCAGTCCCAGTATGGACGCCTGAATGACAGACACCACTTGTTGCTGATCTCCATTGAGATGTTGAGCCATGGAACGCAACTGTGGCACGAGGCCATCTGGCCAATTCCTTACTCATCAAGTAGTCCATCTATCAAACCTCACAAATTTAATTACAGGGATGCTTTGTGGTGACTCTGTCTTGAAGGTCTTGCAGAAGTCAAGGCAAATGACATGAGTTTCTCTTCTCTTACCCACCACTGCATTGTAAAGTGCCACCAGATTAGTTGGGAATGATTTGCATTTTCTACATCCATGGTGGCTGTCAGAGATGTCTGCCAGTGTGTTTTTAAACATTACATAAGGCTTCTCCAACTTACACTAATAGGACTTGAGGAAACAGCTTCAGGCTGCATCAGGGAAGTACAGATTGGCTATCAGGGAACAGTATTTTGCAGAGAGGGTGGTCAAGCACTGGAGCAAGCTCCCCAAGTGCACTGGTTTTGGCTGAGACAGAGTTCAGGAAAAATTTGGACAGTGCTCTTAGATGGTTAAACTTTAGGTTGTGTACTGAGAACCAGCACTGAGTTGTTGTAATGACCCCAAAGAAGCCTTAAATAAGAAGCAACAACTTTCATTTCAAGACAATGAACCTGAGCAGTAAGCATTCTGAAAGAGTACGGTTCTTTAAAACACATTAGGGAATTTCCAGAGAATGGATAGAAATGGAAGGCCTCTGATACCTACTTGTAATTACAGAGGTAAGAAAAGAGAAGGTGGTTTAGACAGTTGTAATGCATTTCTTATCTCTACACTGTTAAGGGCTTTTATTCTTTGTATGTCTTGGTATTTGTTTTATTCTGCTTTGTTTCCATCCTTTCCACCTTCACACAGAGTATAAATGGAGGAGATGGTGATATCTTGTCCTGTGGTGTATTTGAACTTGCAATAGCAACTTGATCAAACTTTATAAGTTTATTCTCAAAGTAGAGAATAAAATAAGAATAAAAAAATCCTTCTGAAAGAAATGTCCTGGACATATTTTTGATTATTTAGTATGTTTTTTTTCCTTCAGAGTCTTGTCTGTTATATGTTTGAGTTACCTTACTATAAATCATTCGATCTGACGGATACAACAAACGAGTAGACTGTAATATTTGTATACTGCTTTGTACCTACTGCTTGCTGCTTTTTGCTTCTTTCTTGGGCTGAAAAATGTATTTATTTTAAATAGGAGGGAGGAAAGGATATTACATCCCTTTTCTGTAATACAGATACACACACCTATGCCAAAAGCAAGGATGGTTTGGTATGATAAAAATAGAGGAGAGAATAGAGAACAAGGGACAGATGATGATGGAATAGACCTGTCATCAGAACAATGAGTTCAGTATAAGTACTCATTTAGATCTGTTATCAAATGTGAGTGGTAAGGTGGTTTTGGAACACAGATGCTGTCAGTTATAGAAATGCAGCTAGATTTGTCCTGCTTACTTCATTGTTCTTTCCCACTCAGTATATAGCCTCCTGTTGGAATCAAGATGGGGATCCAGTGGAGCTTCTGCAGATTGCAGATAAAGTCTCTCGGTTCAGACAGTGCCTTAAAGAAAACCCCACATTTCTTCAGGATAAAGTTAAGACATATTTTAAGGTAGGCAAACTCATGGAAAAATATCTTCAATATTAATTTTTAAATCAAAATTTTGTGTTCAAAATTAAACTAACCATTCTGCCTATTTTCAGGTGTAGATGATCAGCAGCATTTTTGCATGAAACATAATTTAGAGCAGTTGAAATGAAAGCTTTTCAAAATGGAAGCAAACTTTCTGGTTGGACTTTTGGAAAACATGTTAAAAACACAAAATACTTGTGATGCCTCATGCCATTGAAGAGTACAAAGGTGTTTCCTGATGAGAATCTCATATGTGAACAGAGAATGATGGACCTAGTTATGTGTTCCTTTATACTGGCACAGCAAGATGTGTCTTTTTCCTTGCAAAGACTTTGGTTCTAAGTAGGATCATTCCAGTCTCTGAATTTTTATGTCAGTGCTAGCAAAATTCTGTTGTTCTCTCCATGCATTCTACTGGAGTTCTTGAAAAACAGTAACAGTAAAGGCATTATAACAAAAAATAGTCCTGAAGCCCCAAATTAACTAACGACAGAAAAATACCCAGTGACAGAAGTGGTTTGGGAGTTGGTGGGATAGATCTTGTGTCTTTGTTTTGTTGATGGGTGGATTCTTTGGGTTTTTTGTGGTGTTCGTTTTTCCCTAGTCAGATTGTTCAGGGTATTTGATAAGTAACTGCCAGTCTGATTTAGTAGTGAGTAAATGCTGCCTCTCATGTACTAAAATACTGTGATTCTGTGAAAAGGCAACAAGAGACAGTGGCATCAGCTGAAATCTGTTTAGCTAAATAATAGGCAGTATTTTTGCTGCGAAGTTCTGCTGAGGGGGCTGAGGCACAAAGATGACTCAGTGGGAAGTAATGAGAATAGTTGGATGTTCTTTTATCAGAAGATTACGCACTGTTGTACATTGTTCCTGGAGATTAATAAAGCAGGAAGGCTGCTGTTCATCCTGTCCATTTTACTGTGCCTGGTTAATTCTGCATTTCCCTCTGCAACTCTGTAGTCAATCAGGCTTCTGTAGTCTTTCATAAGCACAGGGAGTTAAACTCGTAAACCAGAATCCGATTACATTGTCCAAAATTTTTGGCAGTCTCTGTCAGTGACAGATGTTGCTGTTTAACTTCTACTTTGAAATGGGCGATTTTTGAGGTCACTAGTTTTTGACTAGCCTCCCAGTGTTACATAAAATGGAAGCTGCTTGAGTAACTTTGCTATTAAAATTGCACAGTCTGGTATAAAAAAAAAACTACAGCAGCAGTTGTGATACTCACATAATGCATGGAGTTCTCTGGCAGCAATATGGATATAAAGTATTTCTGAGCAGGACTAGGCATGCACATTTTGCATCATACAGAGTGTCGGTGCGCTCAAGCTTGGGCAGGTTGAAAGAGGTGTTTAATGAAATCTGCATTTAACCAGATTCCTCATCTTGGAACATTCTCCAGATAAAACTTGCAACATACTGCTCTGTAGCATTAGGTACAGTTGCTTAGCCTTGATTTAATTAACCTAATGAGTGCTCTTGAGGGACTCTGACTCTATGCTAAGAGTTCACAGACGGTTGTTCATGCTTGTTCTTGTAATAAGCAGTGTTCCCCACTCTTGCAGTTCACTGCTGTGTGTAAAGAGTTCAGATTGCCTGTGATTGTTTTGATGCCAAATAAGCAAGCCAAATGATGGACAGACTGCTGTTATTTACTGCTGCTGAATAAATAATCTGAGGCAAAAAAGGAGGAAGTTGTCTTAGTAATGCTTTGTTTTGGAATCTATTTCTGCAGGATAATCCACACAGATTGACTCTGTCAATGAGTCCAGAGCAAGACTACCATGATAAGCAAGCAAAAATGGAAGCAGAAAAGTTGGAAAAAAAAGTCAGTGCTCTTTCTGAAGAAGAGAAAACCCAAATATTTGAAAAAGGTCGATACGCTTTTTCATATTCTTTTTTTGGAAGTTTGTGTGTGTGTGTTACAGAGCTGTGTAGTGTTCATGCTATGTGGGATATCTCATTGGCTTTAATGCCTAAAAGTTTCTATTGATCAGTGTCTCCAGTAGGACAGAAGAAAGGAAATTGTTTTAAGATATGACCTGATAGTTGTTTCCCATGTTAACTTGTACCAAGTCCAAAATTGATTTCACCATTTACCTTGGATCCGATCAGTTCAGGGCATATGAGGTCTGCTCCATGCTTCTGTAATACTCACATTTTGTGATTTTATTTCTAATATTGTCTACTTAAAAAGACAACTGAAAATAATGTTGTATTTGACTTACTCTGGGCAATAACTTAAACTTGGAAACCCTGGGCAGTCGTCTAAATTCTTAGAATGGCAATCTATTCACAGAAATCCTCAAAGAAGTGGCATTGTTAATCTTGCAGCTTTGGCAGTAGGCAGGGGATGGGGAAGCAAAAAAATCAGATGAGGCTGTCTCCTTACAGAGATAAACTGGAGAGTGCTTACAGGTGATCAGCTGGAATCTGAAAGGCTGAAATGTAAAATTCAACACAGCAATTTAGCTGCATCTGCGTGCTGACAGAGTACTTGAGTAAGAGCTGCGGGGAGTGGATCAGAAAAAAGCTTCTTACCTTGCAAGCTCTTGATTGTCTGGGTTGATGTTCACAGAGCTAGGTGACAGGACAGACTTGGCAGACGTCCCTTCTTCAAGTTTTAAATGATATGTTACTGTAAACAGGATGTGAAGCCTCCTTCACTGGAAGGGGAACTTACGAAGATGGATTGTGCTGTTTGCTGTTGCAACATGATCTGCAGAATTTGTTTCAGTAAAATGTTTCAAAGAATTGTTAGAAAATTCTGAGCTTCAGTTCTGTTTCTGATCTGTATCATCTTAGTAGGTTTTCAGAGCACTTTCACTGAAAGCTGGAAATGATAAACAGGTGTTCTGTTCTCTTTGCTAGGTTTGGAGTTAATTGCTCTTCAAAGCCAACCTCAGGATACCTCTTGTCTCCCAGCTCTGAAAGTGTCTGACATTGAGCCCAAAATCCCATTCACGGTGCTGGAGACAGCACTCACAGGTTGGTGTAACTGCTATTTTATCTTCAAAAGAGCAGCGCTGTCAGATTGTTATCAAGCTGTTGCTCTTTTTTGGTCTTTGCAAAGCCTATGTACTTACTGTTTGTTGTCCGTAGTTGTGGTTTCTTTCCACTATCCAGTACCTTGCGGCAGTTTGCAGTGGATCTGTAGGTCCTTGTTGCCATCGCCTCTAAGGGGCAGTGTGGGGCTGTGCATGTCTCAAACCGTACCTGAGGTCTGGCAGCAACACTTTACTGCTCACTCACCTCCTGCCCTGCCCTGCAGTCAGAGGAGTCTTTAGGTGATAAGCTCCTCTGCTCTCGAGCAGTGTCCCTACTTTCCAAAGACTTACACAGGCTGTAGCACTACTGACAGCTTATGCTGTCAGCTCACTGCTCTACCGCTGTACCCATTTTCTACAGAATACAGAAACCATAGGAAGGAAAATACATTGTGATTATTCATAAGTTCATTGTAAGTTTCTCCCTGCTTTGCCATGGCTACCACTTGGATTGACAGGAAACACGAAACTGTAGAACTCAGTTTTGTTACAGTTCTGTCAAAGTCTTGCAGTTAATACTGCTCTGTAGTGTATTTCTAACAGATGTTTTTGTGGAAAAATGGCCAGCAGGTTTCAAGTGCTGTATAATTTTGATGCTAAAATGACCTGGTTTTTCAGAAAATGTTTATATTCCAGTGCCGCAGCTAAGTGAGACTGTTCAGTTTAGAAACCTGCTTTCCTTGGCTTTTGAGGTAGTGAAGGCAAAAAATAAGGGAGAAAAACACTCATGGCTTGTTCAGCAGCAATTTACCATTCCTTTATATGAATGTTGTCCCCAAAATGGGAACAGATTGCCCAGGTAGCCATTGCCTTACCACATACAGAAACAGTAAAACGCCATCAGTCCAGCATTCAGTGCAACATGCAAAGTTTAAATAAAAAGTGGAGCTGAAGAGCCAATAGAAAATACCTCTTAATGGAAAGGTCTTGTAAGAAATTGGTTTACTTTTATGTGTTTTTTTTTAGTAGGAAGCTGTTGATTATTCTTTGCTTTTGGTTGTTTTTTTTTCCTGGCAGATGACATTCCCGTCCAGTACTGTGCCCAGCCAACCAATGGGGTGGTTTATTTCAGAGCTGTTTCCAGCTTGAACACGCTTCCCGAGGAGCTCAAACCATATGTGCCACTGTTCTGCAATGTCATTACGAAGTGAGAGATTTACTGTCTTAGAAGCTGAAGCAACAGCTTCAGATCACTGAAATAATACTGCTTTTAATAATTTCAGCGTCTGTTATTATTGAAGGGAAATGCTGCTAACTGGAGTCCTGCAGTCTTCCCTCTTCCCCAGACTCGCCAGCTCTTTTTCCCCCTTCTCCCATCTCTGTATTCATGTGTTCCCCAGCAGCAACACATCTCTGCATTCCCTGCACAGACTGGAAAAGTCATATAAATGAGAAATAGCCTAGTAGAAATTAAAAGTGTTCACTTGGATTGATTTTTAGTCTAATTTCACCCTGTGGTCACAGAAAAATCTGACCATGTCATAGGGGAAAGAGTGGTACAGAGCAGAACAAGTGGTCTGGGTTGGGAGGAATGTCTTTATTTGTAAGTCTGTGTTAGCAGTTCCAGTGAAGTTATTAATGTAGTTCTTTCCGTATGGGAAGTGGTAGCAAGCATGAACATAAAACGCAGTATTTAATGCACCATTTTGAATTAACTGGATACTTCAATTGAAAAGCTGCTGTGAAACTTTTATAAGGTATGAAGTATTATGTTTGCTTGGTAAGCCCCACATTGCATAGTGCCAAAATGCTATTTGCTGAAGAGTCTACTTTGCAAACAGCACATGGATCCTGGGTTTGACCCACACTGAAAATGGAGAAAAATCCCCCTTGTTTTTTGCAGGATGGGATGTGGAGCCCTTGATTACAGGGAACAAGCCCAGAAAATAGAACTCAAAACAGGTGGCATGTCTGTCAGCCCACATATCATTCCAGATGATTCACACCTGGATGTGTATGAACAGGTAAATTAATCATAAACTTCACCATATTCCACTTGCAGTAACAGCTCTGTAGTTAAGGGTCAGTCAAGTTTCCAGGCAGAAGGTCAGGTAATGTCTTTTGCAAACATAGCACATAACAGGACTAATGCTTTTCTGTGCAAGATGAGCATTTGGCAGCTCAGTAAGAGGAGCACTTGATGTATTTCAGGCAGTGCCTCACTAGCATCTGTCACCATATTTTTGAGTGCTGTAAAAATTTTGGAAGTGGAGGGCAGAGGACAGTATGGAGGAGTGTTATACACGGACACATGCCACTGTCGGTCTGAGTCAGAAGGCTGCAATGTTTGCAGTTGGGCTGAGACGTTTTATCTTGGCACATTAGATCATAATATTGGACACAACAGTCCTAGCAATGTGTGTTGAGATCTTTTCAGAGCTGTTGGGGGGTCTGCTGATTTTTTTACAAGGGGTTCATTCCCAGAAGAGTTTTCTTTGTCCTTTGTGCGAAAATAAAGAAATTCTGAGCTGCTCCTTAGTGTTGAGAACCGGCAGGTTTGCGCTGTGTGAAGAACAGTGGCATTTCATGTTTGCTCTCCTTTTGGCAGCACAGTCTGCACTGACGTGATGATGTGGTGTGTAGCATTAGATTGGCATCACTGCATCACTTTGATAAGGAGTTCCTCTGCGATTCTCAGGACATTGGTTTGGTTGTTTTGCATTGAAGGGTTTTTTTTGTGTCTTTGTATTTTTTCCTTCAGGGTGTGCTCTTTTCGTCTCTGTGCTTGGATAGAAATCTGCCAGACATGATGCATTTATGGAGTGAAATATTTAACAAGTACAGTACTTCGGATTTCCTTTGTGTGTGTGCATGGTTTTGCATGTATTTTGGGGTTGTCATTCCCTCTTCCACCAACCATTATTCTCGTAGAGATCCTGCTTTGGGATTTCTTTTTATAAATGGGTCTCCATTATAGAAACTGAGAGCCACTAAAGCATTCCATCATTTGCATGGCTTTATAGGGGATTAGAAGGAGAACCAACAGTTGAAAAGCTTTTTGCTGAATGAGGGATGATGAATGATTCTGTATTACAAACTCTGTTGGTGTGCTTTTGCACAAGACCTAGAGACCTGCTTCTACTTTTGTTCAGTCCCCGATTTGAGGAGGAAGAACACTTCCGAGTGCTGGTTAAGAAGACTGCCCAGGAGCTGTCAAATGGGATTCCAGATTGTGGGCATTTGTATGCCTCTATCAGAGCCAGCAAAAACCTTACGCCTTCTGGAGAACTACAAGAAATGTTCAGTGGGATGGATCAGGTGAAGTTACTGGCATCCTTCAGTGAGGCCCAGATCATCAACTTTGCAATTGCTGTGCTCGTTTTGGCTAATTCTTTTGGTTGGCTTAATCTGTAGTTTTTCTGCCTTCCCCTCCCACACAGGTGAAGTTGATGAAGAGGATAGCAGAAATGTCCGATATCAAACCGATACTGCGCAAACTGCCACGCATTAAGAAGTATTTATTAAATAGTGACAACATCAGGTGAGTTCCGGCTAAGCAGGCTGCTGGGGAAGCTGCGGAGTCCCCATCCCTGGAGGCATTTAAAAGACATGTGTATGTGGTACTTAGAGCCATGGTTTAGTGGGAGTCTTGGCAGTGTTTAGATTATGGTTGGGTTCTATGATCTTAGGTCCTTTTCAACCCAAATGATTCCTTGATTCTGAAAAGGAAAGGAGTGTTTTGATTGTGGTGTTTGAATGTGCAGTTCCCAGAGTGTTTCATGGACTACTGCAGTGCTGTGAATTGGAAGTCTGTTCAGAAATGATCATGTTACTAATTTAACTTCTCCTTTAATATTAAATAGTAGCTGTGGCTTATTTTGTTCAATTTTTAACAAGTATAAGAAACTCAGGCTTAATTTTCTGTGTAGCTGGTGTACCCACAGTGGCATGTAAATGGTGCCCATTAGACTAATACTGTTACATTGCACTGTAACAGTAAAATACTGTTTGTTTTGGATTGGTTTTCTCCTAAAAAGAGACTCGTGACATTCTAAAACACACGCTTTATGCATCTGTTGGAAAAAGTAAGAGGGCATTTTAAGATGTTTGGGGTCAGATATCTTACTTCCAAGACCAGGGCCATTAGAAGTGACATAAGTTATGTGGTTTTGTTTTACAAAGAATGAAAAGATGAATGTATATCTGTACTTTCAAAGCCATGGTAAGTCTTCCCAAATAAAGAACGCGGAGGGCGTTAGCTACTCTGTGAAACATTTCTGTTTGGCAAAACTAATGCGTTTCCTGGGCACAGAAGTGGTTTTCACAGCTGCTGTGAGGGACTGCTGAGGATACCTGACAGTTTAGATCTCCAAAGGTATTTTTGGCCAAGAAAAGCAAAGCCACTGGTCTGCGACTTCACTGCCTTTTCTTTAGCACATCAAATGCTGGATTGTGAGTATGTTGCTTTTTTCTGTGATAATGATTATCAGTGGCCACAGGTCTAACCTTCTGGTGATTTATTAGAAGATATTTAAGAATGGAAAATAGCTGCAAATTCTGAAGGACAATCGTAAACTACAAAAATAGGTGTAAAAACTTGATACGGATTTTTAACAGGTGTTCAGTGAATGCAGCACCTCAGCAGATACCAGAAGCATCTAAAGAAGTAGAGAAATTTATAAAGGGCATAGCTAGAAGTAAAAAAGAGAGAAAACCTGTTCGCCCCCATGTGATTGAGGTAAGAAATGACTTCTTTTGTGACTAGGGCATCAAATAAGTTTACTCGATCGCGCGTTAAACCACTGTGGGATCAGGAGGAGGTCGCTTGAACTCAGTTACTGTGTCTGTACAAAGACATCCGAAGAAATTTGCAAGAGTCAGCTCTTCCAGAGGCTGCAGTGTGCTTTGCCATGGTTTTGCTTTCACCTCAATAGTCTAGACAATAGCACAGCCTTGCCCTGAGGTTACAGCTTTTGTGTGGGACTCAGAAAAAGGAATTCTTCCTCTCTCTGTTCCATAAAACTGGAGTTTCTTTTTTAACTGGGCTTTACTTGAAATGTTGGCCAGAAGTAAATAGGGTGTGACATACAGTTCCCCAGTTGTGTGGGAGCTTGTTTTGTTATCTGGGTGTTCAATACTTTTGGCACAAAATGTGCTCTGATCAGTGAAGTTGACAAAGATCTGCTCTGTCAGTTTCTGACCAGACCAGAGTAAGCTCTCAGTTCCCAATCCATGAGGGGAAATGATAGTCAGAAATTCTCTGGGTCTCATGCAATCTGTCATGGTGTGTTTGAATGCCAAGTTACTCTCGAAAGAAAATCTATTCAAATAAGCAAAAGTGAGTGAGTAGTTTGATTGCATTTGTAAAGGCACAGTCTGATGATAATTGTGAAAAGGTTCGAGTGGTAGGTGTTGCTGTTTTAGTATTCTTTGTCTGAATTATTAAGTAATCTTTTAATGTGAGTGTTGGGTCTCTTACAGAAACTTTCAGAAGTCCAGGCTGTGGGAAGTGAAATGCATACTGGTTTGCAGATCACAAGGAAACTAGTTAATGTAAGTACATCACTGGTTGGGGATATTGGTATTACCGGGCAGTTACTTGATAGTAATGGTCCTTAAGAGCACACCACTGAAACATAAAGTGCTCTTCCCTTGCACCCTCTGATGGGATTGTTTCCTTAAACTAATCACACCTAATCCCTGTGTGTCATCCTTTTTGTTGTCTTTTCTTCGATTCTGGCATGAAGATCCTTGAACTAACTCCGCATTCAGTACTTGTTTGTGCTTCTGAGTGATGCTTGTTTAGTTTTTAAACTGGTTTCTTTCAGAACAAGGCTCGTTTAGTGTCACTAACAGTACCTTCCTTTCCTCCCTGAACGATTCTGAATGTGAGTGACAGGTGACAGAAGAGCACTAGTGACAATTAAGTAGAAATGAAAATAGGCATTTGGCTACAGGAGAGCACCACAGCATAACATACCTGAGCTCTCCTTTCAGAAGCAGCACAGAGAGCTCAGCCCGAGGCTTTGCTTTCTGACCAGTGATGTCTCCACAACCCTGTGCTTGGCCCCACCAACCAGATGCATGAGGGGCTGAGGAACAGATCTGTGACGTTAAAAGCTCTTTTGGGAGTATTGAAGTGGGGTAATAAACTTCTGGAGGTGTTTAAGGCTCTGCTCATGCTTAAGTAAGAGTACAGGCAAGTGTATGTGTGACAGAAGCAATGGAGCAAGTGCTGCAGAGGCCAGGATGGTTTGAAGTGCAGTTGAAAGGCAGAATTGAATTTATTGCAGGGAATGTTTGAGCAGAAATTCACACAGGTGTTGCCATTCATGAAGAGTTTGCATTCTTTTGTGCACCTCAGAAGCCTGTTTTCAATATCTGAAATTGAGTAGATGGATGTGCTGTCCATGTACTTCCATAGACGAAGCAGGGAGTTACGAACACTTGTTTGATCAAATTAAAGATGTGGCAGGGGAAGCATCCCAGTCAGAGCTCTTGTTAATGGTGCAAGATCTGCACAACCAACAAGCTTAGCGAGAGGATGTGTAGCTGATGTGCAGTGTCCCTGTATTTCAGTTTCCCAAGGCAGTTCTGTGTCCTGGATTGCTGACACGGGCACAAGCAAAATGTCACTAGTTGCAGTGTAGGTCAGGTGGCAGCTCTTGGATTTGTGTGTCTGGTTGGTTGGCAGGATTTCATAGCTCTCAAAAAAACCCCAGAATTCTCAAATTGATAGATTGTCTCAGCTCTGTGACAATGATGTGTTTTCTTCTTAGGATCCTACTTTCACACCATGCCAGATGAAGACCCATTTTGTACTTCCCTTCCCAGTGAACTACATTGGGGAGTGCATTCGAACAGTCCCCTACACAGCTGCAGACTACGCAAGGTGGGAAGCAGAATCAGCAGAGTGTGCCTGCGTGTGTTGCACAGCACAAAGCCAAATGGAAAGTGCTTCGCTGACCACACAAGTGGAGTGTCGATAGAAAACACTTCATGGCACCTTTGTCACAAAATCTTTAGAGACCAGCCTCTGCATGGCTAGCTCCAGGAATCGCCTGCTTTAGTAAACGCTACGATCAAGTAACAAGGAGTCACTAACCTCTCACTTCTGAATAAGTAGCCCTGCAGGCTTGGATGTGTCTGGAGTTGACAATCCTTTTGCATCTAACCAAGTTTTAGGAGACTGCATTTGTATTTCATTAAAGTGTGAAATCAGTGGAAAGTCAAAGACTGTTCCAGAGCAGTGCCGCTTGCAGAGCGATGTCACGTTACTCAGCTGTTACTAAATACCGAGTACTGTTGCTGTTGTAAATTACAAGCAGCAGTGCACTGCAAGTAGGGATCTTTGCGAATCTTCAGAGGAAGCTGGGAATACTACTATTATCCAATTTAACATCTTTGCTGTTGGTATTTCTCTTATTACAGCCTTCGAATTCTTGCACGGTTGATGACAGCTAAATTCCTACATAGAGAAATCAGGGAGAAAGGAGGGGCTTATGGTGGAGGTGCTAAACTTGGTCACAACGGCATTTTCACTTTCTACTCCTACAGGTAACAGTGGAATAATCTTTTCCTGTTCATGTCAGAGGGGACAGTTAACTGCATTTGCACATTATTTATATGTAGTTGTAGCTCTCTTCAAGACTAAGTAAAATAGAATGAAATACCAAGAAAGTGATTCAGTGCTGATGATGTTCATCTTAATTGCTTAAGGTGTGTAATAAACCCTCCTTGCTTTCTCTGGTTTCTGTCACTGGGAGAGTCTAGATCTCTGCCGGTTGCAACCATTGTTGTATCTCTGTACTTACATCTTGGTACCAGTTTTACATGAAACTGGCCTTCACTTGGTTCTTCCTGTGTCAAGAAGGCCCTAAAAAGGGGAATCAAGATCAATCTAACTTTGATACCATGGAGTAGAATGATGCCATTTGTTCCCTGAGATCCTGAGTTTGAAAATAAGCAGCTTCCTATGGTGACTGGCTGGAATCATCAGAGACTCAGCAGAAAGCATTGCTAGTGATGAGCTAGAACTGATTTATTCTCCTTTTCCTTTCCTTTCCTTTCACCAGTTCAGAAGTTACCTTGCACTGCTCTTAACAAAACAGTTTTGGATGAAATTTGAATGAAAGGTATAAAAGCCTAGTTATAATCCCCACTAAAAATTGTCACGTGGCAAGAGTCTTGGCTTAATTTTCCAAGACCAAAGGCAGCTTAGCACAGCACTTGGTTGGAATTCCTAGCTAAAACATGAGCAGCCTTGCTCCCTCTATGAAGCATCAACATGGTAGGACTTGTCCTGTTTAGTTTTTCAGCAGTTGTTAACCTGTTGCACCTGTTTTACAGAGAGCAGAAACAGGTGTGGCAGGAAAAGTCATGTAGATGACGTTGCGTATCGGATGTGCAGTTGATATCAACGGCAGTCGCACTTACTAAGCTGTTGCAGCAAATTGCTGTAAACATGCTGTAAACAGGGCTGGTTTGCCATCTTTCATAGCACCAGGTTCACCGTACTGTCTGGAACTACTTTAGGCAGCCAACTTGATACTTGTGCAATTCAGATGTGCCTGGCTTGGATTGCTTCTTTCTCACACCCAAATCCTTGTTCTGTTTGCAAAAAGGAAGTTGATGATTTGTTTTGGTCTCCACGTAGGTATGTTTGTGCAAAGCACTGTAAACTGTCAATGAGAACAAAGTGATTACATTTTTTTCATGTAATTAATTGTACTTTTTTTTCCCTTCCTTCTTAGAGACCCAAATTCATTATCCACCTTGAAAACATTTGAAAAAGCAGTTGAGTGGGCTAAATCTGGAGAATTCACACAACAAGATATTGATGAAGCTAAGCTAGCGGTATTTGCTGCTGTGGATGCACCAGTAGCTCCTTCAGATAAAGGTTTGTTCTAACCAGCCTCCCAGAGCTGACAGTGTTTTTCTTGAAACAGAAGAAAATGGCCAGTTTGCTAAACTGGATCACAATACAAATTTATACCTGGCAGATGTCAGACAGTCACAGTTTCAGTGAAGTGCTCAGATCCGTTACTCCTTACTTACTGGGCCCTATGTAGAGGCTTCAACAACATTTTCTAACTTGGAAGGCAGCACTGCTTTGGGCAGGAGATTGGACTAGTTGATAAATATCCTCCCAAATGACATTTTCCCCTATGACCATCTGTGTGACAAAAAGCTTTTCTATGAGTATTTCTGAGTTGTCTGGTTGTTATAATTTTAATTGAAATGCTAGTATTAAAATACCACAGCAAGTATTCCCACAAGAGCATTAGAAGATCTGTGTGTGCTGCAAGAGGAGACCAAACCTTTGCTTTACATGTTACAGCCAAATGCAAACTTTAAAAAGCTGTGTGAAATGTTTGGCTAAAATGTTGTGGAAAGTATGGAAACTCTTCAGAATGAATCGTGTCGGTTTTCTGGATGACCACTAAATTTTTAATTTATTTGGAGTAGAATATGAATTTTCTCTCAATAGGAAATCTGTATCCAATTCTAACCTTTGATTCGGTTATTGAATCAGACCAACAGCCTAATGGCAGCTGCCTCAGTCCTTCCGTTCCAGTGCACATACTCATCTGTCATTCCTGCACTTAGCTATACCTGAGATCCAGAGCACCAATGAGGTTTTGCATCTTTTTTCCCTAGGAATGGATCACTTCTTATATGGGATTTCAGATGAAATGAAACAGCTGCACAGAGAAAAACTTTTTGCTGTCAGCCGTGATAAGCTGGTTGATGTATCAAACAAGTAAGTCTGTGCTCAGTTGAGAAGGTTTACTTGGGAAACAGCACAAAAACCTAAATTGAAGAAGGCTGCAGTGAGGAAGTCATCATAATAAAGGTCTTGAATTTTTTCCCTTGATCTTTTGTGCTACCTTCAGTATTTCCTTCTGTCACCCAGAACCAGGTTTGTTCTGCTAATTGCATTTAGCAGATGTAACTCCCTCCTGTATCCTGAATTTGTGGGAGGTTGTTTTACTTATGAAGGGAGAGCAAGTGCTCTTGGACACCCAGGTGCTGGCTGTGCAAGCTGGCTCTTCTGCATTTGTAACACTTTGTGTCAGAAAGCACTTCTTCCTTGAAAAGGCAGCAATTTTATCTGGCAGAGCAGAGCTGGAACAACTAAATGCAGCAGCTTCTCATCTGACTGTTGTCTTTCTTGCAGGTATCTCGCAGTTGGGAAGAGCACTCGTGGTCAAGCTGTACTTGGCCCAGAAAACACAGATATCACCAAAGATCCCTCGTGGGTCAAGCGATGAATTGCTGCTGACCACCCAAGCCAACATGAAACAATCTGGTCTATGAAACTACATAATTAGGACATTTTTCTAACACAGCTATGGCCCAATTTTAACGTTCGTTGCTGCTTTTAACAGTGTCCAAAACCCTGTTACAAAGCTGTTGTTGAAATACCTAAGTGAAACATTTTCTAACCTCACAGTATTTGGTAGCAGGGATTATATGCTCTGTATGGCAGAGATGGACCCTGATGTTTTACTGAAGACTCAACCCTCCAGTCACATAAGAATACAATATAAATTAAGTATTTTTGTATATGTAAAACTCTAGTTTTAAATGGTGTTTGAAATAATGTCTGCTGTTGGATATATAAAGCACTGTCTCTCTCATACTGTAGTTTTCATTCTTTAGTGTGACAATGCCAGTGTCCTTTGTATAAACCATGGTAAGGGAGCTTTGTGACACTATGCTGTACCTCCCAGAAAGCCAAGGTTGCAGTCAATTATCAATGAATCTGTACAGTCTGCTCTGAGTCCAACTTACCTTGCCAGTTGGGGCAACAGTTGTATTTTAATATGACTCTAGTATTTAACTTTTTTCAGTGTCTTTATTAACAGTTAAGCTGTCACAACAAAAGTATAAACCAAAGACGTTTTTGGCTGCATCTGTCAGCCTCATTTAAAAAATTACCCCTTTTCATCATTATTAAAAAAAAAAATCCCAGCCTTGAAGCTGAAAGAAAGGAATCAAGTACCTGACACACTTCTGAATCTCAAGTTTTTTTATCAGCTGCTCCCCCTGAAAAGTAGTTCTATCATCCCTGTACAGGAGAAAGGATGCAGAGTTGTAGCCTTACACCCTGTAGCAGGACCCATTGTGCTGCTGTGACTGCTTCCTACACACACAGAGAAGGAAACAGGTAGTTGCTTTTCTCCTTCCCTGGAGTGTACAGAGAATCCTTCAGGATGTGTTATTTTCTCCAGCCACTTCAAAGCAAGTGAACAAATACAAATTCTGACAAGTCACTCAGCATGTTTGCAACGGTATTTTATTTCACTTCAGGTACATCAAGCACACCCTGTAACTCAACACAAAGCTAGCCATCTACACTTACTTTTGGGGTGTAAGTACTCCGAAACAAAGTGCAGTAGATGAGTAACTTACAGAGTGCATAGAACAGTGTTGCACTTAAACTGTTAAAGGGTAGTATTGGTAAATGGTGCTTATCCATTAGATGCTAGGGTTGTTCCAAACTTAACACAAACACAGGGCAAAATCTGTGTGACATCTGAACATCTTGTTCCACATAAAGTGCTGGTACAATAATTTAAATGTTACAAAACAAAGCGGTAACGATTCTAAAGCACTGTTACTCACAATGTGCACCTATTACAATAACCTAAAACTGATGTCTTCAGATGGCTCCGGTTTCTGCTTCCTTTGGGCTGTGCATAGCAACGTGCTCCAGCTGGCCTGAATCTGAAACGTCATAGCTGGTCTTGTACTTGGCCAGGATTTTCATCAGTGGTCGCAGCTTCAGCCACCATTGCTCCTTGGGAATCCTGTGTCTGGAAGAGGGGTGGGGAAGGTGAAATAAAGCAATTTACTCAGTGGATAAGGCTACTACATATAACAGGAATGGTCTTCTGTATAAACAGGATGAGATACTGAAATTTATCATGGGATGTAAACAGTGACCCTAAATGGGAAGGACAAACACACTGAAATAGTGACTAGACTTTCTGAAAGATGTTCTTTAGAGGTAAGCATAACGACAAGCTTGGCACAAAAGTGCTGCCCCAGAAAACTGTGCCAGACGTAATTCCAGGCATTAGAGCCAAGAGAATTACGAGAAAGTAAGTTAAAAGTGGAGTCCCAGAAGTCATAATGAGAAACTTCTAAGTATAAGGGCGATGAAGAGAAAGCAGGGAGGGTATTGTTAGAAAAGACAGTGAACAAATGTAGGCCAAAGTCAGAAGTGAAGTAAAACAGTTGGCAAATGTTGCGTGTCAGCAGCATGGAGAAGTTGGTTGTCTGAGCTGGTGAAAGGATGCCTGTGTTGAGATGTTTAAAATGTAAGCAGCGTATACATACACAAAGTCTGTTTCAGTCTTGAGCTCAGCCACGGGTTGGAAAACAAGGTTGCGTCTACGCATTCCCAGCAGGCAAACTGAGTCATCAGTATTGGCAAATACTTTGCCTAAAAAGAATGAAACTATTCAGGACCTTTCTTACTCACGCCTGTAAGGGTAAATACCCTTTTGCCGTACTTAAACTGAATAGGAACTTCACAGTAGCTTAATTCCAGTTACTGAATATTTAATGGAATGATAAAATATCAATTAGTATTTTAATAAGGTTAGATCTTCACTTTTTAAATTTAGCTTTGTTGATTAGCAATGAAAATAAAGTGAATTAAGCAAGAACAAAACTGAATTTTAACTTCCAATTTTAAATTAGATTTTAGTAAATAGTGCTTTACAAAAATTCCCAAAGAAGACATATTACCTTCTTCTGTATCCCATGTAGCCACCATGAAACAAAAAGGAAGAACAGATGTAACTATATAACCATCAATTCCTTCTTGCATGAAAAACTGCAATCACACTAGCATTGCTTTAACAAAAGGTAGGAAAACAGCTATCTGAATTATTGACCTCACTTGAGGGGAATCTTACTGTAGGAATACAGCAAAGCACGACTGAGTAATAAAAACATCAAGCGGGAAAGAAGCAGGTTGACTAACAAACTACCATCCATTTGGAGGTTTGCATAGTAGTCTTCTGTTCTGATAGCTAATGAAAGACACGCGATAACACCAAGTATCCCTGCACCTTTTCGGTAGGTTTCTTTCAGTTTTTTGGAGATCCACTGCATAGCTTTCGCAGAAATTTTTGTCCCAAAGTTTCTATCGAATGGCGAAGGTGCACCACCCTGTGTGAAAATGTAAGCGTGCGTTAGTTTACAGAATCATGGACTGGTTTAGGTTGGATGGGACCTCAGAGATCAACTAGTTCCAACTTCCTCTGCCATTCCCACACTCCAGCAATTTCTTGGATTTCTTAGGCCCTGTTGTATTGTCCCTTCAACAGATGTCAGGGTGGTTGAAGTTCCCCATGAGGAGCAGGGCTTGTGAAAGTGAAGCCACACATATCTTTCTATAAAGGGCCTCATCCACTTGGTCTCCCTGACTGGGTGGCCTGCAGCAGACACCCAGAGTCACATCAACTGTCTTTGTTTTTTTAAGCCCCTCTGTTTGTATGATTTAAATTTTACTGTTTTGCCCATTTTCATTGCAGCAGATGGGACTGAAATCACAGGTGAAATAGCTCCAAATAGTTCCAAACATGACTAATGCTGGTCCTGACCTTCAAAATAAATCTTGCCAAGTTTTACATACAAAGTGCCAACCTCAGCATTGAATAATCTAAAAATCTATGAGTAAGGGGAATATATACACAACTAAGAAGGAGAGACAATAGTTTCACTAGTACTTCAGAAACTCAGCTGTTTTCTTTTTTTACTCTACCTCAGTCTGTAACCAAATTAAAAACAAACTATCTGCCCACTAACAATGGGCAGATAGTGGTGAAGAGATGCAAGCTACCAAGACCACAAGGAGTAGCTCACTACTGTCTCTTCTACAAGAACAATCCTTCTGCATATATTTTTTTAATGACACTTCATCTCTCCCAGGGTTCAGAAGGCAGATACGTTACAGGTGGGTTGATGATGTGTTCTAAAGATGTATTAAAATAATAGATAATAAGATAGCTGTATTAACCATTTAAAAAAGTTAATATAGACAGGAGATAAATAAAAATGAAAGTCACTAAGACTCTAACACTGTTTCCCCTAGATTTTTAACAAGGAATATAATAAAGATACTGCTAACAAGAACTTCTGAGTTACCTACAAACAAAAACTCATGCACTTTCTTTTCTTTAATTCTGAGTCAGACTTGCTGGAAATGCCTGAATTGTGTAGGCTCTTGGTTCATACAAAGTTTAGCTTGTCAGTAATTTTAGGGTCATTTTTACCTGTTGCATGTGGCCCAAGACATTTTTTCGACAGTCAAACACTCCTTTTCCTTCTTCAGAATACAGCTGATAAATGAAGTCGGTGGTATAGTTCTCATTGCAGTTCTCATTCCTGTAACAGTTAAGGCCAAACACTATTTTCCCCATTTTCTTGATACTAGTAATCCCAGCTTGTGTATTTTCTTCTCTTCCATGTAACATGCTCATGGTGGTAAAGTCTGCATTACATTTACTACACTGACATCACCTGCAGGTCACTTGGAATCTACTGTTGAGTCAGGTAGTTAAAAACAACGTTGAAGGGCTGGTAAGTTCATTGTGCAGAGGAAAAACCACATTAAAAGTCATCAACATCCAGTGTCAAAATTTTGCCCTTTATAAATACATGGAAGATGAGTCGTGACTTAGGTTTTTCCTTACCAATACTGCAAACATATCTTTTCACCCTACTCAAATAGCTAACAGATCCTGCTAACAGTATCATCATACAAATCATAGAATCATTAGGGATCAGAAGGGACCCTGAAAGATCATCTAGTCCAATCCCCCTGCCACAGCAGGATTACCTAGAGCAAGTCACACGGGAACATATCCAGGTGGGTTTTAAACGTCTCCCCATAGAAGAAGAGTCCACAATGCCCTTGGGCAGCCTGTTCCAATGCTCCGTTACCCTCACTGGGAAGAAGTTCCTTCTCATATTTATATGGAACCTCCTATGTTCCAGCTTGCACACATTGCCCCTTGTCCAACCAAGAGATGACACTGAGAAGAGCCTGGCTCCATTCTCCTGATACCCATCCCTCACATATTTATAAACATTAATGAGGTCACCCCTCAGTCTCCTCCAAGCTAAAGAGACCCAGCTCCCTCAGCCT
>JAOXOE010000506.1:12730790-12750740 GCA_028565055.1 Phoeniculus purpureus | reverse complement strand
CCCCCCCCCCCCCCCCCCCCCCCCCCTCAAGGGCTGAAATTCTTCCCGCAGGGCAATGCTTCAGTGCAGGTCTCCTTCTGAGTCATGGTCTGTTTAAGGATCAGTCCTCTGCTGGGCGTGCCATCCTCTACAAGCTGCAGATGGGACGTCTCTTCCCTCTCTCTACCTCCACCACAAGTAGAGGAAATGGTTGTTTTGGTGAGCCTCCCCTTCTTTCTCGTCTGTGCAAAGCTGGGTCACTGCATGATTGTATCTCCCCACTCAGAACACAAAGAGAGTTCCTGCAAAACAAAGTCCAAAGCAAAAAACAGGAACCTACTAAATTGGTTTTCTCCTCTTAAATAGCTTCATTCACAGAAGTGCTGAGTGGCTCAGCCTGAGGCAGATGCAGATCTGATCAGGAGTCGAGGGGAGGTTTCATGAAGCTTCTTAGAGGGGCCATGCCAGCACACCCCTCCCTCACTACCAAAACCCTTCCAGGCTCGAATCACAGTTCATCTCCCTGCTTTGGTGCCAAATGAAAACTTGCTGTCCCAGTGTGGTCACTGATGAATTTGTTAAAGAACAATGTGTTTCATGAAGATACCACCATGTATCTCCCTCACCTTCTCTCCTAACTGCTCACATATATTCTGTTCCAAAGAGGAAAAAGAAATTGCTGCAGCTACAAACTACAAACCTCCACATTTCACATGTGAGCAGCACCAGGTGAACTGTGTTACATCAATAATACATTGATGTAACAGACAAACAAACCCAAATCAACTTTAAATAGCAGGGACTATAGCTTTTCACAACTTTATTTTTCATTTTTTACTGTGTTTTTGTAGTTTTACTAACAGTTAAACGTGTAGGTGAAACTGTAGAGCCAGTAAAAATAACAGAAGAGCATCTCAGCCAACAAACAAATTGTCCTTAAAAGGGCGTTAAATTCATAAATACAGACCATGTGGTGAAGCAAATGTAATCCTTACTGAATACTGTCACTGATACAAAACTAGAGCAAGTTGTCTTATGCTCAATGGACCATATCAAATTTAGAAGAACATTACCAGACACATTCATACGTGTTGCCCTGTGTTGGTAAATAATTAGAAAAAAATAGTTAGTTTTAATGAAAAACAGCAAAGTGAAATAAATTAATGTCAGGATAATGATGAATTCAGTACTTTTGATATTCTCTGAGACCACTTTGTTTGTATGTTCTATATGAGAGAAACAAGAAGTGGCACTGTCCTAGAAAGAACAACCCACCTCAGAGCTTTGGTGTTACTGGCCAGAGGTCTGGAGCACAGATGACAGTCTGTGGCAATAATCCACAACTGGTTTTTTGGAACATCTCTGCAAGTTGTATAAGAACTGTCAGCATCTTACCCCGTTCTACTTAGCCAGAGAGGATCATATGATGAAGCTGGTTGTGTGTTCCCACTGTCATAGCCAAGATATTTATCCTTTGCCAACTGATGTCAATGCTGCTGCTTTGCACCAAATTATTTTCTCCTTAACTTATCTAAGCTCTGATAAAAAATTGGTTGCTTTTCAGTGAAAAAAGGAAAGAAACTCTCACCCACTTACTTAATTTTAGAGGTATGCATAGGATAGACCTAAGTAAAATTTAAACTGCCACTCAGCTTTTCACACCACACTGAAGAAATACTTCACAAAGCAAATCCAAACACCCAGTATCTACTCTCCCTTATCCAAGAAGGTATTTAGGGAAAATCCCAAGTCTACCAGAAAATGCAGCTTTTACAAACCCTGGTGTAGGGCCAGGAAAGATTGTTTAGATCATGAGCAGCATAATAATCCACTGATAGCATTCAGAGGCTGCTATAACTTACACAGATACCAAAGTTGCCTAATGTGTGGTTACTGGCTATTTCTACTCAGAATCCATACAGTAAATACTGCATGATTTGAACCTGAATACCTTACAGACTGAAAGATCATTCTCTGGTTTGTAATAAAATCAAGGTCTGACATAAAATGTGAATAGTGTCAAGTATAAGCACTATTGGAGCCTTGAATTCTGATTCAGACCTCTCTGACACTAACACCACTACCAGAGAGCTACCATTTGTCCTAGGCTTTGAAAGAGATGGTGGTGGAACATCTACTTGCACTACTTGAGTATCTTTGGTGCAAAGAAGCAGAACTTGGGAAAATTCAACAGTGTCACAGATATTCTAATTCTGTTAATCATCAGTGAAATCTCCTTCATTTCCCTTCTGAAATGGTTTGTAAATCTTAAATAAGTCTTACCAAGGCTCAAAGCAGCTCTGAATCATGAGCTGAGAAATACTCTTCAAGAAACACTAATACAAGTTGTATCAATTCATCGTGGTTCTGCACTAGTTTACTTGTCAAATGCACAGTCTTAGGCATTTCCTTTCATCTAATTCAATACTTAGTCAGAGTGGGTTATTTTTATTATTAACCTTCTGCTATGCTTGCTGTGCAACAGTTCAGAAACCTGTTGAGTCTTTGGCAGAGCAGCAAGGGAGACTCACTGGCAAAGGAATAATAAGACCAATTTAAAAAATTAAGGAGAACAACTAAATCACTAAGTGACCAGATTGCTCAAAAACCATCTCGAGAACCTTGCTGCAACCAGCAGTGCTTGCTAAAAAATAAAATGTTTAGTTGCTCTCAAGGTGGCCATCCAGAGAAGCTGATGTCCAGTCATCAGTTTGTACAAGAACACCTAAGTTCACAGTTACATCGCATCCTCTTTTTTAGTGTTTCAAGGTATCAACAGCTGGCTGCACATAAAACAATTGAGCTGCTATCACTTAAATGAAAAAGGTCTATGTCCACCAATCCAGGAATTTTCTAGGCTTTCAGAATTCAAAATCCTGCTTTAAAATACTTGTGCTATCTTTTCACACTAGGAATGTTGACATAATTCTCTACTCGAAATCTAAATGTAGGAGGCTTTTGGCTTATGTTTACCTCCCTTCTACTGTAAATCTCCTCAGCTGAAAGATAGATGTAAATAGCTCCCACCTTCAGTCTAAACCTATTTCTTTGGAGCCACACAAGGGGTACATTTTTAACAAAGAGGCTGATAAATTTTGTTTTATAAAACACATTTGAGGCAACTAATTGGGAAACAGCTTATTAACAACAATCTTAACTGAAAAATGTTCTCAAAGTTCACAGTTTTAAAGAGTTAAGGGGGATTTATGTAGCCTTTCACTGCTGTCAATACTTCATGGGATTCTCCTAACATTTCTCTGCAAAAACTGTCTTTATGGGGGATAGTTACCTCACACACACATTTCTCACTCTCATATTCACTGTAGGATTCAGTCAATCCTTGTCAGACCACTTGGTGAATGCATTAACTGACATGACAGCAGATTAAGAGCATTAATAAAATCTGCTGCACTACCAACCTTCCAATGAGAATGTGCCCCGTGGTAATGGGGAAGCTGTCAGTAGTAACTAAAAAGGAACAGCAAATCTACAAAAGGAAACTCATAACCATCTAACCTATGTAGCCTGCAGTAATGACCCAACTGAAATGATCTAACTAAATAACACAACGTTTAACGTTCCTCGGTGAGAAGAGGAAAGCAGAACGACAGACCTGCTATGGATTTAATTTTAGAAAGCTTGCTCAAGGGAAAATGTTTGCTATTTTTATTTATTCTTTATTAGGAGTATTACTTATGGGATTGGTAATTTGTCCTTTAACACTTATACCAACTCACACATCATGTTATTTTATTTGGAGAAGGAAGCAAACAAAGGTGGCAGAGGAAAACAGACATCCTTATTTTTCTCTTTGTCTACTAAGAGCATGGTCCTTTCTTGCTATGTACACAGCCAGAACTGATATTTCACCTTCGATCAGGGAAATGGGAATGGAAAGATGGAAACGATGTGACTCTGTCAGGAGTCGTTTAATGGACATCAGGCTAAGAAAAAAATTAAGGAGAGCCATTAAAAGAGAAAAGGCTGGAGAGAAGGAAACACAAAGGTTTATTTGCCACACAGAACTTATTACATTAGCAGTTGAAAGCCTGGACTGCGAAGACTTGAGCAACAAAAAAAAAAAATCAATGGGACCATTTGTATGAATTAAGCTTACATCATGTGGCACAGATAGTGTACACAGCTGTACATTCTTCATGTAAGTAATCTCCTTCATCTCTATAAATTACTGTTTGAGAAATAAGGGATACTTGACCAACAGTAAAATGGAGATAGTCTTGGTGGCTGTTATAATGGAATACCAGAGGGTATGGTGGTGTGAAAGAAGCAAGGAGGAAAAGGAGCTGAGGCATGACATTCTTTGAGATCCCTATTTTCAGCCATAAGTCAATAGTATTTTGCAATTGACCTTAGCAAGCATCAAATCAGGCTGAAGAATGATTGAAGAATGAGGAGGGATGGGGGAGGTGTAACTGGGCCTCTTTCTCTGTTTAATGCTGATTTCTGTGCATGGGGGGGTTTGACCATCATTACAGTACCCGAGTCAGGCACACAGAAAATACATAGGCAAAACAAGCATTTATTCACCGTGATACTCTGTCAAATATTCTGTCTTCACTGATCTCCAGTTTTCAGCAATGAAGGATACATCTTGTGACATACGCCAAGCTCCCTGTGCAGAAGGTGTTAACCTTCTGCCACGACCCAAAACGAGGAAATCGCTAAGCAAGGCAATGGGTCTTCTCAGAAATTATAAATGTCATTCTTTAATGTGTATAAAGTATCTCTTTCTTTACCTTATTTTGCCTTTCAAGATCCATTTTAGCAGTGGGTGACACTGAATTTTTTGGAAAGAAAAAGACTCCAGGGAAAGAGGGAGATGTAGCAGTAAGAAAAACTGCAGATAAGCCTGTGAGTCACATTTTCTGTTCATCTAAATCACTGTCATTCCAGCTGCCTTCATCAGAGATACTACAATTTACACAGGATCAGGATCTTGCCCGGTATTTCCAGGAATTAGCAAACAGTGGATGATTTGTACTTGTAGTTCTTACTCTATTTTCTTGGGAGGAGGAGTATGGCTTTATGTACAGTCTGTATACTGATGGATCATTATCATTAATCGCCTTTTGGTACATGATGCGTCTCTTATTAATAGATGAACTTCCCAGCTGTAAATGTCAAACTAAATTGATTGGCCAGCTGGTACTTTGGAGATGCAGTATTTCTCTAAAGTATCCAAACCTTGAAGTGGGGGAGGGGAATCATTTTGTTTTAACCAGGATTCAGCATTCTTTAGTACAAAAATTGCTGGTAAAGGAACATACCTGATTAACACATCTAGGTTACAAAAAAAAGGCAAACATTTTCATTTGGTTGTAGATTCCAACATGCAAAACATTTCCTCTCCTCCTCCCCCACCCCGTGTACACAGTAGATGTACCTTCCATTCGCTTTCCTGTGTGTTACCAGAGCAGCATCAGCTCCAGAGCCCATCTGCTGGCTTCGCCCGGCCAAGAGCCTCATTAGCTACAGCAAAGGTATTAGCCAGGGAGCAGTGCGCTGTATGGTGACATTGGTACAGACATCTCAGAGGTTACTACTGCAAATCAAAGTACGTTTGGAAAATCAGAAGAGTAAATCAAAATGATCAAAATCTAATCTAGGTACAAGTGTATAGGACATGCCCCTATTCACATCACAATGCCTTGTCAGATTTAAGGTAGTCTCAGCAATTCTGATCAAGGAACTTCAGCTTAAGTGCAGGAAAACAGAGGACTGAACCCGACACCATGTGCCCCTAGAAAGTATCCCTCTAAAAACTGTTTCTTCTTTTTATTTAGAGGCTGGGAGGAGAAATGAAGGGGGAAGGAGAGAGGCCAGATTTCTGAAATTCTTTCTTTGTGAATCAGCAGATAGCACTTCTGGAGCTGGAAATGTTTCCTCTTGGACTGACTCCATCTCCTTTTTTGGTCTGCAAACCCTTGAGGTTAATGCTTGGGGTTGAAGAAGTTGGAGCACATGGTAGTGCTTTGAATATGAAAAGAGGAATTTACACAATATGGGTACATTAGTCATTTGCAGTTCACTAATTATCTGGTTTATGTTAATGCTAATGCTCCATGTAAGTAAAGTGAATTAACACAATAGCATAAGAGAAGCAATTAATGGAATCTATAACGTTAGTAGCTATAATAAAACTGATTTCATTCCACACACAGTGAAAGTGTCTATTTAGGTCTCAGAAATAAATGAGGAGCTTGCTGAGACCTTGCTGCTCTAAGTAACACCAAGGACAGACTCACATGACATAATATTGTTGCCATAGTAACAGGGATGTGCACCAGCGGAATCATGCCCATATATCATTAATTTAGTGCTCTGCTAAACACAAAATAATACCTCTCCGAATTATTCTCCATTGTGTCTTTGATTCTTAAGAATGTAACACATTACCTAGAGTCAGTGGTATGAAATTCAAGGCACAATGGCCATCACAACATTTAACTTTACCAGAACATATAGCCTGCTTTATACTTTCTTGGATACCAAAAAAAGGAATCCATATCCACAAGTCTCCCATATCCACAAGTCTCCCCTAATTGTCCTAAATATGCCACTGAGGAAGCTAATTGGACGTGTGCCATTTGGCAACATCCTTCTGTACAGTCTTCCTGAGGCTCTGTGATATCAGCCACTTCCCAAAGCTTGGAGGCTCAGCTTGATTTAGAACCACATCTGGTGCTTTTGGGAAGCACACTTGATATCAGCAATCACATTGCACATGCACTACTTCCCGAACATTGCATCTATATCCAGAACACTCATATCACCAGCCAATAAAAAAGGGGAAAGAAAAAAAGCTGTGAATAAATTTACTGATGAAAAAACATGTTAGTAAAGCCACAGGATGACTTGAAACGTTAGTAATGTTATTAAATCACCCTAGAGTAAATCATCCTGCAGACTAATGCAAAGAAAAGCTATTTTTATGGGACTGTTTCACTCAGGTGATGAATAGTTTCCAGAGCATTCAGTGAGTTGCTGGAGGTTGCAGGATCTCAGGATGCTCTCAGTTCTGTTACCTCACTTCTGTCAGTCTAATGCAGTCAGATGTCTCAGTGCATACCGTGGAAACACACCATGTGCTCCTATTGAAAGCAAAAGCACAATCCTCCATCAGCATGTCAGTGTGTAAACACCTTCTGGATTTGGAGCCATATTATTTTTCTATACCTTGGTCCTCAAGTACAACACACTGCCTCCTTCTAAGTGGGTCTGCACAATCAGCTTGCTCATTATAAATCGTATCCTTTTTTTTATTTGCAGAAAAGGGTGGGAGAATTGTGCTAAATAATACGCTGAATTCACAACTTGTTTCTCTGGATGGAAGGGAAATATTTGAGACCCTGCAGCTCCCCAGTACCCTTTCTCACTCCACAGTCTGGCTGATCCATTTTGCGGGACAGTGGCCAGTTGCATCACTCCCTGTAGCCATCTTCTAGTATTTCCCAAGACAGATGTATTTACACTGTGTTTAATTTTCTGCTTCTTCCATCAGAAAGGGTGGAGTTATTTTCCTTCAATTTCAAGCATCTCATGCCTTTAAAAGAATCTAGAGAAATGTAGGGGTTTTTTTAATCTTTTCTAGTCTGAATTCAGTTCCTAGCCTCAGTTAACTGTATGGATCTCCTGAGGCGAGGACATAATAACCAACACACTCCTTATATGTATTCAAGTTCTATTTTTAGCGCATTTTAAACTCACAGGATTTTTTTTTCCTGAAAAGACAATGTAATTTGTACGCAGTATTCCTAGTTATTATTCTGGGGGACATTTTTCTCCAAATGATGGTTACAGTCTTAACAGCATTCAGCACCTCCTGCCGTTTCCCCACGCAGCAGCAGCGATTCCGAGGAGCACACTGGCACCTAGTGGAAACTTCTTGCCTAGCGCCCGCAAACCTTCCACACACCCTACCAACGGCGCTTTCGTGCCTGGGGGGAAAAAAGGGAAAATTAAAAAAAAATCACGGACAAGCTGAAGAAGGCAAATGGTCAAAGTCTGGGACTACCCGTTGTTGTCTTCTTTCTAGACAACCAAAAGCATCACTTCTATAGTTCTGTTTGGAAAATAATGTTCTCTTCTGCAGGGACCTGTGTCATTCATAGCACTGTACATAAGAGCTATATGCATTAATGGACAGGAGATTATCCCTAGATCTCTAGATAAAAGTCCAGTGCAGGCACATGTTAAATAAAATATAATGTAGTGTAGTCCTATTTTCGATGCCTGCTTTCACTGTATGGAGCACACGAACAGCATGTGATGGGGCAGAGTAACATGTTTTGCATTCATCCTATTTTAAATTTGATTACTCCAGCTTTTATATTATTGAGGCACAGCAGGTACCTGATGTATAATATGATATTAAAAGGGAAATTACTCCTACAAGTAGCACTTACTTCTAGCCTCTGCTTCTTCCAGACAGGAACCTCCTGACAGATCTGGGATTACAAGATGGATTTGCCTAAAATAACCTGATGTAATAAATCAGGAATAATAAGCAGCAAGATTAGGCCAAACAGTGTACCTTAGTCCAGACTTTCCAATACTCATCTAGTTCCAGTGCTGTCAATACACTTGGTTCCTTTGTCTAAGGATCTGTTTGCGTATTTTTTGAATTGTATCTCTCAAACTTTTGTCAAGGGGAGAGAGCAGGGATGGGCTGCAGCTTTATTTTTGCTGCCCAAATGTAGGGCTTGTACAAAAGTCTTCACAGCTCTTAGAAGAAGTTAGGTGTGCTTTCTCTGATCCCCAAATAGCACAGAATAGCTGCAAGGCTCAGTGTTCAGCAATGTTCCCCAAACACCCTAAATTCACCACAAAGGGCTCAAAGAAACCATACCGTCTGTGCCCAACCTTTCTCATATAAAGCATCCTCTAGGGAACAATTCTGCCTTCTCTAAAACCCTTTTATACTTTAAGGATGGCAAAGAAAAGCATTTACGACTGATTATTTGTCCTTTGTCAGTCTATGCTGTGGTCCTTTGGACATAATCTGAACAGCAGAGCACTGGGTCACCCTTCTATCTTCTGGAGTCTGCTGGTGCAATTCCTGTAGAGCAGTTAAGAAATTCAGGCACCGAGGAAGGGAAACTGCAAACACAACATAATTTTATAGACTGTTTTTTATGCTTTATAAAGATTAATAACAGTGTTTATTGCAATTGTTTAGGCAAATGTGACAGCACTAGGCTCTTAGCAACAGCTCAGCCGTAACATGAAGATGCTGAATGTATCTTTTCCTGGAAGAATGAGGCTAGACAAAATTAAGGGATACAAAGGGATAGTGCCATACATTTGCAAATCATCAAATTATGCCATCTTGCATAATTTTCACCTAGGTGTGTTCCACAGCCAATTTTTGCCTTTCATTCTTTCAGTACAATGTAAGACACTAACAAGGGCTCAACAGGTAAAGATGCCTTTTATCGTAGACTTCAAAGTAGCTTCTGCATCTTATGTACCAGAATAGTGAATCTGAAAGAGAAGACGAGTTCCACCATCTGCTTGTAGGATCATAATCATCTGGGGACAGGTTAATGGAAAGAGTATGCGTCCCTCAGCATTCTGTTTCTGGTTAGAAAGGGAGTGTTATCATTTGTACTACTGCTAAACAGGTAAAAGTTCCATTCAGAGGATACCCAGTCAGAGACCAAAAGTACCTGGAAGAGAAATTATCCAAACAAACTTCAGAGCAGACAACTGGACTAGATGATCTTTGTCCCTTTCAATCCCTAATGTTCTGTGATTCTGTGAAACAGTCCAACTTGCAAACATTTCTGTCCACAGAAAGAAAAGTTCTATTTTTCAAATTTCATACCCTCTACAAATTACTCCCTCAACTGTAATTAGGAACATGCCCCCAAGTATAAATAAAACACACTGTAAAAAGCAGAATTTCACTCTGACATTAGACAGGGGCATTTTGTGAGACACTGATTAGATTTCTTTGTACTTAAAAACTAAAAAAAAGAATTGGATCCATGCTAATCCTGACTCACTGTAACAAATTGGCCATTGGGATCTGAAGTTTAATTACACCGTCATATGCTGCATCATTCCACCAGAAAATTAACTGTGTGTGTCTCTTTTCACAATGTACTGGAGATAATTTTATTTTATTTCACTCTACCTTTAGCACTTCTATACAGAACACCTTTCTATCACCACTAAAATCTGAGTATCTCTGACTCAGGACATCTGAGATCTGTGCATCTCTGTTGGTGGCACTGCATTAACTCCTCTTAATGGCCATTGTTCACAAATACTATTTTTAGGCCATTCCAAGCATCCTGTAAAGAGAGTGGAAGTCTTTTCTTTGATTTCAGTGGGAGTTGAATGTGAACCTTAATTTAAAAATTACGGAAGCAGCTACAACTTGAGATAAACCCTCAGATGGAAACCTACAGATGTCTGGGATAACTTACAGCTGTGCTATCTGAGTAAGGGTGACATGGGATTTTATTGAATATTATTTCTCCTGGAAGTTACAGTGAATTATTGAAATAGTACATACGGTTTTGAACAGCATTACATTCTGCATTTCATATTCTGAACATTTCTGGGTTTCAGATAAAACACACTGATATTAACCAGACAAGATCTCTTTTACTAAAAGGTCTTACAATGCTTTAGTAGCAGCAATTAAGCTTGCAAGGTATTTAAGTGGTGCTGCAGATGGTCACTAAGGCACAAAGACATTTCCAAGGTCACTCAATAAATCAGTGACAGCAACAGAGCTAAACCCCAGGAATCCCTCTTACCCCACTGCTCAAAATGCTGAGTGCAGGGCCAGCCTGTGCCTCTGCTCAGTGATCTCACTGTCCCACACATTTTTATTTATTTTTTCCTTCTTGAAGGGCTTTGTCTCTGTTGGGTGTTTGCTTATACGAAGCAAGCAAGCTAATCTGTTGCTGTAAATTGGCTGGATTTGATTGACTTCTGTGCACTGTATCATGTGCAAAAGCAGCATTTGCATTTAGCTTTGATTCAGAATGATGTGAAGTATGACAGTTTGATGCAGCTGGCGCAGTCATCCTCAGGCCCTGCAAGTCTAATTTAAAAGACATTGTCACTGACTTCACTGGAGATGTGACAGTTCAAACCAGCTGAGGATCTGACCCAGATCAGACCGAAAAGCTTTGAAAAGCTACAGCAGCAGATAGAATTTGATACAAGAATGACTGGTATTTCACAAATCATAACTGGGCACATTATACATTCCACAGGCTGTTTAACTATTTAACATCGGTTAAAGATTTGGTATGCAAGTACCAAACAAACAAAAAAACCCTATTGCTTCATTTAGTCTGGTGTAATTACACAAGACAAGACAGACAGACTCACTGACTTCAAAGAATGCAGGAATAAATGACAATTTGGTTCTACGTGGGGTTTTTTGCACAGTGAAAGAACTCTGAAGCAATTCCCACAACGCCCCACTATGAGACAATTTTAATTTGGAAGGGAGGAGCCAAGACTGAGATCTGATGACCTTGCCTCTGGCCATTGAACAGTAGTGGAGCAGGGTTTAACATTCCTCAAGTCCCCATCCCATACGCACTCCTTCAGAGGTGAGGCTCCTAATTTAGGAGGTATGTGTTTAGTGACACACTGTCAAAGCAAGTCAACGTTTTTCAGGGAGGGACAATGTGATTGGAATTTATGAGTACCAGAACCTTTAGCACATTTGTTCATCAGCGTCAAACTTGGTCTGCCCCCTACTACCAGGTTTCCTCAAACTCAGAATCTTTCCACCAAGTATAATTGCACAGACCACTAAGTCACCTTTTGCTGAGGTGCTGACTAAACCCTTGTCTTCTTTCAACTTACAAAGAAGAAAGATAATGTCTTGCGGAATGTATTTCAATCATTAACCAGACATACATGTTTGCCTTTAGAACGCAAACCATCTATGAAAAAGAGAAAGACTGTGGAAAAAATATGGCCTTTCACATATATTTAATAGCTATAAAAATACCTTCTGTTTCTGACTTATGACCAGTATACAACACTTGAAGGCCATATTATGAAGGATCAGGGAAATTGTCGGGATGGAAATCAAATGTTATCTCATTCTCTGACTATTTTTAAATAGTCGTTAAGGTAAACCTAAGCTTATAAAAGGAAATCATTATTTTAACACTTTTATCAAAATTATTTACCTTGCTAAGAAATAGCCTCATTGCAACTTGGAAATGAATTATTTCAGTGAAAACTTATAAGACAGGCTGGAATAAACCAGCAGGTTATATAAAAAACATGCCCTTGTTAGTGATTTATATTCTATTAAAGTCATAGTTATGTCCTTAGCTCCTCGTTTAGAGAAAAAAAAGGTGAGTTCTTCCATTCCAAAAACCTCTTGACCTCATTATAGTCAGATGTTACTTCATGTTAAAAAGCCTATAAACATCTCTTAACTATTTTGCTGCTAAGTACATCTGAGATTCTACCATCTATAGCTGTAAGACAGTAGCCTGCACTTGTATCTGGGAGTACGTGTAGGGTTAAAAATTAAGAGATTATCCTTATGATTATTACCATTTTATTTGAAATATATCAGCACATTTGTAGACATGGCATTTTCCCATGACAGACATGTTTTCTGAAACCAAATGCCCCTTTAAATTCTGCCTTTTCATTCAGATTGTTGATTCTAGATGCTGTGGAAAAAGAATCCTTGCAGTGATTGAAGCAAGCACCCAGCACCCATGTAAACATTTATCCTCCTACAAAGGCTGATGCTATTTTTTAAAAAACATTTCCATCTCTTTTATGTTCCTTGGTGTTAGGTTATCCAGTCTCATTTGATTTTCTCATTTTCTCTCAGGCTGCAGTCACTTTTCTTTGTAGTCAGCAGTTTTGTTTGATTTGTAAGACAAACGCTCTTAGTGTTTGGGGTATCATTCTTGGATTTAGATTTCACAAAAATATGTGCTGAATTAGGCTTATTTTATTGCCTCTGAAACAGAGTTTCACCCAGTATTAAAGGACATAATCTGCTGAAGCACTGGAACACGAGCTCTATCTGCTGACCTGATTTGGAGACTTGATCTCCAAGAATTGTGGTTAAACAAGGAGTTAATTTATTTGAATAATTAAGGGAAGCTCTCTGGTTAAATCTCAGGAACTGAACTGAGAGGTTCATCAAGGTTTCTGAATATATTTAGGAATAAATTAGTGTGGGAGGAATAAAAGGTTTGAAGACTACTGTTGTTATTTGTAAGAATGATGTCCTTCTGTAGGATGACTGTCCCTTTAAAAGTCAGAAAGGTTTTCGTTTGGTTCTCGAGTTGAACTGTTGAATTTGGTCTATTTGGTAGATATCAACAGTATTTCAAATCAAGAAAAACTGAGATAAATAATGAACACTGAGAACCGATTAAAGGTTTTAAGTAATAATTAGTCATTGTATAATGTCAGACCTGCACTTGTTTGCTCACAGGTTATTCAAACAAGGGAGTAATAAATGACAAGTAATCCATAACTATAATGAGAATCATGACCAACAGTGTGTTTGAAGAACATCGCTATATGCCACTTGATACTCGGGATTTTTCACTATGTCATGATAAATGTGATGCTTATTTACCAACCCTGCTCCCTTTCACTCTATATTGACTTGACTGGAAGTAAATTTGCATCTGGCACATAGATAATAATGAATGGTCATTAAAAGTTAATGATCATCTGAATCTTAATTATCATATGTTTATAATGTATGATACTTCGGGACACAGCAATGCCTACAGGCCAGGACGTGCCAATATTTCAGTTCTGAAGACTTGTCTTAGATTAACAAGTGCTGCTATCTTCTGCCTAGGAAATAACTGTGACAAAGTGAGCCATAAACGTTTGTAAAGCACAATTAGGCAGCAAGAAGAAGGAGATGAGAGGGGAGGAGAGAAGGTAAAGGAAGGGAAGGGGAATGGAACAAGAACTTGGTAGTGCAGTATTGAGTAAAGAGAGAGGGACAAAAAGGACAAGATCACAATCTGAAGGATAGACATTCGTGATTCATGAACTCCAGAAGGTTTTTCCACCTATAGTTCAAAATCTTGAAGAAAATACTGGGCAGCAAGGCAAGAAAATGCTTAGAAAAGTTTTACTGTTCTAGGCAAAATGATGAATGACTAGTTTGGGAATGGTACTCATTTCTATTGAAGAAACAGGAGCCAGTGAGCACTTCCCAAAGATGTGCACCAAAAAGGCTAATGAATACAGGAGCAGATGCAGACTGAGAAGCTAAGCCTTATCAATATCCACACCGTTACCGTTCAAGGTAGTTTCTTATGTGATGAATCCTATCCAAGGTGCTTTCTGCACATGAGCCAAGAGTGCGAAGCCAAATCACAGCAATCATTCATGTACTCAGAACACTGCCAGGTCTGGAATAATATAGATGGTCCTTTTAAAATGTCATCTGAATCTTAGCACTGATAAGAGAAGGAAATAATTAATCTCTTAATTAACATGAAAAGAAACTGACTAATCCATCTGCACTGCTTTGCAAATCCAAATGTCCATTTCCTCCCACTGCTAAATGTTTGTAATTTGATAAATCTCTAAGACATCTCCTTGAAATATTTTTTAATCCACATAGGAAGTCAGATCATTGACAACACATGATTCATCATCTCTGTATTTCAGAATATTTCTGTGGTGTGCCCCTTTCATTCTTCCTCCTTCAAAGGTACCTAAGTAGATCTACCCTTCTGCCCCTAGCTTAATCACAAAACTCAGTAACATGAGCCAGGTTATGCCAGTTATAACCACGTCCCATTTCTAGTTCACTACCCACCCAGGATCTCAATGTGGAGGCACGAGCATGAGGTGTAGAGGTAAGACCTTCTCTTGGATCCTGTACCCACCTGCAGTCTCAGCCCATGAGATTTATAACATTACATTTCATCCTAAGCTACTCTGAGGAATAAAAGGAAATACTTTTGAGTATCACTACTACACATCGGCTGCAGCTGTAGCCCTTTCACAAGGAATCATGTTATGGTTTGAAAACGACTGAAATTTTCAGATGTGTAGAGTTGTGCTCTCATGAGGAAAAACATGTGTTTCGCTCTAAGAGAATTCTCCCAGTGACCTGGCCTGGGAGCGGTGGGCAAAAGATAACACTGACTGATCAGCCCAGCTCCTTTTTCTCTCCCAGAGGTGCCCCCAGCTCCCCAGGACCGCCACTTCCTCCGGCCTGCCACCACGGCCCCCCTGCCCTCCTGGAGGTGCTTCCACGCGGGGTCCCTTCTGCCTGCGGGAGGCGGGCCAAGAAGCAGGCCCTGACCCGACCCGGTCCGGCCTGGCCCTGGCCCCAGGTGGGAACAGCAGGCCCTGGTGCCGGCAGAGCCATGGACCGGCTTCTGTGCTGTGCAGATGGCTTTTGGCGTCTGCAGACCATGGTGTACAACTTATGGGAGCCCTGACAAGTCTCTCAGAACCAAAAGAAGAGAGGGTGGTTGTCCCCTTCTCTGCTTGACTGACACACTCTCCCCAGGTCTCTAATGTAAAAACCCAAAGACTAATATGGTAGTAATCTCTCAATGTATTTTTCTCCCATTGTATTGTGATGGCATTGTGATGGAGTTTCTGGTTTGTATGCACTAACTTGCTTAAACTTTGTCTTCTTTCTATATATAGTTATAGATTTAATAAACCCCTTCCATTTTCCCTAAGCTACCCATTGTCTGGCAAATTCTATCCGAGATCTCATCAAGACCTAACTGCTTTTCCTTCTGTTTACTTGCGGTCTTGAACCTACCACAAATCACCAAAAGTAGGAGATCACATAACATAGAAGAAACATCATTAAATCTGCCAGAGCCCAGTGTCATGACAAAGATTGTTATAAATCCATGTCATGAATCTTACTTAATCTTTCAAAATTTAAATTATCATCCACTATTGTAAGTGGGGATATTCTTAGAAGCTATAGAAACATCCAGTTACCTTTTAATTTTACTATTTTTTCACTCTTAACAGCATTATTTGCAAGAAGATTTAACATTTGTTTACTTGATCTGGACAACAATGTATTTCTTTTTATCTATTTTGAATTTATCACCTTTTAATTTCATAGAAATCCTCATATTCTTACATTATGAGACAGATGCTCCTGATATACCTCTTCTACAGCGTTTATTATTTTGCATATTTTTATCACATTCCCTTATTTGTCTTTTTTGTCCTAGTGTTTTCATTTTCTGAGTTTCTCCACTGCTCTATTCATTGTATATCTGTAGATGAAAAATGAAATAATTTAAAAATACTTAAATCAGATAAAATGGTTGAGGCTTACACAAAAATAAAATTATACTCTTTTGTGTTTGTTTTCTTTTAAAAAACCCAACCCTTCAGTGAAACCAAGGACAGAAAATATTAGTAACAAAATACGTTCTTTCTGAGAAAGACTCCAGTAAAGAAAAATGAACAGGTTTTAAAAAAGAATCATATTGTTCTTACATAGATAAATATAGATACATACACAAAAACACTTAAATACACACATCTAATTATTAAAATGTACATATAGTATGTTTTAAGACAAAACAAGAGGAAATGGCCTCAAATTGTGCCAAAGGTGGTTTTGGTTGCATAGTATAAAAAATTTCTTCACCAAAAGGGATGTAAAACATCAGAACAGGGTGCCCAGGGAAGTGGTTGGAGTCACCATCCCTGGAGGTATTGAAAGGGCATGTAGATGCAGTGCTGAGGGACAGGACTTAGTGGTTATGCTAGTTTTGTTCATTACTCTCAGGTTCGAAAGCAAAATCCAGTGGCTTATCATAAAGGAGTTTATTAACAGGAAAAAAAGTAAAGAAAGGGTTTTAAAAGAGAAAACCCGCAGGTGGCACCTTTTTCCCCCACCCACTGCTTTTCCCTCTCCTCTTATCCCAGTATGGTAGAAACCCACCACACTCCTAATGCCATGAAAACTGAATTGCACTCTGTTAAGAGAGAAGGAAAACAAGTAGATGTAGAAAATGAATTGTAAATCAATCATCTTGAGCAAGTGGTGAGCTAGAAGGAGACTCTGCTGTGTAGCTGGCTGCAGAAACCACCCTGAAAAGATGGCAACTACGTCCAGGTTCCAAATTCCAAAAATTCCTTTGGTGACTAAGATTATGGGAAGGGATATCCAGCTGCCACATCTCCATGGAAGTGGTGTCAGTCTTACAAGCAGAAGGTATTCAGTTTGAATCTCAACTGGTTAAAGGTCAAAGGGTAGACTTCATGATCTTAAAGGTTTCTTCCAATCACAAGTATTCTATGATTCAATGACTTACCCGGGGGCATCATGAGTCCTATGGTCAATGAAACTGTTGAGTTAGACTTGTGCTATAAAGACTTGCCAGTTCATGCTGCATCTCTGCATGTTTCAGACACTGAAATTGATTTGCCACAGTGTCTTAATGGAATACACATGAATATGACAGAATTCTAGTTGAAATAAAATGTTCACAGTATTGCAGAGCAAACAACACAGTGCCTATAAACCCGTTCTGTTACAGGGAAATTAAAGAGGAGTCTTACACCAGCTGCTGAACCCAGTCTGGCAAATACCAGAAATAAATAACTTTACTCAAACACATTTATCTTGGCTATGTTAGCTTTCTCATTTCTAATCTAGGCCTCTGCTTCATTTGATTTATCACAATCATTTCCCTCTTAAACCATAGCCTGAGACACTTTTTCAAGCTGAAATAGATAAGTATACTAGTTCCCTACAAGTAACAGCATATGTTTATTTATTTGTGTGCTCTGCAATTGTCCTTTTATGTTATAAATGGCAGTGGATGCACTGTATTTGAACACTACAACAGTAATTCTATCTAGAATCTCAGATTCCATACAAAATATATATTAAAATATATTTAATAGTGACAGCACAGTCCTTTGCCATGTTAATGTCTTAAATCACCAGTAGCAACCATCTGTCTATATTTGATCAATGAACACAAAAAATGAAAGCCAAGATATAACAAGCATTTGCTGAAACTTTTAATGAACATGTCCAGTTTATTTGCACTTCAAATAGATAGAAGCAAAATCAGGAGTGAGAAACATAATCTCATGTGAGTTAATCTCAGTTTCAATCACCATTCAACAACACACTCTCTGTCAGACCATCCACCGTGTTGTATCAAGTTCTTATTTGCTGAGGCAGAAATGAGCTCAGGAATTGCTAGGAGTACACAGACAAGCATTGATCGTGGCGTTTCCAACCATCGTGGAGGAGTTCAGGAGCAAAAAAGCTCTCTTAAAGAAGACAAGCAAAGATCGTATTTCCATTTATTCACCACCTTGTCTAAACCAAAGGGTAGATCAATGGCTCCTGCTCAATTCTGAGTCATTTGGGCACCCCTACCTTGACCGAGGCATAAACAGTAAATTTGAAATGTTCACCCTGGGGAAGAGAAGGCTCCAGGAGGATTTTATAGCAGTCTTCTTGAAGGGGACCTACAGAAAAGCTGGAGGCAGACTTCCTATGAGGGACTCTAGCAACAGGACAAGAGAAAAGATTTTCAACCTAGAAAGTTTAGATTTTATCTTATGAAGAAATTCCTCACTATGAGGATGGTGAGGCAATGGAACCAGCTGCCCAAGGAGGCTGAGAATGTCCCCTCCCTGGAAATGTTCAAAGCTAGGTGGGATGGGGCTCTGAGCAACCTGGCTGGGTGAGAGATATCCTTGACCATGGCAGGGGTGTTGGAACTATATGATCCCTAAGGTCCCTTCCAGACTAAGCCACTCCATGCTTCTATACATTTCTAAACTCAACTAAATATATGACTTTGAGCTTTGTTGTCAGCTGTTAAAATTCCTTGGAGGGACATATTTTAATCATGAATTTTAGTGCTTTCTGTTAAGTGGCATGGCTGGGTACAAGCAGACTGAAGTATGAGGCCAGCACAAGTGGCATCAGAGCTGTCTTCCTCTAATGCCCTGCTCCCTCTCAACCAGGGCAGATAGATGACCATTAGAGATGAAAGATTCTATGCCTATCCCATTTCTGGTCTCTGCTGCCAGAGGGCCATTTTCAGATAGAGACAAGAGTGCATCACAAACGCATAAACATGTCAAAATGAGACCGTTTAAAGCTCTGTTTTATTACACTGGAGCTTGCAGCAGTAATCACGAATGACAGATGAGTCTGGGGTTTGGGTTTGAGGATGGCCAAGTTTTCATTAATTTACATCATTTTTGGCCTTGACTATTCACTGCTGTGTTTTAACTTCTTTGCTGGCACAAGCCTTATTGACCCCCATCCAACTACCCATCTCAAAATAGGTTTACCTCATATATTTCAAAGGAGGTTTTATTAGCATTGTCTAGCGGTGAGAGGAAAGCTCAAAGAGCCCAGTTTAGTCTTTAGACAGAAAATGCCATGCTGATGATGCATTCAAACCACTGCAGTACGTCAATGGAGCAAGGGAGAAAAATAAGAAATAATAATGACAAAAATAAGAAATGAAAGAGGAGTGTCACAAAATCACAGAATTGGTTTGGTTGGAAGGGACCTTTAAGATCATTGAATCCAGTCATTCATCCAGCACTGCCAGGTCACCACTGAACTATCTCCTCAAGCATTGCATCTATATGTCTGTGAAATATCTCCAGAGACAGTGAATTCACTCACCAGTTCTCTAGTCAGTCTGTTCTAATGTTGGATAAACCTCTCAGTGAAGAATTTTTTCTTAATATCAAATCCAAACTCCCACTAGTGAAACCTGAAGTCATTCTTCCATAATTAATCTATTACTGAGGTCTTCACTGTTATACATCCAGTTCAGATGTGTTCTGGACCTTTTTACTCTGCACACGCAATTGCTTTACATTACTAGCTGTGTCATCATGTCTTTCATACAAATGTTGTCTGTCACTGACCCATCTTACACTGTGTCCCATATGAAACACTTGCTCATTCTAGGTGCTGGA
>JAOXOE010000506.1:12720156-12730780 GCA_028565055.1 Phoeniculus purpureus | reverse complement strand
ATCATCCATTACATACTTCTGGTCTACTCCCTCATAATATTACTCACTTTATTTAGTAGAAAAGGATCTTGTGGACACAGATTCAACACTCCCACAGCCCTTCCAGAAGGAATCGTAGCAAACTATATTTTGGGCTATAAGCTGCACAATCCTGTGGATTCCTCTACAGCTGCCTTCAGGCTGCCTTTGCTAACTGCCAGCTCAGGCAAAGAATTGCATAGGTATCCCAATAAACAGTCCCCACTACACAAACCTCATTATTTCTCCACGTGCTTTGGGGTCAAGGAGTTTGGGAAGGTATTTTTCCAGAGTGCTATGCGTCTAAAGCTTTCCCCTACTCCTTGCCTGGATCCTATTTAAACGAATAGCTGGAAATTTTATTTTTTCACAGAGAAGAGCCAGGTCCAGCGACCTCAAAAATCACATACTCTGCACTACCAAATACAGACAGGAAGCTAAGCTATGGAGCAACTATAAAGAACTCTACTTTCTAGGAGCTTAACACTTAACATCAAAACAAAACTGACTGGACAGATTTCAAACTTGGGAATGATGAGAACTATGTTCTGAGGAAAATATAATTATGACCCAACTATAATTATGACCAGAAGTTGGTATTTTTTTAAAAAAAGGCTGAAATGCAGAAGGTTCCCAGAAGAAGGAAGACTGAATTTTCATTTTATTCTAATTTGAAAGTTCACAATGAAATCTCAAGAGATTTCTATCCGGCATAAAAGTCTCCACAAAGTCTTGCTACGGGATGATGTATCATTGGTTTTTAAATGGTTGCAAGAATTAAAAATAGCCCACAAATTCAAAGAGCTTCATAACAGATACAGTTTCTATCAATGGAGGTTGAGAACATGATTGAAGAAAACAAGTAATGCACTTAGAATTTCAATTCACGTTCAGAAAAATACTTACATACGTGCTTAGCTTTCAGCAGGGCCAAGCATTAGTGTTAAGTTAAATGTGGTTAATATGCTTTCCTGAACAAAGATAATTTTCTGCATCAGGTTGTTAATGAACAAATGGCGAGACTTTTTTTCCCCTACACATAGAAATATATCATGGCAATTTCAGACCAGCAAGCAATAAAACTATATTGTGAGAAATACCTTACTAAGAAAAACTGCTATGAAATGCTATATAAAAATAACAGATTGTTCTGCATTTGATTTCTCCAAATGATCTCATTTAAATGTAAATTTTAACTAAGTTATGCTTCCCATGGTGGTATTACTGTTTAAACTAATTGCTAGCTGTTAGAACTCAAAATCGTGTGTATGCAGCTGTGAATAATGAATTTCTAGCATCTCACTAAAGACCACAGGTTTTTCCCTCTTGATATCTCTGTCTTCATGGTATCATCAGAACCAGTTTTTAGACTGATTTACTTGGAAATGACTGAGCTGATAAGTAAAATCACTGAACAGGATTAGTTCTGTTCTAATCAACCCAGGACACATCATTATTTTTCAGCAAAATTCACAATACTAGTAGAATTAACTTCACAAATTATGGATAAATGGTATTACTATCGTATATCTCATTATTGTACATTTTTTTCTCACAGATTCCTTTCCATTTGCAGTTGGGAATGATGCACGCTCACAGTCTTGTTCAGATTCCCAGGTTCATTTGTGCCTCACATGTGACCACATGCAAAGATCAAGTCTTGCCTCAGATACACTGACTTTAGAGGCTTTGCAGAACTGTGCATGTTTTACTTGTCCCCAGGGCTTAGCTTCCTCTCCCAAAAAACTACAGCAGTAGCTCAGTGGCTAAAGTTTATGTCTCCTCTCTTCTGCCCCTCTGCAGACAACTGTATGGCAAACGAGCATGGCTTCAACCCAGCATCAGACACAGATTCACCGGATCATCACATATCAATTCATAAGATTAACTGGGTGCTTAGTGTGCGTCAAAAGGGGGAAGTGTGAAAACACATGGTGAAATATGTTTCCCTAAGACCTGGATGGATCAGGCTAAGCATGATGGAGAAACTAGAGATTTGTTCCCAAAAGAGAACAGCAGCTATTACTGATATGACTGGACAGGGCAGTTTGGATCCACTCTTGGGATTCAGAGTACTGTCCTTCAACCCAGACCTACCATCCTGCACACAAAAGCACGTGCTGAGCAGGTTGATCTTGGAAGCACCAATGAACATCTGGGCATGAGGTTGATCCACCATTATCCTAATGAGAATGCTCTGAGTGCAAAAATCTTGTGAGTTCTTTAGATAGTATGGTCAGAAACACCCTACAAAAGCTTGTACAGAAATGTAGACAGATAAAGCTTCAACGACAGTACAGTCAGAAGACAACGTGTGAATTCCAGCTGCTTCTGAGGAACAGGAGATTAAAAAAAATAAATCTGTGTTTCTTGAAAAACCAGGTGAACTGTCTGGAACCCAATGTACAGTTTACGTGCACGACTTAGAAGCCAGACTACTTAAAAACACTGTCATTCTTTACAAAAGTCTTGCCAGCAAAGCTGAAGTATTTTACGTTGTCCAGTTTTTCTGCCAATGCTACAAAATAAATTCATTCATCTTGCTGCTACTTTGCTTTAAGTTTCCAAATATTCATTTAACTTAAATGCCAGTTTCTGATAATAAATTTAGCCTAGAGGGGGGGATTTTAATGATTTAGAAGGTTAACATTTGGGTAAAATCTTTCAAGTTCGATTACTGATTACAACCTAATCAAAATGTAACCTCTCACGAGTTGAGGTATGAACTTTATTGACACCTTGCACCCTATTCCTTGAACAGGAATACACTTTGGTTCTTACTGGCTGACTTATTAGCAAACTAAGCAGAACAAGTTTAAGATTTAAGAGATTTGGAAATACAATCTTTTCTTACATTTGAAGAGTACAGAAGGTCCTTTTGCTGCTGTAGGTGATGGACTCAGCTGCTAAAATAGAATCACTGGGAATCCTTTCACTTCCCACAAGGGCTTGTTTCACAAGTTAAAGCTTAATTTTAAATTTTCTCAGCAGTTGCTTTGGGATTAACGACAATAACAATTTTGTCACTACTTTGTTGCTGTAGCCGGCAGCAAATCTTCTGCACATGATGCTAGTAAAACACGAACACATAGTAAAGAAATGTATCCTCCCTGAAATCATGTAAGATTTGTGGCTGCCAAGTCTAAAACACATGTAAATAACATACCTGTGGACAGACAAATTACACTGGAGTTGTTATCAGGTCAATATATAGCATCAACAAATTTAAAGTAGAACTGCATTTTGTATACAAGTTCATGATCTCCCATATTTAGATAAGAAATTATAGTATTCCGCAGTAACATTGGGAAAATTTTGATTTCTTATAGTTACCACTGGAAAATAAACTGTAATCATTGCAGTCGATAGAGTAACATCTGATTTAAAGAATGATTCTCAAAATCAATGGGAACACTTCAATAACTACACGTTTTGCTCTGCTTCCTAGTGTTCTAAAGCAAATAGCAATGACAGGAAAGTGTATCACAAAGATTATAACAAGAGTTTGGAACTGAATCAGGAAACAGAAAACTATAGTTCTGGTCACAGGCATTATATTTTCCACACTGCAGAATGTAGTTGCAGCATAACTTACTTTACTCAGTTTAAAGCAAGGTTAAGGCAGCTTGAATCGAAATGCTCTCAATCTAAAAGGTACCCAGTGAATCTTGAGTACTTTGGGCAAAATCCAAACTATTTTTTCGCCACAAATGAAAAAGAGCAATTGTCACTTTGCAATATTATCTCCATCAAATTAGATGCATTAGGAGAGTATGTCATGGCTATATTATAAAATTAGAAAACAAATTTAGAAAATCTTTTCAACAGCATAATTCAAGATCTGTAGCGGGGAAACTAAACCTCAGTCCTCCTTCTAAAGAGTTGCTTGAACACTCTGTAAATTCTTAGCTGAACATATTTTTGTTTGCTTTCATGGATTGCCTACACAGCTATGGAACATCAGTTAAATTGAACCAATATAGATATATAATTTTGTGTTATTGAAGGCAATTTTCTTTAATTAGCATAATAAGAGGAAAATTATGTATCTTAGTAAGGGCCACTTGTGTCATTTCCCTGTGTATGCAGGTCTTTCCAGATGATTGTTTTCAATCAACCTAGAAAGCACTATGAACAAAGCCACTCGAGTGTTCCAACATTACTCATTTCATACATGACATATTTTCAAACATGGCTTCTGAGATCCAGACCACATGAAAGGATTTTTTTTTTGACTGTTTCAAAAAGTTTGCGGTCTCTCTGTTCACTTACAGTCATCGTGGAAAGACTTATTTAATGACAGTATGTTTTTAGTGGTTTGGATTTCCCCCCCTCCCCTTTTCTGTCTTGTGAGTACAGATAAAAGAAGAACCTAATTACTCTAGGATTAAACTTCTTTATATGAAGGACATTTTCCTATGACTTTGAACACTAATATCACCAGAAAACACAGAGACAATAATTCTCATTTGCTGTGTGGATTTAGATGATGCATTGTGTTGAATGAAAGGATGTAAAACTATAATTATATACATACAGCTTGTCAGAAAGTAAAAGGAATGTTATAATAGCCACTAATTAACTTTTACTGTGTTAGTAAAGTCAGTTAGGTATTTTGAATTATGAGAAGGTAAAAAAACATAATTCTTCTGAGCTGTGAAAAATAGTGGTGTGAGCATTTTTCCCCAGACAGATCTTACAAACAGCAGATGAACTTGCATTTGAACCTTGCCATGTCAGTAATGACTAGTGATTGTGTTTACTGATGCTCTACAAGAGATTTGGTGGTGAAATAATACAAGAAACAGAGCACCTATGGTGGCACAGCTCTGAACTTTTAAAAATGTTTCGTCTAATATGCATATTAAAAGTAAATCTAAGCATCTGTCACCAAAACAGTATTGCTTTTCATTTTCAAGAGACAATTTAATTTTTGTTAAAGATGAGATGGGGGCAATTTTAAAAAAAAAAAGAAAGTAATTTTTAAGAGATTCAGAAATTTCAAAAATGTAAAGCTTTGTGGATATTTTATCATAAACTACAGAAAAAGCAAAGTAATACTTTTTTCATTTTCATGATTCCTTTGTGTAAATGAAAACATTTACATTTCTCAAACAATTACAGCAGAAAATAAAGGAACTCGTGACTGCTACTTCCATTGTCAAACAGCTATGATTCACAAGCTTACAATAGTAGAAAACTAGGACATGCACACTAGGACAAGTAGCTAAACACTATCTTTGGCCAAATGTCCTCATGTAGCTAAGTCCTAATTACTCACCTAAACCCAGCCTGATAAATTTATCGACAGAGAGGAACATCCAGCTTCATCAGCAATCTTATGGAGACAGTGGACAAACAGTGACTGGGAAGAGAAAAATGAAAATATACCTTGCAAAACGAATTAAATAAAAATCTTTGTGTACCACAATCTCCATTCATTTTGAGCAGTCTAAACTAGAAGACAACTGAAGGAACGTCCCAACCATGTTACAAACTATTTCCCAGTGGTTCTGAGTAAAATTTTTAAACGAACTTCCCATGAAAAGGCAGAGTGTAATCTAAACAAATAATCCAGTTAGGACTCCATCTGCAGAGAACTTTTGCAGCTGAAGTTTCCTCCTATTCAAGTTGAATTTTAAAAATCCTTTCTTGATCCGTCCTGCTTTCACTTTAATTACATCACTCATTGGCAGTGGGATCATATAATTTTCCACCCTTCAAGCAAATCAATTTTCTTCTTGCCATAAAAACATGCAGGGTTATCAAAGTTTTGCCCTAAACCAAAATAGTCATGACACGAAGCCCACCATGTGTCAACCATATTGGTTTTGTGCCTGTAATTCTGAGGTACGATGTCTACATTTCAGCTCACAAGCCTTTGAGCCAAACCTTTCTGTTACTCATAATCTGGCTTTCCATTCTTTTCAGTACACATACAAGATTGTAGTGTCTGAGCAGACCTGCTACTTGCTTTTTTATAATAACTGATATCAACATCCCCTCCGGGTTGCATCCTTCTCAAGTAAGAGACTTACAAGGAACAAATAAATACCACTTTATGCTCCATTAATTAGCATTTATTTTGCAGTGACCACAGGCAAGGTCAAAGGGAGTTGGAAAGAAGCTGTTTTCGTAAACTTGTGAAAATTCAGTCCCCATGCTTTTCTGAGCAAATCAAACCCTCTCTGCTTTTTGCCTAGAATTTTTAAATGTGTAATTACCCACAAAAAGCTTCTCTGGCTTTGATTCTCCATTTGGATTACCTGTAATTGCCTGCAAGTAGTTAGATGCAAATAAGCACCATTTCCTTTCAAGATCAAAGATTTATTGAATGTTAGATTTTATCTCTGACAATCACAAAACTATATGCATAAGCCTAATGCTGTATGTTTGTACATTCAGAGTTCCGCGTTCGCTGTGTTAAACAGAAAGTAGGTCATTGCCACATAGTAAGTGAATGAGCATAACAGTATAAGAAATCTATAATTTTCTCTTGAGGGTTCAACAAGGGAAGCAGGGAAAGAGATTGGATTAATTCTACTGAAACAGTGTGGCTGGTCATTATTCTTTACATGGATCAATGTGAATTGAGTCTGAGCTATTCTAAAATGTACTGTTACTTTCCAGAAGGCAAGGAGCTATTTTGGTGATATGCTCAAACCATTATAGGTACATTTGTCAGATTATCTATTACACCTCACATTTCCATAAAAGTTTTGAGCGGTCCATTGAGCCATTGGAATATGATATTGTGTACTTTTACTTGGAGGTGAAATAACATAGCTGGACCCATTCCGAGCAAATTTTTAACCATCAACCATTCTTTAAAAAAAAAATACAGAGAAAATTTGGTTGTAATTATTCTTAGCCATCTTGGCTATATTAAAAATTCATTTACTGCCTGAGAAAATTAGAATATGACAGGATTGGATTTTCAAATATCAGATGCCACGTTAACATTGCTAACCAAGTAGTTACTGCTCAGGTTTTTCTCCCTCTTCAAATGATGCAGCTTGCTTTTCTTAACATCAGAATCTCTACAGATGTCCAAAACATATGAAATTCCACCTGTCCCTTGGGAATGCTTTTCATGATGCTGTTGATGTCTGCCGAACAATTTATGGAATTCTTTCTTCTAAGGCTAGGATTTTTGCTGGTGTAAACTGTTAGTGAAATGAGAAAGCGTTCAGTGGATCTACAATAATTTAAATGAGTTAATATTTTGCCACCACTTTCATGATTTCAGAAGGAGCTGCAGCCTTTCAACACTACATTGCAGGTTGGAGCCCCGAGGAATAAAAGTTAAAAATCCCCTTTCAACCTCTATCGTAAGAACGATGTGCTCAGAATGTATATTCAAGAAAGTGTTTAGAGCTGCATAATGTATGCTGTGCAAATGTCCTTCCTCCTTTTGACATTGACACAGATTGCCTCAACTCATCACAGAATTCTTCCTGCATATAGCTAACAACTTCTTTGGTTATTGTCTTCACTGTATCTGATGATAGCAGGTGCAATGTGCAGTCATTTAGACCAAAGCAGTGTGCTTATATGCATTCCAAGTAAAAAGGAATGAAACAAGAATGTCCAGAAGCAATGAAGGACTACAAGAAAGATATGGAGGGCACTGAAAAGTCAGGTTTTTTGAAGGGAATATGTAAGGAGATTATTGTAATCATCTTTATATGAAGATAAAGCACTTGACCTTTATTTTCACTGCAGCGTTTAAAGGATGAGTGAAATGTTTTGGGCTTTAATTCAAAGGACAAGAAATAAAATGTGTTAAAAACCACCCATTTTCGGTGTTAGCTGTATCAAGAAAGTAAAACCTATATTCTCATACGTTTAGTGGACACTGCTGTTCAGTCAGTGTCAGTCAAAATGAGTACAGTCGCTAAAAATCCTTTCTTCTCTTATTTGTTCACATTTCAGCTGCTTTTCTCTTGAGATGTCACAATTTCATATGTCTTATTTCCAGTCACCATAAAGTTTTCAGGATGGACAACAACTGAATGCACATAAAAGAAGAACAAATGATTAAGAATGGAAGAAAAAGCCATTTTTTTTCTTTTTCAAGATTACTATTCAGTAAGATTATTGTTTCTGAGAAAATAAATACGATTACTTAAAGCAATGCTGACATTGTGACATAAAAATGCAAGGTCACTACTCACAGAATCACAGAACATTAGGGATTGGAAGGGACATCAAAAGATCATCCAGTCCAATCCCCTGCCAGAGCAGGATCACTTAGACCAACTCACATAGGAACACATCCAGGCGGGTTTTAAACGCCTCCAGTGAAGGAGACTCCACAACCAGCCTGGGCAGCCCGTTCCAGCGCTCCATCATCCTCAACTTGAAGAAGATCCTTCTCATATTTATATGGAACCTCCTATGTTCCAGTTTACACCCATTGCCCCTTGTCCTATCACTAGATGACATTGAGAAGAGCCTGGCTCCTAACACCCACCCTTCATGTATTTATAGACATTAATGAGGTCACCCTTTAGTCTCCTCTTCTCCAAGCTAGAGAGATCCAGCTCCCTCAGTCTTTCCTCATCAGGGAGGTGTTCCACTTCCTTCATCATCTTCTTTGCTTTACTGGACTCCCTCCAGCAGCTCTATGTCCTTCTTGAACTGAGGGGCTCAGAACTGGACATGATACTCCAGATGTGGTCTCACCAGTGCAGAGTAGTGGGGGAGAAGAACCTCTCTCCATCTGCTAACCATTCCGCTTCTGATCCATCCAAGGATGCTGTTGGTCCTCTTGGCCACAAGGGCACACTGCTGGCTCATGGTCATCCTGCTGTCCACCAGAACCCCCAGGTCCCTTGAGTGCACTCTCATCAAGTTTGCAGATGAGACCAAATCAGGTGGGTGTCTCAATCTGTGGGAGGGTAGGAAAACCCTGCAGACGGACCTGGACAGGCTGGACTGATGTGCCATACAATGGCAATTGTATGAGTGCTGGGCCCTACAGTTTGGTCACAACAACCCCATGCAGTGCTATTGGCTTGGGAAAAAGTGGCTGGAGAGCTGCTCTCTTCCTGCTTGCCTTCCTCACCAGATTCTCTTTAGCATCTGAAACACAGGCCTGAAATTCTGTAATATCTTATTGCTTAGCAAAAGTCTTTATTTTTCCAGATGCTGGCTACCTTCCCCTTGTCCTAACATCACATGAACTCCCATATACTTCAGTAACTCGGGAGTAAATTCATTCATCCTTTTTCCACCAGATATATCTCTTCCTTGTCACAAGCAACTGGAAACACAGAGAACCTGTCAATAAATTGGGACAACTTGTGTGCAGCAGTTATCTGTACAGAAGATAGGGTCTTCAAGCAGAGCCCTATGGTTATGGGTTTCTAATCTAGAATTTTAGGCTGTCTGTAATGTATGTTGTAGAAATTAAAATGGTCTCTTACTTTGGAGCTGGACATTCTGTCACCATTAATGTGCCAATAAGTCTTTGCTTGAGGATATTGTGAAACAACGTAGTCCTGTTAATGTTGCTCAATACAATTATTAATATGATCAATTTGATTTGAAACGTCTCTTGTCTTGTAAAGTATCAGATCATTAACTTTAACAATGTCAGAGAGTTCTGACTATCATATTCGGCTAAATTAATGCCCAAGGAATAACTAAGGGCTCATTTTGCATAATGAAAGCCATAGTGGAAAATGTTAGTGTGCTACTGGATGTAAATAAACTGAGCAACCTTTAATGCTTCACCAAGGATGTCGGGTAGCACTAACACATGCCATAAAATAGAGGCAGTGCGAGACATAAGGCAGAGAAGGAAAAAATAATGATTATTGAACTGATGGTGTGAGATAAAGAATAATGGTACAGAACATCTGAAATCTGCTTGTAATCACAGGGAACTGTTGATTCTCAGGTTCTCAGAATAAGCCATGCTATAGGCTATTGGGAGGCAAGAAGCAGGGTCAGGTAAAGAATCTGTACAGATACCTCTTCATTAGTGTTTTAGTTCAAATCAGGAGAGTGCCTCTGAAGCACTAATGTGAATCTTTCCAGTTTACAACACTTAAGTTCACATTGTGGAGATGTCTTGAAGTACGTGAAAGTAAACTGAAAGATGGGGTCCCAGCTTGTACCTAATTCAATCTGTTCATGGCTAGTCAAGTCCATAGGAATAGATTGGAGCTAGTCAGAACTAAAATACCCTGAAATTCTTATAAAGCCTATGATGAGTCCTCATCAACAACTATTTCACTCAACAAATTTGCCTTTATTGGGCCACACTGCTTGCTTGTGTTGACATAGCCATAAAATATTCTAGAGGGTGCCTCTCTTGTATGCTGTCACCTTAATAGTGTCTGGCTGTATGAACATGTGTAAGTATTGACCAAGCCAATAAGAGTTGTTCCAATTGCGTTTGGGAAAGTCATGCTTTGAAGGCCAGTTTTTAAAAGCATCACTGCATGCTATTGTATTAGAAGTTCCACAGCTGGATTTCATAATAGAATCATAGAATCATCAGGGATTGGAAGGGACCTAAAAGATCATCTAGTCCAATCCCCCTGCCACAGCAGGATCACCCAGACCAAGTCACACAGGAACACATCCATATTGT
>JAOXOE010000506.1:12678353-12720056 GCA_028565055.1 Phoeniculus purpureus | reverse complement strand
GTAGGGGTTGGACTTGATGATCTATTAGGTCCCTTCCAACCCTGGTAATACTATGATACTATGATACTATGATGATAGTCTTCAAAGAGATGTCAAGTCAATTGTCTCTAAGTCAGGTGTTGAGTCTCTAGCAGTGATCAGTGGTGGATGATTTAGACAGAAAAAGAACAAACTTAATTCAGAATGATTTCTTCAGCATTATTATATGGCTTCTGACTTTGCTTTTCTTCCAATAACCTTAAGGGGAACACCCCTAAATGCTCTTGTAATGGCCTGGAGTTTTCCCAAACACCCTTTAGATACCACTATTGTCATGGGTTATCAAGTAAAACACCTGTGTCATGTATCAAATAAGCAGAGGAAATGGTCTACCTTAAAGCAAAGAATCTGAAGAAATACAAACTCTGCTGCTTTTCTACTGCCAGGAAAGTTAGCTCAGCTTTCTGACAGGGATGCTTAAGGAAATGTCTCCATTCCACGGAATCTTGGGCAATGCAAAAACACGCCTTTCCACACATCAGTGGAATTAATACCTTTCAAAGTTGTGCTTCAAACATCTATAAAGTCGTCACAGTAACCTGATGTGAAGGGCAGTAAGTTGGAACAAACAGAAGTTCGAGACTCAACCAGTTAACCAAACCTCCAGCAAAAGAAACTGAAATCAACAGAGAACATTTAAAAACTTAGGTTAGGATTCATCTTTCCTAAATGCAGATGACTGACACATCTGATTAACTGAAACAGTCACTGCATGGTGCCTTTACAACCGGTGTAAAAGGAGTGAGTGGCACCTAAGGCTCACACATCGCAGTTCAAAATCATTTTAAATACCCACTTTGCTCTACTGTTTTCAAACAGGATTGCTTAATTCTGTAGGATGGTATTAGAGATGTCTCAAGTTAGAATTTGCCTGGATATTAGTGACTGAAGTTCACAGCTTTTCATCCGGTCAGTTTAGCAAGCAACATAGTCAGTCACCCTCCCTGACAAAAGCCCCAGTTCCTTGGTAACCATTGCTCTCTACGACTACCTAAAAGGAGGTTGTGGCGAGGCTGGTGCTGGTCTCTTCTCACAAATGACTAACGACCGGCAAAAGGAAATTTCAAGTTGCGTCAGGGGAGGTTTAGATCGGATATTAGGAAGAAGTTCTTTACTGAGAGAGTGATTGGGCACTGGAACAGGCTGCCCAGGGAGGTGGTGGAGTCACCATCCCTGGAGGTGTTTAAAAAACAGGTAGATAGGGCACTTAAGGCCATGTTAGGGTTAAGGTGATGTTGAGATAAGGGGTGGACTTGATGAACCTGGAGGTCCTTTCCAGCCATAATGATTCTGTGATTCTACAGTTCTGGGATGTGTCTTTTGCAACCAAATTTTTTCTTCCTGGGGAAGTTTAGGTTGGAAAAGCTTCTTCATGGGAAGGATCCTTAGGCCTTGGAACAGGCTGTCCAGGGAGGGGGTTGAATCACCACCTCTGGCTGTGTTTCACACGTGGGGAGATCTGGAGCTCAGGAACAGGGTTCAGCGGTGGGATGGGGCAGTTGGGCGCATGGTTGGACTCAGAGGGCTTGAAGGTCTTGTCCAACCTAAGCCATTCTCTAAGTCTCTAAAGATGGAGCAATGAACACAGAGGGATGCTGTGGGTGCCCCTTGGTGTGCCTTTCTGTGTGGTGTGACCAGTTTGTCTGCCCAGAGGCAGAGCTGGCTCGATTAAGAGGATCGAGTCTGAGACTGTAAGAGCAAACGTGTCTCTGACTGCTGGAAGTCACTGAAGTTAATACTCTATACATCTATACACCGTGTTTTCACGTAGCTGCTGTCCTGCAGTTCAGGTCCTGTTTCACTAAACGAGGAGGTGAATGCTTGAGCTGGGCTTAGCTCTGTGTGAGCTCCTTGGCCTGCTTTTGGGTTAAAGCTTGGAAAAGCTGCTTAGCAGCCAGTCCATGTAGTCCATTTGTTCAGCAATGAATGCCAGAAATTGTGTGCTTGCTGTGAGCATTGGGTCCTTGAGGCTCTTACTTGACATTAGCTCACCAGATTGACAAGCTATTGGGACGGGAAAGTGGAAAGGAGAGATTGAGTTGAGAGAGTTGGGGCTGTTTAGTGTGAGGAAGACAAGGCTGAGGGGAGACCTCATCGCTCTCTACAGCTATCTGAAAGGACATTGTAGAGATGTCGGTGCTGGTCTCTTCTCACAGGTAATTAGTGACAGAACCAGAGGGAAGGGCTTCAAGCTTCAACAAGGGAGGGTTAGACTGGGCATCAGGAATAAATTCTTCCTGGAGAGAGTGGTCAGGTACTGGACTGGGCTGCCCAGGGTGGGGGTTAAGTCCCCATCCCTGGATGTCTTTCAAAGATGCTTAGCTGTAGTGTCGGGAGATCTGGTTTAGGGGTGACCTTGTAGAGTGGAGTTGATGGTTGGACTCAATGACCCCAAAGGTCTTTTCCAACCTAATTGATTCTGTGATTCTAATTTACAGAAATCTACACTGGTGGAGCAGTTTTTAGAACTGGAAGATTCTCTGTCATCTCTATCACATAAAGATGCCCCTATATGCCAGTCTAAACTACAAAAAAAAAAAGGCTGCCATTTCTTTTCTGGAATAATTTGGGATGAAAAGTGTGTAAGAAGAGCTGAAACTACATAGCATTGTTCTTAAGTCCTATTACAATCAGATAGTAAAAATAAAATTAGGAATAAATTATTTTGCACATATGGTCTTAAATAGAGAGGGGGGAAATCTACATCTGTCAGGCCACAATTTCAACCCTGAAAACTGTCATATTACTGTTCAAACTTAACCCTGGAATCCTCAGTGGGACTTTTGGCTAGTTCCTGTATTATCCTGCTGTCTGGGTGAGTTTACATAGGAGCATATTGGTTTTCTTTTCTCCCTCTCCTGTATTTCTGCCTAATGCCAACAGCATGGAAGTATAAGCACTTAACAAAACGAAGGAGGCACAGTGAAAAAGATTTTGCTTTCTGATAGGACATTCTGGAAACATTTCAGGCTTTTCTGTGGCAAAACAAGTTCTTTCTGAACTTATTAAATCATTTCAGGTTGAGGTCACTGACATCTTACATATTTCTGGTGCCCCACACTGTCAGTCTTGTTCATCTCAGGAGAGAGTTAAAAGTAAACATTTACTTTCACCTGGTGTCTCTCGTGGATACCAGTCAAATGTTAAAGAAAAAATAAGACTTCTTCAAGTGTGGTACCATTTTTCCAGGAAATGTGAGTGCATAGCTGAACTCATCTAACTGCAGGGCCACTCCATCGCTGTCCTTGCAATATATGTCAAGCTACAGCGGTATTTAAATACTGTATTCAGGATCATTTTGCAATACGGTATGAACAGGCTGTACTTCTCCTAAATTTTGTCATCTAGAAATTAGAATCTAATTTAGTGCTTAATCATGAAGGTTCTCTTTAATGAATTAAGTGTCATCAAATTACAAGAGACTGGAAGAAAAATTAAAGCCAGCGATATTATGTACCGGGGATACGTCCCATCTGCTGACAGCAAAGGGACAAAGATCACGGATCTAAGTGAAATGTAGTGGTTACTTGGAAGCACAAGGAATGAATGCCTCCCTCTCAACTGACTGAGGAAAGCAGGAACCACTATGTCATACAACCATAGATAGAATCATTAGGGATTGGAAGGGACCCCGAAAGATCATCTAGTCAAATCACTTCACTGGATCCTGCTGTCCTATGAAGCAACTGGAGAAAAGGATGCAGTGGTAAGTATGTCTCTCTCTGCCAAATCCTGGCCACCAGAGCTGGCTGCATAAGGGAACTACAACACATCTGCAATAAGTCCTTACAAATTATGTCTGCTTTCTTGTTCACATTGAGAGAGCCAAGGACAGACAGGTGCTTTTCTGAACAAGGGTCAACATGTCCATGTTCTGTGCTGTGTTTGAACACAACATGAGAACACAGGCCCATTAATTTATCTTCAAGCTCAGCCTAAAAGGAAATCCACATTGCAGTATTTCACTGTTTCTCGATGAACTCCTTTGTCCCATGAACATACACACACAAGCATCATGGTAAATTCCTGCTGTAAGATGCTAAAATACAAAGGTCATTCAAGGGTAAGTTCAAATGCTGTTGATTTGGGGTGATTTTTTTTATTATCTTGGGTTTGAGTGTGCACACCTACTTGGTTTTTATGTTTTATTTTCCAACAAGACTTAGATTGTTTACAGGAAAATATCTAATGGGTGTCTGCTGTTAACATCTAGATGTTCCCTCCTGAAGCCACCCTAGTGCAGCTATCTGCAGACAATACTGACATCTTACAGTGAGCAGAGTAAGTCTCCATTCAATTTATCTCTGAGCTGACACTCAGGTCAAGCTGAGGATTTTTCTTACAACTTTCCAAAACAATCCTTCTCATCGCCAAATTTGGAGATGTCACTGAAGTACATCCCCACCCACCGCAACAGCACTATTTAGCAACTTCTGAAAACTATGAGTAGAAGTGTCATCACTGATATCTACGGTCTGAATACCTGAGGCTATTCTGAGAGGAATAAAGAAAACATTTACCCTGAATTTCCAAAAAGAGTGATGAGTTCATAGCTCCTAATCTTTTAAAATCAGAAGAGTATACTGCAGCACAGCCTGTGTGGAAGTGCTGTGGACAAAAGTGAATATAAATAAGAAGGAAAGACTGCAATCTCCACAGACACAGCAACACAAACAACTAAAATACATGCATCACTGGTCTTTAAATGTGTGAAAAGAAGCAATTCTGGGGGGGTTGCAGTGGTACAGGCTGCTGGGTATACTGGCCATCAAACTCATCATAACTTTCCAGGTTTCCAGGAAGGAATAAATTGTAGCTCCCTAGAGCTCCTCTCTGCTTCCTCACTGACTCTGTCTTCCTTCCCTTTCCTTAGACCCTGGCTACGTATAATCTCGTCATTCCACCTGTAGTTCCTGAGCTTTTGCTGCACAGCATCCTGTATGCTATATTCCCTGGCAATATCCCCAGAATTCAGCTTTATTATTCATTCTGGCTTGCCACAAGGCTTCTGCTTCTGAAGCTTCCTGCTTCAGTGTCCTCCAGATAAAGAACTAAATTGGAGACAGAAGAAAGGTATGATATAGACAGTGTTTTACTGCTAAGCACAATCCACCATGATTCCCACAAAAACACTATTACCACGACAGTTCTGATATTGATACTGCACTGATTTAGAGTTTTTTTTTCCTGAGGAAAAGGCTGTACAAGGCAGCAGGAGCTCCCATGTTAAACGGAAGACACTGGTCTTTAATTGAGCTTTACTATACAACTTATTGTAATTCCACTTATGGTTTTTCTACATTGCTGAACATCATGCCACGTAGAGATACCCCAGTGATCTATAAAAAGACCCTACTGAGAATCTAATTAGTCAAGGCAGAGCTCTGCGTTAATTCTCCTCTACTGCTTCTGGTATTGCACTAACTCATTCAGAGACACAAATAAAAGGCAAACTGAGATGAAATAACTGGCCTGAGGATACAGAGGGTGGGATTCATCTCACCTGACTTTAGACATCAACAATGTAGACATTTAAAAGAAAACTAGCCCCCGGGGCTCCATTTATAGTCACTGAAGATAAATATGCCCTTGTAGGGTGCCAATCATTTTGCCCTGTTTCAGACATCTAATTTAGAACACGATGAATTGCCCCCTGGATTCTATTGACTAGTTCTTCACTGACTATCAACTGAGTCAGAAACCAGATGCAGATGTCTTCAGTACAGACATCTGCTTTTAGTCAATATAATTCCACCTGCAAAGTCGATGGTGAAACTTTATTCCGTGGATCACACCACCACTTTATCGCCTCTGCTAGTAACAAAGACATTCTGTATGATATTTAGATGCAGATTAAAGTTTGTTTAATGGATTAGTCAGGCAACTAAGCAGTTGACTGGTATTAAAAACTAACATGAAAATCAGAAACTTTTATTTTAGTTGAATTAAAATCACTTCTAGGGTTTCAGTGTCATTCTCACTGGTGAATATCACAGTGGGTTAATGCTTTAAGATTCTGATTCAGCTGTGAAAACAGAGATGCAATTGTGCCATGTCAAAAGACACCATCAATACAATATAGCCCAGTCACAAACAGTGCAACAAGAAACATGACTCTCTGTACAGTGAGAGATCCACTTCACTAGATGTGAAACAGAACCAAAAAATCAGCAAGTATGGATGGTGCTATGAGAACAAGAACTACAGCATGAATGGGAAGTGTATCTCTGGTATCCTAGCTTCAGCTTGCTGCTCAAAATAGAAGGTATCGAAGAAAGTATAAAAGAATACTGCAGAAAGTATATAATTTCATTACTAATTAAGGACAGTAGGCTGTAAAGGACAGCAGTAAGGACAGGCTTGGCTGCAGATTCAGGCAAATAAATTGGTTGTCTGCAAAGTAGGTACCTGCACGTCAGCTGAGTACCTACAGTCTAGTTGAGTCAATGGAGACCTAGTCGATTCATTTGCTAGAGCATAGCAGAGTGCTGGGCTGATCAGTGGTAAATGTCTCCTAGGGAGGGTGAAGGAGCAGCTCCCCAGGCTCAGCAGGAATTTATATGCCTAAAGCAGCTATAGACACACACACATAAACTTCTGCCCTTAGCTGTTTCAGTACAAATCTCAACCCCTAATAGCATAAAAGGCAGTCACAGCTCCTCCCTACTTCTACCACAATGTTCATCTTGGATTAAAGCCAAACATTTACAATTAGTTCTCAGCTGTCAATACTTTTTATTCCCTGCATTCTGGACATGATTTGCAGAAATTCAGAAGCCTGAAGCATCTGGATAAATGATTGGAATATAGATTATCTCTTTCCTATTATTGTCCCTAAGAATTCACATGATAGGTGTCTAAAGTTGATAACCAAAAATCAGCATAGGTTTTTTCACAGCTTTATCTATAATTTATCTTTTCTTCAATTTTCCATCTGTAAAACGATGGTAATAACACACCTAATTACTAGGGCTGTTCTGAATATAAATTCATGATGTTTGTGAAGAACTGACAAGCTACTTGAAAAGTGCCATAAAAAACACACGAAGAACTTAATAACGTTGTATTCATCTGAGGCCCCCGATTGTGATTAATAGGGCCTGGAGACATACATCGAATAAAGGAGATAAAAAGAGGTATTTAATAATTATCCACACGGAGAAATAAAAATAATAGATGACCATGTAATTAAGTTCTGTGTCAAACCACACATGCACAGGGGGCTAAGTGAAGGTGGAGAATGAAAATTCAAATATTTACAGAGTAATGCTAGGAAAATGAAACCATCAAAAAAATCTCTAAGTATAGTTAGTATCTTGTATCTCAGGGAAGGATGTAGGGTGGTGGTAAGTCATCTCACCACAGCACAGCCTTGCGCAAACTTACTTAAATGAAATAAAGGTGCTTAATACTCTTTCTTCATGACCTCTTTATCTGTACTCAGCTACCATAATTGTCATTTCCTTCGCTCTGTGGGGATCCTAGCCTCTCCTCTATTCAGTTCAATCCTTTCTCCTTCCCTTTTTAGGTTGTTTTTATAAAGGCATCTTCTTCAGCAACTGTTCCACTTCCTTGCTGCCTACAAGACTACATCCATGGAACTACTCCAGGAACCTGCAGGTTTTTTACTGGAATCCAGACTTATGCCAGAAACCATCTTTTTCTCCAATTTTCCTTTTTTGTGTTATTTTCAAGGTTACTTCATCTCAGACTTGATCGGGTTTACCACAAGTCCCTACAAACTAAAGTACTGGTAGAACTGGATAGAAGACATGGGGTGAAAATTACAGTCTATGGGATGAGAAGGAGGGAGACAAGGAGAAGGGGTGCCACATAAGCCAGTGAGAAAACAAAAGCCCACGTGAAAAGCACTGCAATCAGCCAGCCTCACCCCCCACATCAAGGTCCATCTTGTTAAAAAGCCTGCAAAAGACACTGATTCATGCAGAAAGCAGTTTGCATTTTAATCTTCTTTTTCTTCCCCAAACGTGGCATGAAAGTGCTATCCTCAGCGATAAAAAGTCCCCTGAGACTCCACCTCACTTTGCAGCTCTTGTGTACTGACTTCCCCTGGTGTGAAGGAAGGTTGAAGTGCCAGCTGTTAGAAGAAATAATTATTGCAGCACTTCCTGCCAGCACTTCAGATTTTAGAGAAGAGCAGATACCTGATTCCACACTTTTTTTTATTTATTTGCTCTTACATTTTTTTTTCTTGCCTTACTCTGTTTCAGCCTTTCCCTATAGTCAGTGAAAAAGCTTTGCCCTGAGGATCCAGCACATTTTTAAGGGCTATCATTAAAGCCAGCACAGTCCTTTAAGTCAATCCACAGTCATTTCAAAAAAGGCAGGGGTTAGCCCTTTCCCATTACAGACATGGAAATACTCTCACAATTAAATCCAGTTCACACCTTCTAAACACTTAGAATTATGCTGGTGACTAGAAATCTTTGAGAAATGTGTCTATACTGAAGATTACAGAATACAAAGGCAACAACTACCGTGTGCACTGCCATTGTTCACCACCTGCTTGTAGCTCACAGTTAATTGCATAGATAGGGCCCATCATTTACTGCTGTGCCCATGCACTATTCATTCCTACACAGCAGCCACTTCCTTGTCCTTACGTCAATTGTCTGTCACCAGCAGTGTAGCACCTACCTCTGTGTGGGCATTTCTACATGGGGTTATCCTGCTATCCAGCCTGCAGTTGCAGGTTCAGAAAGACCGTTGTGATCATCTCTGAAATAACAGCTATGTGTTGGTTTTACAATGGGCTGAAACCAAGTGAATTAACAAGCCCGCTTCCGTTGCTTTCTATTATCCTTCCAAGACCTGATTAAAGCCTGTTTGAACGATGGTGTATTTTCTCCTGTCATTGCTCCATTTCATTCTGTAAAATGTTGGCACTCAGAATAAAAATATAATTAAACTATGGCACAGAAGCAGATAGCTTTGATCCCACCTAGCTTAGTAAAGAAGACAAAGCAGGCACATTTAATCCACTGTTTGTTCGGTTACAATGTGCTAGTTTTAAGCCACGCACATTCCAGTGACTGAATGAACAGATGAGGAATGCCAAAAATTAGTTTCAGTTGGACTTACAATTATTGCCATACCAAGGCTGTTGGAGTGTTCCCCAAAAATCTCCAAACAACGAGCTCATGTCACCATAAAACATAAGGCATGGCTAAAGCATAATGCAAAAGCAATCCTGAAATACTGCGTTCTCACATGCACAGCCTGTGAGTCAGTAAATCTTATACACATATATCTGTAGAAAAAGAGATCTCTTCTCTCCCAGATTTCCTCCCTCACCTACTTCCAATTCACTTTTCCCTCACCACATCCCTTGTTTACATCTCTGCTGCCATTTCTGCTGCCCTCTGCCTTTACCTCCGCTTTCCTGCATGTTGCCTGAGGACCATTTGAGCACTTATACTCTCCTGAGGATGGATTTGCATAGGCATGCAGCTTATCTGATATGCAGCATGGAAGTTCGTATTCATTTTGAGCACAGACACACACATACAACCACCAGGTGTGATAATACCAATGCTCAGCGATTTTTTTTCTCAGAATGCCCTGCAAAGGTTAACTAATTAATCCTCAGAACTACTCCGAATTCAGCAAGTTTATCCCAGTTTCTTAGGTAGACACAAGGAAGTTGAGAGATTGAGTGACTGCAAGAGCTTCCCCTGAATAAGGGGTGGGGATTAAAAAACTCACCTCATCAGCTTTAATGGGACTTGAATCAGGTCTGAAGTGATTTGTCTAATGCCACCAAAGTGTCAGGATTAGTGCAAATTACCTATAGCCTGGAGTTTCTGGAACTGACTCTGATCTTTTGGTGAGTCTTATAGTCAGACAGTTGGACTAGGGGATCACAGTACATCCCTCCCAGCCAAAAATTTCTATCCTATCCTGTTATCCCCTCCTACCCTCTTCCATTTCCAGGTCAGTTTGTGCCTGGGTCAGACATTTGTGCAATGTCACCCGAGCTTCCAGCAGCATAACAGCAGCATTGGTGCCTGCAAGCTCCGACTGCTGGCAAGTGTGCTTGTGTTTGCATTGCACAATTTCTGCAGCATTTCTTTGCATATCTTTCCCATCAGAACATAGCAAGACAAAAAAATAACAGCAGGTGACAAGGTGGCTTTTTGCTTGTGGTGGGGCACTGAGCCACGCGACACATCTCTGTAGACAGCTGTGCTGTGACATGCTTTACACTGCAGGGAGAGGTCAAAGTGCTGCAGCCCCCCCCCATCTCTGCAAACATCTTCCATCCCCTGACACTCTCAGTCATGGCAGCTGAACAAAACAAAGGACAATTCAGATTTATAGCTGCAACCTGCAATAAATTATACTTGGGTGGTTTATTAATATGAAGCACATTACTAAGAGTGTACTGCAAGCTTGCCACAGATGGAAAAGCTAACTCTATCGATGACTGTAATCCATTCATTGTTTTATGAATCCAGCAACCTCCAGAGAGCACCACAAAACCCCACTCAGTATCTCTGAATACTACATTTTACATTTAGATTTTCTGGCTTAGAGAAAAGATGTGTAAAATCACAACCAGGCATAGCGTTCCCCGCTGACTAGTGCATTTATGAAGTCTTTTGTGGTGTTATTACAGCAAGCATATGAAATACAACGTGCATGAAATGAGGAATAAGGAAATAAATACATCTGTATTTTTTAAAGGAACAAGAGGCTCATATTCAGGTTTTATCCTACACTTTTCTGGCTATGAAAAAACCATCTGAAAAACACATGGAAATAAAATTTCCTTGGGAAGAAGGAAAATAGGCTTTTTGACAATTTTGGTCAGGGCTAATTTTGAAGTCCCCCAGTGTACCCTGTATATCCCATAGCACAGCTCTGGGAAATCAAGGGGTTCGAGCCAAGCCTACAGCTTTAGAAATAAATGTACATAGAGATATGTCCAGAGGGTATCCTGGGGGTGGCAGCGGTGGGGACTGCTGCTCAGAATGGTTGTAACAAGGTGTACCTAAATGACAGGCCAGCTGGATTGTGGCACTCCTGACCAGAAGTTGTCCCCATGCCCTCAGGCTGTACAAATGTTAGAACCAAGCCCTCTGGGTCTACCTGAAAACAAATGTAATAAATACGCTGGACTGAAGTTTCCTACCTTACTCTGCCAGACTCATGTTTCTACAGTATTTCTCATAGGTAAACCTCCACAATATCCCAGTGCATTCCTAGATGTTAAGAGAGCCACACAAGCATGGGTTTGATCTATTTCCCCACAATAAAACTTAAAACCCATAAAACTGCATAAATTTCAAAGCATGTCTTTTACAAGACATTCACCACAATTGACTCATCCTCGTGTGACTGAAAAACGCTGCAGTTTGAAACAAACCCCACTCCGTTCACAAGATAAATTGTCCAAAAGCAAACCAAACCTTACCATGCTCTTGCAGCTTTGGTCCTCCACACTATGCTACGGTGTTGTCTCACCAGGGTCTTGTAAGATAACAGCTGTAAGATAACAGCTGAGAATCAGCCTTTCTTCCCCACTTCCCAGCACCTGGTTGAAGGATGGGGTTCAACAAGGAGGCAAATAAGACACATGGCCAAATCTTAATAGCCAATGGGTGCACCACTTCCACATCTTATTTCAGAAAGCCAGACCAAATCCTCCAGAAACACTCCAAGGATGACTTCTGCACCAAACACCACAGAATGGTCACGTACCAGGAGACTTACTCCTACAAATACCCATCTTGAATTCTGCAAGTCCCTTTTTGCCCACAGGTAAAATGCTGTTTACTTACCTCAGGTGTAGCAAGACTTACTTTACTGTATATGAAAAAAGACTTCTGAATAATAGTTAGGAATTCAAAGCTTTATTATTACTATAAACCATGAATCAAGCCCTGTTTTCATGCCCTGAATCAGCACAACCTGTTGCTGAACTCAGAGCATTATTTTGAAAGAATCAGGTACTGCAAAGTCAAACGTCTCACTAACTGTAGCAGCAGTTTTGCTAGAATGAAGACAATAGGGTTCAGCCTGTTGCAGGTGATTCAGTCTTATGCAAAAGATGTTTATATTTACCAAAGGAAAACACTCATCACTTACGTTAGTTAATAGGAAAACAATCAGCTAATTTTCCAGGTTTTGCTGTAATCTGAAAGAAATTATCTCTATTCAGAAACGAGCATTGTCTCTACCTGTGCATTAGAATGGTATCTCTCTGGAATACTCACTCAGTTCTTGCAGTCCCAGGTTTTGAGAATTTTACAGTCTTTTTCGTTGCTTTTTAAAAAAATGTAGTTATCCTTTCAGCCCTCACTCTCCTTCAAGATAGATAGTTTATAAATGAGGTGTAAATCTCAGTCACATGACCTAGACATTGCAGCTGAACAATTCGGTATGTATTATCTGAGATGTGGTGACTGTCCTTGTGCTAACTCAGCCTATAGCCAATGGGATGCCATGTTATGTATCTTAAATTTCCTTCACTCCAAGCTAAGTCAAGCTAAATTTGCTGTGGGCTATGAGTATGGGCACAGGCAATTGTTATGGCTCATCTCATGCAGGGGCACTTGTACAACTTAAGCAGCTTGAGTGTGCATCTGAGCCCACCAGAATGCATGAAGAGATTTGCCTGCAGTCGCACAGCAAATCTGTAGCAGAACAGGGAAGGCTACTTCATGCTGAAATCAGTGTTTAATTTACCTCTTCTGCACCATGCAACACCATAGTGACTGTAGCTGGTGGTCCTAAGACAGCATTTATTTTAAGCATAGTACACTTTCCTTTAAAAAGAGGGGGGGGATACATGAGTGACCTTGGCTTGATAGCCTAACACAGTGCTGAAAACAGTGACAAGAACGGGTCTACCTTTGCACACAACTTCTGGAACGTTATTTTCCTCTTTTAATTTTTTTTCACTTACAGTTGACTGAACTAATGTCTCTTATCATGGTCTGCAAAGAAAAGCTGTAAAAAAATTAAATTGGAAAAGCTAAATTATTTATACAATTTCATGTGCTGGATGTTTTGGTACAGTTGAGCCTTGCTTCTTCCTAATAGCATAAGACTATTAGGAATTGTAATACTCCTCAGGGGATGTAAGATTTATCAACCCTTGCAGAATGCGAATGAAGCCAAGGCAGGAGATTAAGGGATACTAGTTAAATTAATCAACCTTCCCTCCATATATTGGCCAGGAGAATGCAGTGAGTTGTTATTCATACATTTTATACAGTAGGAGCACAATCTGACCACAACCATATGTTGAATTTAATATTAAACATTGCATCTTTCCAAAAACAACTCCGTAAAAATGTCAATACTTTTTTTTTTGACAAACGACTCTATTCATTTTTAAAGCATCTGCACACAAAAGAACTGCTTTCCTTTACCAGCTTTGTACATGGCCCTCCACTTAAATCCTGGTTCAGGATCCTACCGTGCTGGTTTATGAGTCAAGGTCTAAAGCAAAGATTAATGGAGAAAATACAAGAGCTACAAATACTCTTTTTCTGTCTTTTCTTTTTAACTATAGAAGGGTGGCATTCCCCCTGTCAAACTGCAAACCTTGAAATGTTATCTTGCTTTATGCACGCTTCCTACAATGAATCTACACTATTCTTTCTGCCTCTGTATAAAATGAAAAGCATCATTATATGAGCAATTTTTGGAAGATATTAGACCTGTGGAATAACATTACCTCAAAACGCAGAAATTGCTTGAAGAATTACAACATCAAAACTTTGGAGATCATAGTATTAGATTATCATTAATCCTGGGAAGCAGAACTAGTAAAGACCATATTTCTATTATGAATTAGATTATCATTAATCCTGGGAAGCAGAACTAGTAAAGACCATCATTCTTTTATGACTTACATGCACTAAGGGTGAGAACTACAGAGATTACTCTCTCTTTGTTTCAGTCAGTACCTAGACAAGTCCATGTGTTGCTCAAGGTGGCTGTATCCACTGGTATAGGAAGGTTTGTAGTGCCTTGATGGACCAAAGGGCACTTACACAGTATTGCCCACCCCACTAGTTTCAGGTTAGTGTGTGCAGCCTTAGAGCTGAGTCAGTGCTCTACCAGTTGCTGAACATCCATACAACACTCTGCTCAAGGCCAAGCATCTGGTTGCTCAATTAGTTGTTGTGGCTCTGTTCGCAGCTTAGAGACAAATATGGGGGTAAATACCACTAAGAATATGTTATGGTAGAAAGTGACATGACAACAACTACAATATGTCTTTGCTCTGCTTGCCAAAAGTCCCAATTCAGAAATGTCTTTAAGCACATCTACAATAATGAATTTAAACATCTCTCATAAGCTACAAATACACAGAGCTGTGAACCATGGCAGAAAAGCTGACTTTCAGAAAGTCTTCATAGTACCTCTGATATCAGGGTAACCACAAAGTTTAAAAAATAAAGACAGAAACATTGTACAGTTCAGATATCTAGTTCTTTTACAAAGATCACATGAGGGAAAATGAAACATGACTATTTAGCCAGTCAAATATGTTTCACACTTATGCATTATTTCCTATGCACTCTAACACCGGTATATCCTAAAGGGCAGTAGTTTTTCAAGCCAATAGTGGAATAAACCTGTGAGGTTGTAAATATATGGAAATACAGGATATAGGAGGATAAGGGAAAAAAAGAATAAAGATGGTAGGTTTGTCATCCCTGCAGCAAGTGAAGTATATGCATGGTGTCACACAAGGAGACTGCTATAGCATACAGAGGTCCTCGACTATCAGCTGAATGTGGAAGTGGCTCCTCAATAACTATCATTCTGTTCAACTTTTAAGTGAGTATAATTAACTACCTTAAAAACTTATTTTGCAATCTTATTAGCAGCAACACTTCCAAAGACACTATTCAGTCTCCCTCTGAAAAATAACAGAGGAATCTTCCACTGAGAAGACAGCAGAGTTTGCAACGGCAAAATAAGTCAACTGAATGTGTTACGACTTCTATACTCTAGCAGAAGTGTTTGGTTCACACACTCATATAATGGATAAGCCATTTGTCTGACACGTATCCAGTTGCTATTACAGTTTACATGAGTAAGGGCCAGTAAAAATTCTTTTTTTCAGCCTTTTATACTATCAGAAGTTGGTTTTTGTGAGTGAAACTGTTTCTAATGCTCATTTATTATAAGCCAAAGACAATAACGCTGACATTAAATCACAGAATCACGGAACATTAGGGATGGGAAGGGACCTCGAAAGATCATCTAGTTCAAACCCCCTGCCAGAGCCAGAGCAGGACCACCTAGACCAAGTCACACACAAAGTAACTTTACTGCTTTCCAGTTTTCCCCACTATGTACTTTGCATTCATCTGCATTTTCACAGACCATCTGACCTGTAATGGGATTATATAATACTCTCTTGGAGGTATATAAAGTCTGGTTGAAATAAAGCATGTACTTGACTAGTCTACAAAGATTATATTATAGAAAAATCCAGAAAAAATAATCAGAAATATTCATTTTGCTATGATACAAAAAAATCACCCACTGCATTTTACCAGTTTGAAACGCAGCTATGACCAGTGATGATTCAGCCTGACATTCGGTGTTACACAGACCACAGAGTTAATGCAGTGACCTCAATATTGAATGCAATTGATCCTTTTCCCTGCACAGCTCTAACATGGCCAAGGAGTTCCTGCCACACATCCTGGCGTGTGTACCTCACAGTCCTAATGAAAGATGTTGCAGTTTGAAAATTACCAGAATTTTCAGATTTACAGATTTGTGCTTTCATGAGGTAAAATGTGCATTTCACTTTAAGAGAATTGTCCCAGGTACCTGCCCTGGAGGAGTGTGGGCTAGGTGACAAGACGAAAGGGGATGATCATCATCACCCTGCCTCTTTTGGCTGGGGTCTTCCTCCCGGCATGGGGCTTTGGCTCTGGCACCCCCCAACCCATTTCCAGGGTGGAAAAAAACTACTACACACCTTTTCTTCTCTTTTTCCCCACATTTTCCCTTCTCTTTCCTCAGCAAAATCTGTGGCCAATATTTTGTGTACACTTTCAGGAAATAAATTCCTTCTCAGGGCAAAGGTGTAGAGTTCCCATTTAGGAAATATGTGCATTGATGTGATACAGGTGAATTCATGCAACTAAGCAGCATGAAAATAAATTCTCATGAAACACAGTACACACAGTTAAGCCAAGAATTAGCTTGCAAGAAATCCACAGGTTACAATGTTTGCGTAAACTAGTCAACTAATACCTGGTTTTACTAGCTGCATTCACTCAAGGCATAAATCTACTCCAGAGTAGTCCCATACAAACAAACAAAAACCCAAACAAAACAAAAAAAAAGCTGAGTTTGTATACAAATGGGTTTTTTTAAAACCTAAATCAGCTACCTGGATAAACTGGAGAAGCAGTCTTGTGTGAACCACACTGAGGTTCAGAAGGGTGGAGTGAAAGATCCTGTACTTGGGTCAGGGCAATCCTCAATGTAGGCTGGGGGATACAGGGATTGGGAGAAGCCACGCAGAGAAGAATTTGAGGGTAGAGGGACATAACTCTGCTGCTCTACTCCACTCCAGTGAGACATCACCTGAAGTACCACATCCTGTTCTGAAGCCCTCATCTCATGAAAGGGTCACTCACACCATCTCTGGGCATGTTTTAAAGTTGTGTAGACATGGAGTTTGAGGACATGGTTTACTTGTGGGCTTAGTATAGTTAGATTAATGCTTGAACTCAATGATCTTAAAGGTCTTTTCCAACCTAAACAATTCCATGATTTTATGAGTCTAAGAAAGACATAGACCTGTTGGCGACTGTCTAGAGAAAGGACACAAAAATTATCAAAGAGATGGTGCACCTCTGCTATGAAAACAGGCTGAGTTGGAGTTGTTTATCCTGAAGAAGAGAAGGTTCTGGGGAGAACTAATTGTGACATTTCAGGACTTAAAGAGGAGTTCTAAGAAAGATGGGGATAACTTTTTTTTTGCAAGGCCTGTTGTGACAGGACAAGAGGTGATAGTTTTAAACTAAAAGAGGGGAGATTGAGACAACATATATGAAAGAATTTTTTTACAGTGAAGATGGTGATGGCCTAATTGGAGATGGTCTGCTCATTGCAAAAGGGGACTGGACTAGATCACCATTGAAAGTCTCTTCCAACCCAAAAAATTCTATGATTCTATGATGTTTGATAAAGTGGTTGTTTGCCAAGACTACCTTACTCTGCACACAGTATGGTGTAAAGTGCATGACATTCAGAAGTCTTTCTGTGATAAATAAGTCCATCAAATCTAAATGAAGAGCCATCCCAATAATTGGTTATGCAATGTGAATGTCTACTCAAGAACATCAGGTTTTGTGTATCAGCTTCCCAGACGGCCATCCCTGGCTTTCAAGGTCTTTAACCAAACACATATGACTGGTCTAGAGTTGGAAAGGATAATACCTTGAGAATCCATTCCAGCCATTTTTCTTTCTCAGCCTCATAAGCATAAAAGATAATAATTGGTGAGGTCAGATTAACTGTTTTCACAAAATTCAGCACTTTCCAAACCACGTGCAGACATGTTTACTGGCTTGATTGTAAATATTTCTGTATCAGAGTAGTAACTTAACTGTCCTAAGGTTAAAGACACCAGAAAAGCTCACAGTGGATGTGTTTGAGCTTCTAACTCAAATGTCTGCCATTGTGTCTTTGTCTTCTGATAGCCAGCTTTATTTTTCCTCATGCTCCCATAATAAAGGTTGTGGTGCTTGCACAAGTTTGAAGATGCTTAAAACTACTGTTCTGATTCACCATGCTGTCATGATCCCTTCTTTGCATAATGAAATCAGAGGAAATGGAAAAATTTTAAATGATATTCAAGCTCACTATTTAGCAAAACATTGTGAGAGAATAAACATCTAAGGATGAAAACTGTACATGTCAAGTAGGAGTAATACACCTTTCTTTCCAAGAATTCTTATGCCTTCATTAATTTTCCAAGCCCATTTCTTACAGTTTATTAATCCAGAGTTGCTGAATCTCCTTTTATTGTGATTTTTTTTATTGCTTTTTTTATATTCATAGGATGGGTTTCCCCTGTGAATTATCAAAATTCATATTATTCATAATTTCCAGACACCCTCTATGTCCTGTCATGCCTGGATGCTGTTTGGACCTGGGAAGTAATGGGGCTGTTTTCTGTGTGCGTATCATATCACTGACTGCTTCTAACCACTGACCTATCAGCTGTTATCCAGAAGATGACCAACATGAAAAGAGTTCTGCTGTGCTGGCAAGACTATCAAAGGAAGCTAGTTATCCTACCCACAAAGATGCTACTGTAAATAGTGTTTGTCACCTTCTGTCTTCTAAGGTACCTCAATAGCTACATACGCCTTGCCTTTGATCTACAGATCTTCCTTCACATTGTGTTACAGCAGCACCTACTCAGCCATGCTCAAGGCACCCTAAGAATTCAGTAAGAGATCTCTCCCATACTGAATAGCTAAAAAGGCTTTTTCTGTCTGCATGAAGGACAAACTCAACGACAAAACCAACCATAATAAAATGATACAAAAGAACTGGAAAAAGCTCAGAAAAGAAGCACTTGGATGACAGAAATTACAAAATGGCATCTGAAAGGGAACCACCAAATATTTGCTCCCTCCTAGGGAAAAAAAATCAATTCAGATGCCCTGAAGGAAAGTGATCTGTAAAATCACAAGTTACATGAAGAACACAGAGAATGAGCAATCACTGCTCACTGTTGCAGTACAATGACATCAACTCTAACTAGCAGTTGGCGGACTGAAAGCAAACAAAAGGACTAAGTTCTCACACAGAGTGAAGGTAAATAAAGACCTCAATGCTGTAAGACACTGGAAGGATCCAAAGATTTACTCAGCTTCACACTGACAAAAGAGAAATGTATCCAGGAGTAACTGAATACTAAGATAGTACTTCTGCCTTAGGCAGCCCCTCAATTCGAAATCACTGGAACTGAAGAGAAAACTTTTGTTAAGTACTGTTATACTGGTCCTGTTATAGAACTGAGCTGTAGGATTCTCCTCATTGCCATCGAAAGATTTTGGACTAAACAAACCTTTACTATGGCCCAGAAAAGATTTTTGTAATGTTCTTATGTTTAATTAAATAAGCAAATCAAACACACAAAGCAAATTTGAAACAGTCTTCATCACAAGCCAGCAAAAGAATTAGAAGCAACTCTTCCATGGCTGTGCACCACAAACAGCTGCAGCTGCTTCAGTATATAGAATTGCAGGATCATTAAGGTTGGAAGAGACCTCCAATACCATCTAATCCAACTATCAACCCAATGCCACCATGCCCACTCAACCATATTTTCAAGCACCAGATCTACAGAGTTTTTAACACCTCCAGGAACAGCAACTCCATCACTTCTCTGGGCAGCTCCAGCACCTGACCACTCTTTCAGTGAAGAAATATTTCCTGATGTCCAATCTAAATCTCCCCTGGTGCAACTTGAGGCCATTTCCTCTTGTCCTATCACTAGTGATCTGGGAGGAGAAACTGACCCCCACCTCTCTACAATGTTCTTTCAGGTAGTTGTAAAGAGCAATAAGATCTCCCCTCAGCCTCGTTTTCTCAAGACTGAACAACCCTAGCTCCCTTAGTTGCTCCTCATAAGACCTGTCCCCCAGGGCTGTGTTGCTTACTAGATTTTTGTTGCTTTGGACATGCTCTAGCACTTCAATGTCTTTCTTGTGTTGAGGAGCCCAAAACTGAACATAGTACTCGCGATGAGGCCTCACTAGTGCTGAGTACAGGGCAGACAATCACTCTCTGGTCCTGCTTGCCAGACTATTTCAAATACAGTTAATGATACTTAATTAGCTTTCTTGGCCACCTAGGCACGCTGCTGGCTCACGTTCAGCCAGATGCCAGCCAGCATCCCCAGCCCCTTTTCCATTTAGCTGTTCTCCAGCCACTCTTTCCCAAGCCTGTAGCATTGCATGAGGTGCTTCTGACCAAAGTGTAGGTCTCAGTACTTGGCCTTGTTAAACTTCATACAAATGACCTTGGTCCATCAATCCAGTCTACCTGGGTACCTCTGCAGAGCTTTCCCACCTTCAAGTAGGTTGATATACCTACCTAATTTAGTGTAATCTGCAAACCTGCTGAGGATGCATTCAACCCCCTCATCCAGATGATTGATAAAGGTGTTGAACAAGACAGGCCCCAACACTGAGCCCTGAGGAACAGCACTTGTGACCAGTTGCCAGCTCAATCTAACTCCATTCAGCACAACTCTCTGGCTTTAGCTGTCGGTATTTTACCCAGAGGAGATTCTACTTGTCTAAGCCATGAGCTGCCAGCTTCTCTCTAGGAGGATGCTGTGGGAGACTCTGTCAAATGCTTTACTGAAGTCTAGGCAAACAACATCCATAGCCACCCCATTATCTGCTGGACATGTCAGCTGGTCATAGATAGAGATCAGGCTGGTCAAGCAAGACATGCTTTTCATAAGCCCATGCTGGCTGGTCCTGATCCCCTGTCCTGCACTTGCTGTATGAGCGTGCTTAGGATGAGCCGCTCCATAAACTTTCCATCACCAAGGTCAGGCTGACAGGCCCATAGTTGCCTGGATCATCCTTCCTCATCTTCCTGTGGCAAGATATCACATTAACAGCTTCCAGTCATGTGGGTCCTCTCCCCTTTACTAAAAATGTGGAAAAATGATGGAGAGTTCCTTGGCAAGCTTTTCCACCAGCTCCCTCAGCACTTTCGGATGGAACCCATCTAGCCTCATAGACTTGTGGATATCCAGTTGACTTAGAAAGTCATTGACTGCTTCCACTGTATATATGTAAATATTAACAGATGATGTCCTTTGGTCCTGAAAATACGTGGTATGACAGGGCCATACAGCCATGAAACTAGAATAACTGCATCCAGACTGTTCCCTGGCAATGTTCCCTGGCCTGTGTCAAGTCCTGAGGATGATCACAAAGCCAACATCTGGCTAGGAAGAAAAACTGAGGACAGAAAAAGTTCTTTTTGAGTCAGGTATCTTTGCAACCAATCGGGTACAAAAACTTAAGTGCTTCTAGACATGGGATGGATTTGTTGTTGCAGAATAAACTTATCTAGCAAATGCTTAGTATGACTGGTATTATTAGTCCTGGACTGCTGGCATTCCAAGGACAGGATAGTGATAACTAACGTGTGCTAGCTGAAGCCCTGTTCCGTCTTTCATAGTCACAGTTAGTTCTATTACACAGGAGCACTCAGAACATCTGCTCATATTTTCAGTGTCACCTGAGATCACTTACACATAAACAAAGATGACAAAACACTATTCTCTCCCACTGTGGGGTTCCAGGAGCTGGAATAATGTCCTGCCACAGAAACTTCTATTACTGAGTTGGAGGAGGAGAGATAAAGAATCCCAGCTTTTTGTTTCTCTTCTGCTTTTTGCAAAATTCAGCATCTGTAGTGAGCTAAGAAATATGGGTGTTATCTCTCCCAGTTGTACACACAGACTGGTGTTACTGGATAGTACTGTCACCAGCAACATACTGTTTAAAAAACCAGAAAAAACCAATGGCAGTTACCCCACGGTCTTCATATTTTCTGCTTCCCAATCGACAAAAAGTACTTGAAAACCATGAACTTTGTTTAAAAATAGTTCTGATGAAATATGCCCAGAGATCAGAAGAAACTTCCATATTTGGAAGAATCTACAGTATGTTCTGCCAAATTATTTGGCTTTTCTGTAGGTCAAGGCAACCCTGGGCTTTGCTGCTGTTCCCATAACGTGCTATAGATGGGGTGAAAATGCCGTCCTGTCATTTCCAGTTTACAGTACAGTTTGTACTAGCTTGTATGGCACATGCTATGGCAGTCAGTCCTACACTGAAAATCTCAGCAACTACAAAAGCACATTCTCTCCCACTGTACTTTCAGTTCCTGTGAGTAGCCACGGAGAGCAGGCAACATCTTCTCCGGGAAGATTACAGAATTGCTCTTATTTTTTCTTGTTGAGTCCCCTTCACTCATCCATTCAAAAATATCCCTTTTTAATTTTTTTTAAGATTCTTTTTAAAAATCATGGAAGAAAATGGTGCAAAAAAAATACATTATAATGATCTAGATTATTTTCCTTGCCTTAAAATTTCTTAAGACTTTATTACACTATTTTCTTAAGATTCCACTTACTATCAAATATTTCATTTCAGAAACTGTTACCCGTAGTCACAGTAAGTAAAAGCTCCATTGACCTTAAATTAGATTCACATAACAAACTGGGATTTCTATAAATCTTTGTGTTCTGACATTTCTTCATGTGACTAAAGAATACAGCACCACTGCAACGCTTCCAAAGGTTGTGATATTGGAAGGTGGCATTGAGAGCACCCCCAGCAAGTTTTCCGATGACACCAAGCTGCATAGTGCAGTCAATACACTCAAGAGAATGAATGCCATTCAGAGGGACCCTGACAGGCTTGATCAATGGGTCTGTGCAAACCTCATGATGCCCAACAAAGCCAAAAGCAAGGTCCTGCCTGGTTTGGGGCAACCCCAAGCACAAATACAGGTTGGGTGGATTATGGTTAGAGAAGAAAAACTTTGGGTAGACAAAACACTGAATACAGGCCAGCAATGTGCACCCTCACCCTAGAAAGCCAATCATGCCCTGTGCTGCATCAAGGAAAGTGTGGCCAGGACAAGGGAGACTATTGCCTCCCTCTGTTAAAGACCCATCAGACCCATCTGGGATACTGTATCTGGATCCATGGCCCCCCTACATTGGGGACTTGCTCAAGCTGGAACAGCAAAGGGCTCCACAGATGATATCAAGGGGCTGAAGCACCTACCCTATGGGAATAGACTGAGAGAGGGATTTAGCCGAGAAGAGAAGGCTCCAGCAAGCAGCCTTCCAGGGGCCTACAGGAAAGTTGGGGCTGGGGGGGATGCTTTATCAGGGGCTGTACTAACAGGATGAAGGGTAACAGCTTTGAACTGAAAGAGAGTAGATTTAGGAGACATAAGGATGAAATTCCTTAATGTGGAACTTGTTTCCCAGGTAAGCTGCAGATGCCCCATCCCTGGAAGTGTTCAAGTCCATGTTGAAGAGAATTTAAGCAACCTGATCTAGTGGAAGAGGGGTTAGAATCAGATGTTATCCCAGGTCCTTTCCAACACAAAACATTCTATTATTCTATGATTCTATGGTACTATGATTCTGTGATTCTATGATGCTATGATTTGTTTCATCTATTTGTTAGCCTTGTTTAACTTTACTGCCTTTCCTGACACTGCCCTGACATGTTTTAAAGAAGGTTGCCACCTAAGCTGGAGGAATGGATTCTTTCTACATCTTCTATTTCATTGGTACCTGTGCATTTATATCTTGCTCTGTTAGCATATAGATCCCAGGCCTTCAGAAAGGGTGATAATTAATGTTACCTCTGTTCTTCTGTCCTGTTGCTCCAGCAAAATGTTCCACTCTCGGTAAGTCAGGGTCCATTTCCTGGGAAAAAGAACCTGCAATTTACTATCTTAGCATTTGCTGTTGCTCAGGCTCCTTGATTACTCTCCCAGACTACCTCAAAAGGCAGGATGAAGTGCTGCCTTCTCTTATTCTCAAAGAGTTGCTAGTTTGTACATTTTATTCAGTGTACAGAAGTAAATATTGCAAAAAAAATCCATCTCAGTGTAAAAGGCAGTTGGCAACAATTAATGTCCAAAAATAAATCTTCAGTACTTCACTGTAGCTTGAGCCAGAACGTTCAACACGTAAATAACAGCAAGCAGTCGAAGACTGCTATTGCTGATCTAATTACATTTGCAGTCCAGCTCTTTACCACTCAGTCCCAACATTCCTAAGGTGCTGCTTGTGCTCATGGGACTCTCTGACCACAACAGCTCAAATGCAGAAGCTGAGGATCAGCCCTGTACTAAAGAATTCTGATGAGCTCAGATTGTCCCATAAAACGCAGTATAAAGAGTTAAAGATTTTCTTTCAAGTTGGAAAAATGCGTCCAGTAAATCCTACAGCTGGGTTTATAGGGACTTTGTTTTGTGGGCAAAATCAAAGTTAGGAAATAAAATTTGCTTCAAGGATTAAGCCTCTAATCCTTGACTCTCCTATGGCAAATAAAGCATCTGACACATAGTTTAAGCTTCCATGAAAGTCTGTGTTCCAGCATTGACTTTCCTGGTCCCCAGAGCAAATAAAACTAGAAAACTTCACATGCTGCTTGGAACCACATTACTGGGAAAATCAGTAAGGCCAAAACACAACTTCCAGAGTATTCATATCGTGCATAACAATTTATTAGTTTATAAGTGCTGCAGAGGCACTAAGGGATTAATTAATAATGTGGCAGGTTTCCAATGACAACCTCTGGTTCAAGAGAGTACTCTGCAGAAAGTCAGCACAGACCACTGCAAGAGTTCCCAGTGAGCTTTCCTTCAGAATCCTACTGAGCACACACTGAATCTGTGAAATCATCCTTTCGGAGAAGTCATATTCATGAGAATAAAACCAAGCCCCGCGCAGCACTGAGTGCCCACGTTGTTTTTCACTCTGGCATAGTTTTTTTATTCCTATACCTGGAGAAAATTCAATTGGGGTAAGGACTCAGTGTCTTAGTGGGGTTTTTTTTGAAAAGATAAAAAATACTAGTGCTTTGTACAATGACTTTGGGTTAGCTCTGCCTTAATGACCCATTACAACCCAAACATAAGAAAATAACGTCTTACCTGCCAAGAGAAATGAAGCACTTTCAAAATCTTAGATAAACTATGTGCTTTACTGAATGAAAGGAGATTATGGGTGAGGTTAAACTGGAACTTGGTACTATTCAATTGTTTGCATTTACACCATCAATATCATTGATTTCTTCCGAGTCCTTGATCATTTAATTAGGGTCTTAATCTGTTAGATTAGACATTCAATTTGCAGTGAACTTCAGATATTTTTACCTTCTTTGACAATCTCTCTTCACATGGAAATACAGCCTACACACAAACTGGAGGTGACACAAAGTACAGGGACAGAATGACAAATACTTCTGCCTCTATGTGTGACAACATTCAGGTATTGGAGCAGTACTGACAACTGAGGAAATGTTGGCTCAAAAACAGCGTTCATGGCAGCTTAGATGCATTTAACTCAAATCCTTGTCACTGTGGACTAAATTGCCTCAACTCTTCTGACATATGCCTTTGGCTAAGCACTCGCACAAGAACATTTGCCACGGCTTTGATGCGGGGTAGCCTGCTACTTTGAAGCCACTTGACTTGAACATCTGACTCTGCCTCAACAGTGTCTCTTCAGGTCTCAAACCTAAAAGAGCAAGCTGGGAAACTAGGGAAAATCTTAAAGGGACTGAGGGCTATTACTAGATTTTCTAAAATTGAGCCCTCTGACTCGTCTTGCTGTAGCTGATGAGCGAACACTGAGTAGCTGGATGCCCTCACACCCTTCGAGGTCTTTTAAGTAATGACTTCTTTAGATGCTCAGAAGACCAGAAAGCACTTCAGGTTGACTAGCCAGATGCCATCTTCCTTCTGGATTAAAACCAACAAGAGTCCTTTTACTCCAATTGTCGGTCTGTTGTCTGTATCAGTTACTCTTGATATAAAGCACATCCCTAGTTACAGGCTAGCAGGTTTTTAGGTCCTTCGTAGCCCAAGTATTCTAATAAACACCGCCAGCAGCAGCAGCTGAGCCAAGGAGCATTATACACAAATGTAAAGTACTGCCAATTGCTATAGATTTCGTCTAGTACTTGTGGAATGGCACTTCCCATACTTTCTTTTCTCTGACGTGGTACGCACGCTTGGGCTTTCACATCAGTTTAAATGAATGTGTCCTTACTGTTCCTTTGCTTTCCTTTTCCTCCTCCTCTAAGAACTGCTGCTCTTAGTTTCCTTTCTGGCATACCCTAGAGCCAGTTTAGATCTGGCCACTACTATAAGACGAATTATATAGTACATATTGTACTTTCAGTTTGGTGGACGGGGAGCTATACATAAAACTGAGTCAGCAATAACATGACTAATGAATATGCTTACTGTGCGTTTCCTGCAAAAGAGCAAATCACACAACCCAGCCTTTATCACATTGTTTTCGTTAGCCATCACTTTATTTACTGTCACTGAGGCTGGGAAAGACAGCTTATTTTCTCAGCATTGTGCATATGCATCCGTGGTAGAGCTGGCAGTACAACTCGTTGTTATCCATTTTCCTGCATGTTTTATAATCTGTTCTTTACTGTGTACTACTCCAGTGATTTATTCTCTCTAAATTAAAGTGGAATGTCTATTCTGTACATGGGCTACCTTGAGCATTACACTCAACTTTTAAGAAAGCATACAGAATTATATTAGAGTTTATACATCTCTCATCAATACACAGAAGGTCAAAGAAATCCAGTAGTCTTACCTGACCTACCCAGAGGTACAGGTTTAATTCCAAGCGGGCAGCCAGCTAGATGCCTTCAGTGGGTACAATTTTCAACCTCTTTAAAGTATAGTGTTTGCTTCAGTGTTACTTCTAGCTGTTTATTCATGGGGCAGATTTACTGGGCATCCAAGCAAATTGCTGCTCCCTCTTTTGTATTCCCAGTTCATATGCTTGCAGAGGCTAAGCAAACGGCTGCATTACTGCTCAGCCTCATCTTCTGCAAAACACTTCCCATTCTTCACCACACAAGCTGCAACTTTGTTGCTCAAGGTCTCATGTTTCAGATGGTTGTGCTTTAGTTGTATCCACTATGCAAACGTCAAAGTCTTCCTTGTTGCAAAATGTAAGCACTTCAAAGTGACTTAAGTGCCAAAGGGGAGTTTGTTTATCCTGTTAGGAGGTCTTTCGGTAAAAGCTAGGTCCCCACAGTGGCACTTCAGGATCCCTTTTTGCAGAGGAAAACAAGGACTTTTCTGGCATTTGTAACAATTGCTGCAGTTGGGACCTAAGAGTCTCTTGGTGTGAGGGCTGGAGGAAGAGCACAACAAGCTTTACATCACTACTTAATCTTTAACATATTTAATCACTACACTTATCAGAAAGGCAGTCACTGTAGCAAGGTGATTCACAGTAACAAGGAGATTCAAGGTTTAAGAAACATAAAGGACTCTCCAAAGATCACAGAATCACAGAATTATTGAGGCTGGAAAAGACCTCTAAGATCATCAAGCCCAGGCTATGACCTAACATCACCATAATCACCTAGACTATAGCACAAAGTGCCATATCCAGTCTTTTCTTAAACACCTCCGGGGATGTGGACTCCACCACCTCCCTGGGCAGTCCATTCCAGTGTCTGATCACCCTTTCCGTGAGGAAGGGCTTCCTAACATCCAAACTAGCCTTCCCCTGGCGTAGCTTCAGGCCCTGCCTTCTCATCCCATCACTAGTTACCTGAGAGAAGAGCCCAACTTCTACCTGTCTACAACTTCCCTTCAGGTAGTTAGAGAGAGTGATAAAGTTCCCCCTGAGTGTTCTCCAGGCTAAACAACCTCAGCTCCCTCAGCCTCTCCTCATCAGACTTCCCCTTTAGTCCCTTCACCAGCCTTGTTGCTTTCCTCTGATCCTGCTCCAGTACCTCAACCTCTTTCTTGAAGTGAGGGCCCCAGAACTGTCTCCAGTACTTGAGGTGAGTGCCCAGCTCAGGGGGAGAATTATGTCCCTAGTTCCGCTGGCCAGATTATTCCTTATACAAGCCAGAATGCCGTTGGCCTTTCATGGCACCTGGACACCCTGCTGGCTCATGTTCAGCAGGTTGTCAACCAGTACTGTCAGGTCCCTCCCTGCCAGGCTGCTCTCTAGCCACTCACCCTCCAGTCTGTGGCTGCAGTGGTTACTGCGGCCAAAACGTAGGACCCTTCGCTTAGCAGTGTCCTGCAAGGGGATCTCTCAGGCCTGATTATCCATTTAAATTCAAATGTGTATCTTAGTAAAACAGTTCAGCTGTAAGGAACAGCTATTAAAAGTCATTGTCTTCTCAAATTACTGAATTGCACTTCCATTTCATACCGTGCATCTCTCCAAATATGTAACTGTTTATCCTGATTTCTCTTTATTAGCCCCTCTAGTCACTTCCTCAGTTCTGCTTTGCTGTGCAGAATCAGGTCGTTTACAACAACGCGGTTCTTCACGTTTCTGTGATAGTAGCAAATAGGGGGCTATGGCGCACAAAACATGTGGGGCTGATGTACACTCAGTCCAATATTCCATCTAATGACTAAGCCACATCTCTTTGAGAGTTTAAATGTTTAAAACAGAAACGCAGTCTTACTCTTGGAAAGCTTATCATTTACATGAAGCAGTAGACATTACCAAAAATCAATGCTCAGCCTGTGAGTCTGCAGCCTCCTAGATTTTGTGCTTCTCTGACTTAGACAGATAAAAACAGTTGGTGTCACGTTTTGGCTCCTCAGTGAAATCCTTATCTGGCTTGTTTGCTCCTCCACTAAAGCAACAAGAAAATCATGTAAAGCTGTTTACCCAGCTGAGGTCTCTACCCTGTGCCAGCCTGCTGTACCCCTCATAAGCAACCGAGCACAGCATGACTAGTCTGGAGCAAGGTATCTGCTGCAAGACATTCTGGTTTCTACCATGACAACACAGAGCCATTGTACTTTGTCTCACCTTGCTTCTTTCCTCCCCATGCCCTCCTCTGGGACCCAGATAAGATTTTTATGTATGAATAGTACCATGTACCTATGTTAATGTTATAAAACAGTGGTTATTCTCCTTCAGAATGAAAGGTCACCCTAAGGTATTTTGTTTACAGGCTAAAAATGGAAGTATCAGAGCTGCTAGGTACTTTCACACATTGTTTTAAATGGAACTAACAAGCAAAGCTCTGAAGAGAGAGACCATCTGACACTAGACGTTCCTCAAATGCATTCCCTTTTTTTTTGTTTTCATTTTCCTTCCCTTTTTTGCCAAAATACTTCAGCTCTGTAGAGATGTGAAATAAATGTCAGATATCACACAGATGTGAAAAAACATATCTGAGTATTTTGGAACTGCTTAAAACAGTGGGAGACCCAGACTGCAATTCTTATGTAGAAATTACCCAAATAAAGCTCCCACTGAAGCCAATTATTTTACTGCCATTTATACAATTTTATAAAATTAGCTACATGCTTTAGAGAACAAATAAAGAAAAATCACATGGTGCCTTTATCTCCTTTCCTAGTTTGTCTTACTCTCACAATTCATTGCATAAGAGAAACAAACCATAGGAGCAGGAGAGAAAAGAAACACCATAAATGGCTATAGAAAACTCTGTAAAAACAACAGCTGTATGGGGCAAAGATTCCTTTGTTGAAGTCAGAGGGCTACTTGTTTTTTAAACATTTGACAAAATATTTTGGGTTTTGATTGACTAGCCGATAAATCAACTGGAATTTTACCTAAGGGGACAGTCAATGAAGACTTGTGAATAAAGCTGTGATAAATTATTAGATCACTATGGTGCACGATGGTATTATGTTTATACAAAGCCTTTTACTAAAGTAGCACAGCTTTCATCTGAGCTCCCTTGTCAGACAGTGCTGTGAGGAGCATTTTGGCACTGCTTGCTCCCCCCTGCTGCTTCCCCCACTGGCAGGCTCTGAGAGGACGTGGAGGGGCAGCAGACCTGCCACTCTCCACCTCCGTGTGCCTCACACCTCTTGCTCTGGCTTCTCCCCAGAAGCACAGCTCACCGAAAAGCAATTTACCAGAGTCATTGTTATGACTAACATCATTATTTTAAAGAAAACAAATCAACTGTGATTTTCTTTTTCTTGAAAGCTGACCATCCACGTTGGCAAGTGTTTTCACAGAGAGAGGCTCAAAATGGCAAACTTACAGGGAACTTGGTTTACAGAGATTTCTGATCCCTTCTTTTGGTGACACCAATATAACAATGGCACTTTAACTGGCAGTATTGTATTGCAGATAAACGGAGCTATGAGGAGGAGTAAAGCGAGAGCCATTTTTTGAAACTCCCATTTACTAATCATGTAATTGGAGACTAAAAATATTTTCAGATTAGCCTTGGCTGCAATAAAACAGGATAGGAATATCTTTTTTCAGGCACATTAGCAATAGAGCAGAAGACACTTGAATCAAATAGAACAAGGAGATAGAAACTCTCCTGTCATGGGTGTATTTAAGTGTGCTTATATATAGCAGAATCCTAGGAAGATTTAAGGAACTGACTGCATAACTGAAAGAAAATGTTTTCCTATGAGTAATCTGTCTCCAAATACCTTACGATGACAATCAAAGGTAGCAAAAGAAGAAGGAAAACCAAATAAATTATTTTTATAAATAAGTAGACAATGGGTTATGAAAAAGGCTCATTGTTGTACCTGTGTTATAAACTTTCATTGGGTTAGACTGAGATTTTAAATGTCTGTGAGATTCCAAATGTTCTACCTAACTCGTCTGCAGTATTTCTTTGATAATGGCACATGGCAAGCAGATATATTACTATGTTCTGCTTCAGCAACAGAAACTCTTTTCTCTACATTCTATTTCAGACACTCTGGAAAGGAAAAGATCAGTATTTAAATACACCTTATCAAAAAGAAGCCACTGATGGAAAAAAAATGCTAAACTGAAAAATGCAGAAGTGCTTCTTTACTGCTGGCGAGGAAATCCCTTCTGCAACGGGACTCACCTTTTTATCAAGCATTTGAAAGCCTGTAAAGATGTAAAAACAGGGGAAGCTCCTCACTATTTTTCTTTGATGAAAAGAATAATAGAATCAGACTGGGTTTGCATGCACAGCAGGCCAGCTTCGAAATGTTTTGTGGGCTTCAATTATTTTTCTATACATGTCCGTAAGCCAAAAATATAATGCGCTATAATGGAAATTATCTAATACAGGAACTACACTCAACCTTGCTGTGTGACTGAGAGAAATACTTCTTTCAGTGTTACCTGAATTGCTGCTCAGCATAGCTAATATCTTATTCGCAGGTAATGGAGTTTGGAGATGACTAAAATTAAAACAAAGAGGAAACAATTTTTTATTTGGTAAGTTTTCTATTCAGTAATTGCTTGTTTCCATAAAGCATAACCTGGCTAAAGACCTGGTTTCAGCACAAGGTCTCTACTCATTATTGCAGGGCTCTAAAACAAAAATCCTGGTTTGGCATCAAAGTAAGAAACAACGCAGCAGTGCTGCAGAGGGCTTTTCTGGTATTAAAAGGGCTCAGACTTGAGCACTGGCAAAACAACTAGAGATAAACTGATGGAAACTGTGGTGCAGAATCACTGCACACCACTCTGCTGGGCCCTCTAAAGCCCTATGCTTCTCGACATCATCTGCCACTTGCCACTTTCACATCCAGATGGGTGTAATCCAAATATCTTTATGCTTACATTCTACATTTGTATAAGAGGTGGTATGATGACAGTGGTGCAGAGAGGATAGTACAGTAGATGACACCATGGCTGAAGGCAGCATGTATTTTCCAGACATGAGGAGGTATTTCCTCTTAATGGAGGCATAGCTGTAACAGGACATTTAGGAATATCCTATTATAGCAAAAAGCTTCTTCAGATGTTTTATTTTGTACCTGACAGTCCAAAGAAGTAATGGAGCAAGGACTAAGGAAATAACAGAGGGACTTCCAGTGGAAGTAAAGTTCACATCAAACAATAATTGTGGCGTTTTCACAAAGAGATAATACAATTGCAAATCATCCCCCTAGCATGTCCTCCATTCTGAACTCATGGCTTTGAATGCAAACATCACAAACAACATGTCTGTAAGCAGTACTCATTGGCACCTTCATAAATCATCTTATCAGAATCAAAAGCCTGGATAATCCTGGGGACTAAGACTCAGATTCTTAAAAGTATTTTAAGGATCTGTGTGTTTAGTGCCTTCTTATGTTTATCACTGATTCTTACAGTCTCTAAGAAAACTGTACCTCTGACATTTTCTTATCTCTCTGACCACACTCCCTCTGTTGCTTAGATCTTTAACCATCACTTGTCTCTTAGGGTAGAGGTAGACAGTTTTTCCCTTCTCAGCCTGGACATCCAACCCCATCCCCAACAATTAAGATTTACCACCGAAAGCCTGGCTTCAGTCCAAATCTGGCAGTTCTGGTCCCTTTCAGCAAAAGCCTCCTTAGAGCATAGCATTATTTACCAAGAACAAAACTGTTTCTGAAGAAACCTATCTTCAAAGCAGTTTAACAGAGAGTTGATTGAGCTAACTTATCTCTGATAGCTCTGTTAATTCTGACACAGCTCCACTCTGTACTGCTTTCAGTCCCCCTTTCCCTCTTAAGTGCAGACTGTCTTAAAGAATAGCTACGTTAGGCCAGCCCAAGCCAGCTGTCCTGTCTGAAAGTGGAGTATAGCAACTTCTTGTTAGCACCAAAAAAACCAAGGGTGGGTATGGAATAATCTTTCCTCTGTCTTGCACACCCTCAGTCAGACGTTGCATCAAATGATGGACCTGTCTCAACAAACAGCCCATTTTTCTCCAGATAAGTAATTTTTATATTTTCAGTGCTCTTTTGCCTCTCTTCAGTTTTTGTGCTTTTGAAAAAAAAAATAAAAGGGGGGGGTGGACAATTCACAACTCACTAAAGATTAAAAAAGGATTCATCCAGATTCCCACGACTCTTTTCCCCTCTATACGCTACAGAAATCTTCTATTAACCAATTATGTGCTTTTTTGCCTGATGATTTTTCTCACCATCTGATGTTAAATTCATTTAATGTTTTCAGACAGAACAGTTCTTGGTTCCCTCCATGGTCTATCTAGCCTAGTTAATCACAGAAACAATTATTCACAGGTCAAAACATGGAAGCCTCATGCCAACTGCATTATGGAGACGTTTGTAATTCTGTTGTCTCTAAGTAGGCAAATAGTGTTTTCAGTCTCCACCACTTTCATTTCAGCAGAGACTATAGACACTACTTTTCCTTGAAAGATGATAATAAAAACAAAACAAACAAAAAAAAAAAGAGAATGAAATTTTAGACGATAGATATGATGCTGTCATCCACTAGTCTGGAGCTGGAACAGCATCAAAAGGAAAACAGAAGAGAGATAAAAAGAGAGAAGACAAAACAAAAACTTCTCACCTTCAAATAAAGTGATGAAACCAGCCCAGCAGAACATATGAAGGCAAATAGATAATACAGCTCCTCACATTTTCTCAGTATAAATATAAATGAACACAAAGGAATTGTCACTGAGGCTGTCTATGAGCAACTTTATTTCCTTGTGTGCAGTTCCAGGGACTATACATGTTTTATAACTCTGAGCTTAAACATCCATTGTGGAGATCTTGAAAGGCAATGCTAGGGAAAAGTATATCTGGCCTGTCTTAGAAGATTTATCTGTCCAGAGCTATGCTTAAGATAAGCTGATTGCTATTCCTTCCAGGGAAACCTAACAATCATTGTTTGTGTCTGCAACCAAAATCCCTGTGGAAGAGGAAAGCTGAGGCACAATAACATGTAATCTACGTGAGACTTCTGATACTTGACAAAAAGTGCAAAATATCATCAAACAAGAGGGAAACCTTGAGGAAAGACAACGGAGCCTGGTCCTATTCCCAGGGGATCACTAGTCACTTCCATAGGCTGGCTAAACACAAAAGATAAAGCAGAGCATGTATTTGCCTGACCACTATGTTTCTCTTGATCTTCACCTGAAGATATCCTTGTGGGAAACAACCTTTTCAGTTTACACAGATACACAAGGACTTTTTTTTGTGTGTAGACAGAAGACAGTGAGTTTGTAAAGTTTTGTTTTTCTAAGTAAGCTACAGACTTGGGCATTTCCCATTAGCATAAAGACTTGTGTTCTGAAGCAAAGATGTGTAGTATGCGCATGCACCCTACACCTGTTAAGTCCATGATGGCTAAAGGAACTAAGCACAAAGCAATTAATAAAATTCTGAAGCAATTCATGAGGATTCACAGTGGTTCAGATCTCACTTCTTGTAAGACTTTTCTAAAGCTTTTATATTATGAGATATTCAAAACTCCATACTAGAACTATCTTGTAAAGATATGAAAAGTTGCATTTCAGGTCTCTTGAGCAGTAGCTATAATTAAAACTATTGAATAGTGATTATAGACTTGGTCTATGAAAAAAAAAACCTGAAAGAGTGTTAGTCAAAAGAAAAGTCTTGATTAAATTGGGACTTGATGGGGAAGAGCTCAGAGACTTCTATAAAGCATAGCCTGTAATAAAAGTCCAAAAATCACAGACTGAGATTACAACAGGAAAATTACCTTCCAACTTTCAGCTATCACTGAATCTTTACTTATTCAAATTACCTTTGATTTTTCACAACATAAACTTAACAATTGTCACAGAGTTTTGCCACCAGCAGGTTGCAATAAATGAACTAAAGTTTGGACCAGCGGACTGTCCATTTAATAAAAATATCTGAGAGCTCTGAAAATTGAAAGAGAAGTGTCAGATGATGAGCTTTGCTGTTTCTGATTGCAGTGGTAGGAGTTACTGTAAAGTCGGGCTGTGTGTTGGCTTTTCAGTTTTTTGGGGCAGGGGCAGAAAGTGCTGAGACACACAAAAATGTCATGAAATGCCAGTGGTTTCTTTGCTAGCCAACTGCACTTATAAGCCTACAAGCTTACTACATATGCAGGCCACATATGGACAAATGATTAGCTGGTTTGCTACTTAGTTAATGGCCTGAATTAATCAGTGACATGAAGGAGAATGACTTGAATGAAGGACTTGCTGTGCCAAAAAGCTTTTATATGGGGATGTAGTTAAACATGGCACTAATGCAAGATTAAAAAAAAAAAGAGCTTAAATGCTTCCAAGCCAAAGATCTGGTTTGTGCTGACCCAGCTTTGAACTTCTAAGGGAATGAATGAATTCTGATGAGCCAAACTAGTTTTATCTTTCATCCCTGAACATGGAGTCGGATAAATAACTATATTGACAGCTCCACAACAGTTTCATCATTACCTAATTACTTGATCAGGAAAAGTGGAGCAGAATCAGCAAAGGGGGATGAGAGGCTGGCCTGCCACGGCTGAACTTGCAGTTCCTTCAGAACCTGCAAGGTCATCAATCCTTTGGTCTGAGAGAAGCCTCCTACATTTTCAAATGCTTTGGCACCAGATTCCTCAGCACTCAAGAGGAAGGCTGATATAGAAAGGCTAAAATAACAGAAACAGATGAAACTGGTGAGACAGTCTGTGAGAGGGAGCTCTTGCTCTGATCGCCTCATCATGCGGTTTCTTATTTTCACACTTACTGCAGCCCCAGTGTCTGAGGCACTGTGTCTTGGAGGATCAGGTTCAGCTCTGTTTGCATCCCTGACTTGCTGGATAGCACGGGTTAAATCACTTTCCACATACATACTATATAAAGGCCAGGGATTTGTATTCTTTTTGCTAGCAGCAGTGAGAATTATTTCCCATATAAAGAAATAACCAAGAGCATGTTCAAGCTAGCCAAGGCAGCCTCCTGCTCTGCTGAGCTAGAGAGGCAGTTCAGGTGCCAATTTTTCTCTTTAAGCCAACAGAACAGTTACTATGGGCATGGTAAAATAAAACCTTAGGGACCAAGGCTGACTTCCTTCTCCACATGCTCAGTTCAGCATGCAACGTGCAGGCTCACAAAACTTTAAGTCCATGTCTTTCAGTCAAGCCAAAAACCACTGTGATAAGTTCCAAATATAATGTGAGAAAGAGAAAAAGCAGCATAGGGAATCCCATGGAAAATATTAATTCTCTGAAACAAATGAAGAACATTTATGTGCAGATACCCCTCAAGCAGGGTGATGACAGGGATTTTAGTGCATGACTTCAGTTTTTCAGAACTCAAATATGAAACTACTAACTGTGGGGTAAACTGAGCTTTGCCTTCCTACTATGCAGAATGAGCAATTGGAGCCTTGAGGCTTGGAAAGGAGATGCCCTGGTTAAGGGCTCAGATTTGCAATCTGAAGTTTCCACACAATCTTTGCAGATTGTCAGTTTGTAGCCCCAGATAAAGTTTAGTCAAAGAAAGGTGGAGTTTTACTTTCAATAAATGCATCTGCTTACAGAGGCAAATAAATAGATTTGTCTGGATACAAACTAGTCAGTCTGTGAAGCAGGTTACAGCAGTGTTACTGTCAGCTCCTTCTCTTTAACTCTTTTTCATTCTTTGATGAATGGAGTTACACCTAGTTGGTGTCCAGTCACAAGTGCAGTACTGGGACCTGTTCTTTAATAACTTTATCAATGATCTGGATGTGGAGATCAAGTGCACCCTCAGTAAGTTTGCAGATAATGCCAAGTTAGGCAGGAGTGCCAATCTGCTTGAGGGTAGGAAAACTCTGCAGAGAGATCTTAATAGGCTGGATGGATAAGATGAGGCAAAGAGTGTGAAGACCAACAAGGCCAAGTGCCAGTTCCTGCACTTGGGTCACAACACACCCATGCAATAGTACATGGGATGAAAGGCTGGAAAGATGCCTGGAGGAAAAGAACCTGGGAGTGTTGGTTGGCAGCCAGATGTATATGAGCTATCAGTGTGTTCAGATGCCTAAGGTGGCCAATGGCAACCTGGCTTGTGTCAGAAATAGTGTGGCTAGCAGGACTAAGGAAGTGATCGTTCCCCTGTACTCAGCACTACTGGGGTAACACCTCAAGTACTGTGTTCAGTTTTGAGCCTCTCACTGCAAGTAGAACATTTTGGTGCTGGGGCATGTCCAGAGAAGGGAAACAAAGCTAGTGAAGTGTCTGGAGCACAAATGTTATGAGAAGAGGCTGAGGGAACTGGAGTTTCTTTAGCCTGGAGAAAAGGAGGCTGAAGGGAGATCTTATCACTTTGTACAATTACCTGAAAAAAGGTCATAGCAAGGTGGGGGTTGGTCTTTTCCTCTAAGTAACAAGTAATAGACAACATTGGATATTATGAGAAATGTCTTCTTCAAAAAGGTTGTCAAGCACTGGAACAGACTGCCCAGAAAAATGGTAGAGTCATCATTCCTGGAAGTATTTATTTAAAGTATGTGTGGATGTGGTGCTAAGGGACAGGATTTAGTGGTGACTTGGCAGCACTGTGTTAACCATTGGACTCTGTGATCTTAAAGGTCTCTTCCAATCAGAATGATTCTATGATTCCAGCAAAGTCATGCTGGCTGCAGTGCACCAACACACCTTTGCAAATTGACTGTAGAAGACATAATATTTTTCTTAGATTCTGCACAACATAAAAGCACAATCTTTCCAGACTGGGATCACGTAGAACTACAGCTTAGCACATATCAAGGTGACAAAGTGGGCAAAGTGAACGTGGTACAATGATATACTAGCAAGAGTCATGGAAAACAACGTTAATACTATGTCATGCAAAAAGAGCAGTTGTCAGGGAGATTTAAAATACTGTGCTTCCTTTCACTAACCCCTCACCTTTGATTTTGACCACACGAAAATCATATTCAGACTACGACAAGAATATCTTGGCCATCACCTAACAACTAGTCATCACCTCTATACCAAAATGCAGATCTGACATCTGACTCTAAGTATAGGCATGTTAAGTATCTTTTCATATGAATTAACAGATCAGTTGTTAGAAAAATAGAATTATTAACTGGATAAACACTTGAAACCAGTATTCCATCACTGACTTCTCTATCCGCCCCAAATCAAACCCCCACAGCTCGTTTTTGAACTCTTAAAGAAATTAAAAAGAAATTATAAATCATCAAGTTGTCTCATAGTTGCCACACGGGTATAGCCCAACAGACTGACCTTTAAGTTCAGATATTATGCTTCCTGTATTTCTGGTAAAATGGACACTACAACAACAGTAAACCAAACGTACCTCTCAGGTAGGGGTAGTAGAAAATCATAGAGTACAGAATCACAGCTGTGATCTGTTTATATTATTTGAGCAAATTACTTGACATTATCATATGGATGTGTTTATTTATTTCTACTGCATCCTTGCCCACAAGCCAAAGAAATAAATTCAAATTGTCACATAGAGGATAAGGCACAAGTGCCAAGGAAGGAGGAAGAAATTGCATTTGTAAAATGTAGTTGGATCAGTCTATTAGTCTGAGAGCTCAGCCCCTCTGCCTTTCTGGTGCTGTTTGCTGATGAGAGCTCATGAATCATTGAAAAACAAGTTCAGATGACTGCGATAACAAACTACAAGGAAAAAGGCTTAAAAGTTTTATCAAATTATCACAATGTTCAGTCACAAGATTTTACGTTGATTTGAAAGATTTCAGTAAGAATCTAAGGCCACTGAAAAAACAGGAAATATTGAAGGAAAAATGAATTTAAATGCCAACTTCAGCAGAAAATCACTAGATGCTTCTTGTTAAGCTTAGTGTCACTTTAAACTTCAGATTCTTTCACTTGATACCCAGCAGGAGTAAAATTACTACGTACTTGTGAAGATACTGGTATTTAAACAGATATCAGAAGCTTTTTCAGTATAAATGGAAATTGAGTTACGAATTGTGATGCTTTAGGGGTTTGAGTGCTGTATAATATAAAAAACTGGATCTTAGAAAAAAATGTAGTGTTGAAAATAATGGTCTTCAAATTCCTGTACATAGCAAATTTTAAGTTGTCTAAAACTACATTATTTTACTAATTTTACAATGCATAAGACTAATAAAGTTGAAAAATATTCAGATATTTAATTTCATAGAATCATAGAACAGCTTAGGTTGGAAGGGACCTCAGACATGATGGAGTTCCAACCCTACTGCTCTAGGCAGGGACACCTCTCACTAGACCAGCTTGCCCAGGGATCTATGCAACCTGGCCTTGAACACTTCCAGGGAAGGGGCATCCACAACCTCCCTGGGCAATCTGTTTCAGTGCTTCAGCACCCTCGTAGTAAGGAATTTCTTCCTAAAGTCTAATCTAAACCTCCCCTCTTTTAGCTCGAAGCCATTCCCTCTTGTGCTAGCATTAGAGTCCCTCATAAGAACTTCCTCTTCAGTTTTCCTTCAGGTATTAGAAAGCTGTTATAAGATCCCCCTGGAGCCTTCTCTTCTCCAGACTGAACATTCCAAATCCCTCAGCCTGTCTTCATAGCACAGGTGCCTTTGTGGCGTTCCCCATGACCTTCCAGCATTTTGTATTTCATTGCATTCCTGTTTATTTATACTCTTCAGGGTCTCTAATGCAATTATATGAACTCAGCATGCTATATTTTTGTCCACAAACAGAGCAGAGCACTAGATACAAAATGAATGTCCTAGAATCAAAGAATTATCATGGCTGGAAAAGACCTTCAAGATCAAGTCCAAACATCTGCCCTACAATCACTAACCCATCTCCTAAAACACCAAGTCTACCCATTTTTTGAACACCTCCAGTGACGGTGCTTCCACCCTCTCCCTGGGCAGCCTGTTCCAATTACTCATCAATCTTTCTCCATTTCCTCTTGCCCTATCACTAGTTACTAGAGAGAAGAGACCAACACCAGCTTCACTGTAACCACCTTTCAGGCAGTTACAGTGCCTCAGCCTCCTCCTCTCCAGGCTGAACAGCCCCAGCTCCCTCAGCCTCTTCTCACAAGACCTGTTCTCCAGACACACAATCAACCTAGTTGCTCTTCTTTGCACCCTCACCAGCACCTCGATGTACTTCCTGTACTGTGGTGCCCAGAACTGCACTCAAGGCACAGCCTGAATCAGCAATAGTGTGACCAGCAGGACCAAGATGGTGATCAGTGTCTTTATGCTTTGCATCCAAGGACCACAACTACATTCCTATCAACTTTCCTGATTCTCTCCCAAGTTACACTCAAAATAAACTGCATGGTCAGGATCTTTCGAAGTCCCTTCCAATCCCTAACGTTCTGTGACTGTGTGATTCTGTGACTCATGCCCCAGCAAAAGGCAACTGCCTATAGCTGCATGTTGGATTACTGCTTTTCTTACCGAAAATAAAAATACCCAGTGAATATTTGTGAGCTGCACTGATTATGCTCTCAACTCAAGTAGTTAGATCATATCTTTTAAGTTAGCTGTATCTTTATATGTAGAATGGAATAATGAGACACGCAACGAGTGGTTGAAACAAAGGTAAAATATTGTACAAGAAGCACGATAATGAGAATGGAATCCTGCCATCCTGCTCCTAATAGCATCAGCCCTTAGCAATTATAGGATATATTTAATGGGTTCTCATCTGGAAGGAATGTGCTGTCTATTACAAGCACAGTAGCCATAGAAATATAAGGACTTACTTCCAGCTATTCAACAAAAAATATTTGAAAAAGGATTTTGTCCCCAAATCTGCTCTTGGTAACACATATTCAACCCTCTTGACATTAGCTAACCAAGAAAAGAATTTAGTCCAATTAATATATTTTTTTCCTTTCAAACATTCTCCGTGTCTACAATAGCACTAGTTGGTCATTTTCTGTCAATTAATGACAAGCCAAGCAAAGGTCTTCCAGCTAATTCTCAGGCACTCCACAGGTCATTAAATGCCACAAAATGCCTGCTCTACCTGTCATTAATAGTGAAATAGCAGTTTCTATTAATAATAGATGAAAATTCTCCTTACAGGAGAGGTCTGGTCTGTTTGCTGCTGAGGTATTGGATTGAACTAGACTTTTCCTTAATCTCATGTAGTAACATAAAGTCACAGATAAGAGAATAATTCATGTTGGTAGACCTCTGATGATCACCTCATCCAGTTACATACTCAAAGCAGAGATAACTTATAAGTTAGGCCAGACTTCTTAAGTCTTTATCAATACGTTTCCAGTGCTTAACCATGCTCACTATTAATTTCTTTGCTTTATATCTGGTCAGAATTTCTCAATGTGTGACCTTTGCCCCGATCGTTTTGCTAAACATCTCTCCAAAAGGTGAGGCTCTTTAGTTGAAGACAGTAATTAGAGCTTTTCCTTCCCCAATCTCAACAAACAGCACTCCCTTGGCCTCTTTGCAGAGCAAGCACACCATCTCTGGCTCCATTATGGTGGCCCTCTGCTGAACTCACTTCCTCATGGCACTCTGCTCCTGAGGTGGCCTTCTAAATGTTGTGCAGAGAAAAAAGACCTTTTTCTTCAACTCCCTGGCCACTATTTTGCTAATACAGCCCAGCATGTCATTATCCTTCATGGCTGAAAGGACACACTGCTGGTTCATGCCCAGGTCATTGTTTATGAGGGGTCCCAGGTCCTTTCTGCACAGCTGCCATCTGGATGGTCAGATTTCACCCTGGGCTGCTGCATGGGTTTTTTCCACTCCACATTCAAGTCCTTGCACTGTTCTTTGTTGGACTTTATGAATTTTCTGTTTACCTACTTCTCCTGCTGGCTGAGACCCCTTTTCTTGTACTGTCAATTCATGTTGGCTAAGGCTAGCCAGTCTCAGGACAAACTCTCCCTAATTAGCAGAAAGCTTGAGGGTCATGAGAAAAGGCAGAGAATGTTCAATCACCACTTATGGTCACATGCAAAAGACAGACTCTACTTGGCAAATACAAAATCAAATTTAGTTTAAACAAGAAAAACCTACCACCAAATATAGAGATACAAGCAGTTCTCCACCGAGACTTCCCACGCCTGGCTCAGCTACCTTATTGCTCTCAGGTAAGAGCCCTTGCAGTTCTCTGTAGAAACATGAAATCCCTATCATGTGATAGTCCTCTAGAAACTTCCTTAACTGGTGGGGGGGGGGGGGGGGGGG
>JAOXOE010000506.1:12662092-12672229 GCA_028565055.1 Phoeniculus purpureus | reverse complement strand
AGGTGGATGGTGAACTGGCTGCAGGATAGAAGCCAGAGAGTGGTGGTCAATGGGACAGAGTCTAGTTGGAGGTCTGTGTCTAGTGAAGTCCCCCAGGAGTTGGTACTGGGACCAGTCCTGTTCAGTCTATTCATTAACGTCTTGGATGAGGGGTTAGGGTGCACTGTCAGCAAGCTTGCTGAGGACACAAAGCTGGGTGGTGTTGCTGACACTCCAGCAGACCGTGCTGCCATTCAGCGAGACCTGGACAGGCTGGAGAGCTGGGCAGAGAGAAATTCAATGAACTATAACAAGGGTAAGTGTAGAGTCTTGCATCTGGGCAAGAACAACCCCAGGTACCAGTTAGGGACTGACCTGTTGGAGAGCAGTGTAGGAGAAAGGGGCTTGGGGGTCCTGGTGGCCAGCAGGATGACCATGAGTTAGCAGCGTGCCCTTGTGGCCAAAAGGGCCAACTGCATCCTGGGGTGGATCAGAAGGGGACTGGTTAGCAGATGGAGAGAAGTTCTTCTCTCCCTCTACCCTGACCTGGTGAGACCACATCTGGAGTATTGTGTCCAGTTCTGGGCCCCTCAGTTCAAGGATACGGAGCTGCTGGAGGATGGAGCCAGGCTGTTCTCAATGTCGTCTAGTGATAGGACAAGGGGCAATGGGTGTAAGATGGAACATAAGAGGTTCCATATAAATATCAGAAGGAACTTCTTGACAGTGAGGGTGACGGAACACTGGAACAGGCTGCCCTGGGTGGGTGTGGAGTCTCTGTCTCTGGAGACATTTAAAAACCTCCTGGATATGTTCCTATGCGACTTTGTCCAGGTGATCCTGCTCTGACAGGTCCTTTCCAATCCCTGATGTTCTGTGATTCTGTGAAACAGCTTAAGAGGGATAAAGGCAGTGTAGAGTGAGCTGTCTCTTTTGGCTTTAACAAGGAAGGAATTAAGGTAGTTTTTCATGAGAAATGGGGAACCTGAGGCAGATAACAGCGGATACAGCAGGTGAACAGCTCAACTGGCTGACTGCAAAGAGAAATTACGGCATATGCATTGACTGCATCTGGATATCACTCGATTCATTTACTTATGTATTGTGCTTTTGCCATCTCATACTCTGGGGTTTACTGCTATAAACCAGAAACTCTTTAGGCACGGGCTATGAGGGGGTTTATTTGAAGTGAATACTGCCTAAAAAATCTCTTTCAATCAGTGGCTACGACCTTGCATTTATTTTTTCTGTATGAAGTTGTGATAAATAACCTCTTCTTATGCCCGAGTTGTTATTATATCTAATGCTTACATCGTTTAAGTGTAATAACCAAGGCTGAGAAAATAAGTCGTAAATAGCTGGTCATTTACTCAATGCATTTTTCTTCTTGTAGTACCTGTGACTTGTCAATGACGTTTTCTTGGACATATTGACCTAGTGGAAAATAGTCATCAAAGAAATGCTGCGATTATGTCTATGATTTGAGGAGTAAGGCTGAAGTATCTTTTCAACATCAAGGTTCCAAAAAATCTGTGCAGCATCAGAATAAAAACTCCAGTAAGGTGGCGAGAAGGCTCCTTTTTTTTTAATGATGCATCATGATGCATCTCCAGCCTTTTCTGGGACTTCTGAGTAAAACTGCTTGGGAGGTAGATGCTGAGAATACCAAAAAGGGAGTAGTTTTTGTAATGAAAACATCTCCTTTCTTCTCATCGCTTCTCAGCATTGGCAAACACGTGAATTATCTGACAGGATTAATAATTGTGACCCACAGAACCAAAAGAGAAGGAAAACGCTCTTGTATGCATATGAGGAAGGGAAGTCTATTCACAGCACAGATGAATAACCATGGTTGCCATGCTACAACAGTTTGTTGGCTAAAATAAGCACACAAAAAGTGACTCTGTTATCAAAGACCGTGGATCCATCCTACCAGCACAAACGAACTGCTAAAGCTGATCATCTCTGACGGCAGCGCTCAGTGAAAACATGAACACAGCAGCCACGCTGCTGAGTCAATATTTACGACTCAGTGGGATTTAGTCCCACCAGAGGTACAAATGTGCCCTGTGTAAGTGGTCTGGGGGCACTGCAGCCACTGGGCATCACAGACGCCTAACGCCCGTAGAGGATGACAAAGAGCAGCGTCCCGTAGGGCCGTCTGCCTCACCCGCACACTTGTGAATGGCGGTACCAGGAAGTAACTTGGTTTTAGGAAACAGAATATGGTGTTTGGACTGTTCTGCTGAAGCAGAAATGTTTCTCAGCTGATGTAATGGAGTGCACTTGAACGCATTGCCCTGGCAAATTTATTAACTCTTTCCAAACCCATCATGAGTTTGACACGCTGGTGGAACGTCACCTCCACAATTCCGTAATAGAGTTTCATGTGTTGCTTGAAACTGTATTTCCTAACGTACTTTATGAATGTATGGAACGTAAAGGTGACTAAATGTGGTCACTACAACCATGGTGTGGAATTTTGTTACTCCGTGCACGAGCAACACCTCTTGTACAAGCAACTCAGAGCTCCACAGGTTCGCTTTTGCATCAAGATTGGATGGACTTGGCAGAACCTGCATTTCTGCTCATGGGGCTAAAGTATGGAACCACAGAATCGTTAGGGATTGGAAGGGACCTCGAAAGACCATCTAGTCCAATCCCCCTGCCACAGGTTTTTCTTTCAGGAAAACCTATTGGAAAAAACTAGGCTGAATAGCTCTTAGCAATTTTTTAAATGTTCTATTTCGTAACACCTCCTAGCATACTAGGTAGGAATAAAAGGAAGGTTTACTTCAAAATCTCACTCCTTACCCAAGCAGAACCACTACCACAGGCCTACCCAATGAAGGGAAGTGTGAGCGTGTGGGTACTGCCTTTGAAACTGTATAGAGGCTATTCACAGCCACCAGATATTCTTTACGGCAAAGTAGCTCTAATTTGTAGGAATTACTGTGAGGCCATTCAAAAGCAATTTCAGCACTCCTAGCTGAAGAAATTCTCTGGAACTTACAAGTCTTTATATAATAATAGGTTAATGTAGAAGTTAAATTGCAATTTGTAAGGTAATACGTAAGTGATTTGTGTATGCATCTCTCTCCAGTTTCTGCCTCATTTGTGTGCAAAGATCTCTTTTTGCCTGCTGATCAGTTTAAAGCAAAAATAGCTCTCCATCACACTATTCCAGGGACACTACCTCTAGTTATAGTATTTGAAAGATTACTGACCTTTATGATTATACGTAAAATAACATCAGACTGTTCTTTGACCTGCCTGGCACACTGTTCTGCATCAGAACAGGCTTTTAGGTGACCCTGGGATATTGCCTGGTGACACCGAACCTTCATTCTGATTCCAAAGTACCTTAAATTTGGAGCATCCTGTCTGATACTGAAACAAAACATTTTCTACCAGAAGCACAACCCCCAGGAAAAAAAAAGAAGAAAGCATTTGATTTCAGAGATGATAACCAGATGTGTGCATAAGTTGACTGATTAAAAGCCATGCTTATTCTGATTCTCTTTATTAGGGTAGCAAGCTGTGGTCTGGACGTGAAGATGAAAAGCTTGGAGTGTTCCCACATTGGAATGGGTCCAATTCTTCAGGAAATAACTTGGCACCCAATCAAGAGAGAATGGCATCACAGCATTCTAGCTGTTTCTCTCCTGCCTCCATACATGTGTACACACGTATGTGCATACACGTATTTATGCATCAAGGTGAAGAGGTAATGCAAGAACATGGTAGTTGATGTCATTTTGTGGTCAGGATGATGTATCACTTAAGCTAAACAACCATGTCAATACCAAAGGGGGAAAAAAAGGGTCACCTGTGCTCTGGAAGGAAGAGGAGAGCTGTCAGTCACTCCCATGTGCTCTCACGGGCACAAGCAGTATTAACTGAAGAGAGGCTGGCCAAAGTCTTTCTGCTCGCTCTCTTTCAAGACCAGGAGGTGGATGACCCTAAGTGCACGTAAGCGAATAAAGGCATGCCAAGAGCACAGTATGACGGGAGAAGCTCTTGCATAATTTCTGGGAAAGCTGCCTGTCTGAGCAGATCTCTAGAGAGATGTGGCGAGACAGGTTACACAACCGAAAGCTGCCATGGAAGGATACAGGTTATCTAGGAAAGGTAGGCTGGGAACATCAGTAGAGGTAGTTGCCTGTTACACAAGGGATGGCTTGGTCCACTTCTGGGTTTCTCACTGCACTGGACACAGTGGTGACTACAAAGGTGCTTAAAGAATCTTGACTATTCCTTATAAAAGGAGAGGCTGAGCAAGCTAGGACTATTCAGCTCGGAGAAGAGAAGGCTCAGGGAGATCTTATCCATGTATATAAATCCCTGGTGGGAACACACAAAAGATGGAGCCAGCCTAATTTCAGTAAAACCTGGAATGAAGCATCACTGTCAAAACCACACTTCACACATACATTTTACAGACTGTTTTCTTAAAGTGCTTTTCAAAAACACCATACGCTATTTTCTTTCCTTGTTTACAACAAGCAAGTATCAGAGGATCCTACCTCCAAAGCGTTTGCACCCTCCTTCAGATCAGGGTGACAGGGGACAGAGCGTGTGGGTGGGGACAAAGCAAAACGATGGAAGTGAGAATATGGAATAATGGAAAGCAAAAGCAGTAGCTTCTAGTCTTCTTCCTCTTGCACAATGAGGAAAGAGGGAACAGCAAAACCTAAAAGCTGGCGGCTTTCTTCGTTAACAGACCTTTCTTCTACATGTTTGTATATGACATATATGAGAGAAGTATTTATTAACAAGATCAGACCAAAAACCTCTACATTTTTAACTTAAAACACTTTTACTATAGTGGAAGGCTTTTAAAACAAAGTCATTTCGGCAGTCTCTACGACACAAAAAGCTGTAGCCTTTTGAAAGGATGCAATGGATCACTTTGAAACGATACAAATGGATATTTTAAGATTAAAAAATGACCTTAAAAAGAATTTTGAATTTTATTCTGTCGGATTTTGAGGGCTTTGAGTGTTATCTTTCTTATGTAAAGCTGAAAGAGAACACTTAGAGTTGGTCAAGATCTCTTTTTGCTGATTTTGTGGGTTGGCAGTAATTAATTTACTGAATCTGATGAGAAAAGCTTAAGGCACGCAGGAGATTAAAAAAACCAAACTTGCCTGAAGGAATTTAAAACAAGTTGTAGAGTCAGAAAGCAAACTCAGATCTAGGGAGGAGGGGTACATGACTTTGCATAGCAGAGCCCATGAGCTCTCAGGGAAGGAAATGGACACTAGCCAAAAAGAAAGAGTAAATCAGTCACAACTGAGCAAGACTTTGAACATCTTGAAAAAAAAAGTCATAGTTATTGCTTGTGACCACTTTTAGTTTACATAATTCCTCAGCACACGCAAGAGGAGGAAAATAGCTAAAGAAGTGACGTTATAATGGGGTGCTATGATCCCCTCGTTTACATGAATTTGAGACAGAGAGAATGATGGAAACTTTTGCGACTCTGGGTATTCTCTGGATGTGCCCTCCTGCTCTGTTTGTCTATTCAGGATTTCTCTGCCAACACTGGCAATGTTCTTAAAGTTGTGGTTTGAGCAGCTTATACCTCTTGTAGAAGAATCACGGAAAGAAAAAAACCAAACCTGGAGGTTTGCAGTTATTCGGCTGACTCGTACACGGCTCTCTGGCAGAGATTAACTCTTACCTGGTCCTAAGTAAATTAAACACATCGTACAAGTCTGAAGGAAAGAGCTTTGTCCAAAACATGGCCAAGTAGCTACCACATCTCTTTCTGGAGAGCAGTCACAGAGCTCCGTGTGACCTTCTCACTACCAAGCACAGTTCTATGTATTTGAAGAGTGGGTTTTCTGCAGAAGTGTGCACGCGCACGCAGCTTGCTAATAAAATCACACCAACTTTCCCACATACTTCCTTGGTGTCCACATTTTCAACTGTCCTGAAATTTCTTAGTATTGCAATAATATTAATTAGTTAAGGGGGAAAATTCAGAAATTAGGAAATTATTACAACAGTTATGTTTACTGAGAAAAGTAGCTGTCCATGGCCTCTTCATTGATTTATGAATAAAGATATCTGAACTCAGGGACTGACCGAGTAGACTGAGTCAGCTGAGGCTGTTCTTGTTTCCCTAATTTAACGTGAAGGATTAGACACGAATAATTGTTCGGTTGTGGTATTTGTTTTGTTTCAGCGGTATGCAATCATGTCATGACACCTTTAGCAAAAGGCTGAAGTACTAATGAACATGAAACATCTTCCAACACTCAGTTGTGGAAGCTCCACTGACATACAGCTGCGTGTCCACAGCTGTTGGACAGGATAGAGCAGAGGATTATTTTGACTTTTAACGTACTTACACATTTCTGTGGAAGTGGTTCTCAATTTTTATCCTGGCACTGAGGCTTCCTGAGTGTGAAATAAAGCTTAAAGAGAACATGGTTACACAACCCTGGGACCTTAAACTATTTGAGGTTTTGTTAGCACAGAGCATAGCGGAGCTACTAATTAAAGACACATTGATTTGTTTGGTCTAATCTAATCACAGCCTTTATAATAAATCATAAAGTGTTTTCCAATTAGAAAATCCATACTAAATAACAGAGGGACTGTTATCTTTGTGACCTTACTAATTATGGCTTAATGAAGAACTGCTTTGCACGTATAGATGTATGTCACGACTTTTCGGTTTTGCCTCGTTTAGTGGGATATATTACTCAGCCAAAAGTCGTCAAGAAAGTGCATACCAAATATCACTGTAGTGTGTCTGCTCCCTCGGGAGTTTTCAACATCTTAGTTCTATTTACATGTATTCCTTCCATTGCCTGCTGCTGCAAGCATGGCTTTAAACACTAGCTAATAGAACAAGTATATAATCAGGCATCTATCTTAAACTCAGATTTATACTTCACACACAAAGACATCTGGGCTTGCATGTGGGAGACAATTTGGAAAAGAACATGTACCTATAAACCTCTACATACCTGTCACCACCTAAAACTCGGAAAGTAAAACCAGTGCTACTGCTGGTCTTAAATGCATGAAACTACATCAGTTATTGACGTTTGATGAGTAAAACTGAAAGCACTGAAGCAGAAAACTACTTGCTCTCTACCAGCTCTACCTTTCCCTTTCCTAAATGCTTTTTTGTATTGGATAACTGCACACACTGAACCACAATCCTTCTATGCTTTTCAGTCAAAACCTCTACACTAAACTGCATAACTCAGAAGTGAGAAGGTAATGACTTAATAAGAGCTTTTAATACAAATAAGGGGATTAAAAGTCAATTTAGAAGCAATTAAATGATGATTTATGTTACAGAGTTAAAAATTAATTGTGGTATTTAAAAAGAATACCTGAAATTAACTTTAGAAAAGGGAGCACTTTCTAATTTGAATTTGTAATTGTTGAAAAAAAAAATAGAGGACTAAATGGTTCCAGTTAAGCATTCAGTTACACAGGTTCAGAATACCTGAAGGCAAAACTAGTCACTAAGGAAGCTTAATGCTCATTTTCACTTTGTTGCTCTAGCCCTGTAAAAATAGCGTGATCATGGTTGTAAAATCAATTTGCTAGGGCAAAGTGGACATTAAAAACAGGACGAAAGTTTCGGTAAAGTTATCGTGTTGAGATCCTGACACGTTCTACAACAGCAAGACAAAATAGCCTTGACACGCCCCAGTTAGGCAACCATTTCATTCCATCGTGCTTTAGTCCTCTCACTTAGGTGTATAAAGAGCAGCCTGAGTCCCTTAGCAGAAGATAATATCAACACGAATCCGTACCGTAAGGCTGAAACTGTGCTCACTCTTTACTAAATATTTTGTTCTGGTGGATTAAGTCCCACCTCTGGCATCCCTGTAATGTAGTTTTCTTGTTGATTTAGCTACATACTCCAGGGTATACTCACCCTTTGAATGAAACTCGTAACTTCCATTAATGGTAGTGGCAGTCGTGTGTGCATGTCAAAAGGGGAGTATTTCCTTCTACAAATTCTATAAGAAAACCCCTAAGAGGATAATATTTTCTACAACTGCACCGTTACCCTACGAGAGACTAAAAAGTTAGCATGTACAGTAATTAACAGAGTACAACAGGCAAATTTAAATTTTGGGAGCCTGAGCTTTATTGTTACAGATGTTCTTGAGAGCAAAGTCTGCTCAGCAGTTCCTCGGGTCATAAATTTTTAATTTTTAATCTATTTTTTATTGCTTTTGTGTAATGCAAGCTCCTCGTAAACCAAAAGAATTTTTACAAGTGGGTTTTTTTATGTCTTAGAAGTTTAAAGGAATAGTTAGGATTTCTCTTTTTAAAAAATGTTCTGCCTAATAAACAAGCAGTGTTATTTTTAACTCGAAAACTGGGTTTATTTGCTTTTGACTAATAGTCTGAATTTGGCAGTCAATTATTAGTGAATTTCTTTAAGGGTTTCTAGGAGCTTGTTGCCACTGTAGCACCTATGCGACCTTAAAAGTCTGTCCCATTTGGAAGTGACCCTAGGCTTCCAAGTCTCACTGTGAAACTAGATGCTTGGAAAATATCCTTCTCTAGGGCTAGCAGAAGAAGATAGGGGTAGTACACAGGACCCTGAGGGATCAGATGTGGTCAACAGGCACGTCAGACGTACACTTCCCACTAATGGTGCTGATTGCAGATGGTGGTCTGTTTGCACAGCCTGAACATTCTCCTGTGAAAACCCTACAACTTACTTGGCCAGTGGATCGTCGGATTCTCTTTCAGTTGCATCATTTGTTTGCATTGAAAATATCTGTTTAGTAGACTCGGGCACTCAAAACAATAGCTGCTTCGGGAGATATTTATCTTTTGTGACTCAAACAGCTGTCTCCTCGTATTTGCATGGTGATGTGATGTAGGTAGTTAGTTAAAAGGAGCTGATAAAAGGTAAACTGTGTTTTTTGAGAGACTGGAAATATAACAACATAATGATCAGTGGGGGAGGAGGACAGAAACTCCCAGTGATTTACACGCATTTACATTTTATCTTCTGCCATCTGCTGCAAACCAGAAATATGTTCATCCACACAGTCAAGTGTGCTCCAGTCATTCAGCCCATCAGGCAGGAAATTACTGTCTTCGGCTGTACAGAGTTAAATACTCCTCTGGCCACTGCCTGACCACATGCTAGGTTTAGAAATAAATAAATCAAATTTAAATTCTTCTAATCTACGGACAGAGATAGTCTGTTCTATTTTGTGCAATGCAATTAGCCTCCAGTCAACAGCGCAACACAAAGCATCACCTACAATTAAGCAATTATTTTTTGGTGATTTGGGCAAGGAAGGGCACTGGATTCACTTTTGTCTCAAAGTTGCTATAGAAAAAAAATAGTAGTGATGGCAGAGTCCTGAGGAAGCAGAAATGCCCGAAGTTTGCTTTGCTTTGGATGAGCTGTATGACTAGTTCTGTATTTGAAATTGATGCTTTCCTGGGTTTTTGTGTACCCAAAAACTTAACAGTCTTTACAGCCCACTAGCTTTCAAAGTTAATTTAGTAATGTTGAAATTCATGTCCTCTTAAGCTGCATCTCCACAACCAGAGAAACTTGTTCTTTAGGTTCATACTTTTGCAGTGAATTTTGAGGACAACTGGTCTGGGTCAGAGCACAGCTGAGTTGAGAAGCCACAGAGGTGAAAGCAGCAGCACCACATACAACCTGTGACTCCTCATGTCTGCAGTAGGTGGAGGATGGGGTAACTCTCAACAAGCCTGGTACAGCAGATAGGGAAGCGAGTATTCCCACAGCAATCTGGTCTGTGCTGTGATTTCTGAGTTATGAAAAGGTGAACACAGTCAAGCTGAGAACAAGCAAAAGTGCACCCTGCTCCTGCACGAAACAGATTCCAGCCTTGATGCCCCACCTACTGCTTTCAGTCAAGTATATTGTTGGAAACTGAGCTGCAATAACATTTTAATATTCTCCAGTTATTAAAGTTAAACAGAGAGGAATAATCCTTCCTGCTAATCCAAAGTGCTAAAAGATGAGAACCTCAGTATAGTAAGATTGGCATAGAAATTAAAAGGTTTATATGCAATAAGTTTTAGACTTCTTTACACTCTGATTCCTCCCTGCTGGTTGACTGCTTCCAGATTTTTTTCAAGTGTCATTAAGAGAAAGAAAGGTCAAGGGGAAGGGGA